>CM002486.1:6433855-6450859 GCA_000325765.3 Leersia perrieri
TATATGTGCAAAAAAGTGGATGTGATGGGATAGTGTACGTTCTTAGTAGTTAGCTTGCAGTGTTATCATATTAATTAGTTGCAGCCGATCCTCGTACCCTAGTGGTCATCAATTAGTAACAATGGCACTGGCACCCTTCCTGCCAACTGAACTTGTCGTGTCATCACTAATCATCATCGTCCTCGTTTTCCAGTACATAGCGTATTGGAGATCAAAGTACAAGTATTTGTACCCAGTGGAGTGGCCAATGCTAGGCTTGCTCATCCCTTTCCTCGTCGCCAACCGGAACAGGTTGCACGACTACGTCACCGACGCCGGCCAAAGCATCACGGCGCACGGCCTCGCCACGAACGGCATGCGGTTCTTCATCACATGTGACCCCGACTATTAGATGACAAGTCTGCCGAGGCCATGCAACATCAACAACACATGCGACAATGCCGTTGCGCAAGATATAGGCGGTTTAGGATTTCTGTTATCACATGTAAACTGATTCCTTGTATTCAGGCGCAAGCTGAGCGGGCTGCGCCAACTCTTGTACATGCCACGATAGGGGCGATTCATATCCTTATTAACACGCAGGCGATGCACACGATCAGTGCGATCGTTTCCACCCAAACAACTGACACGACAATGTCCGCCACATCTTCACCTCCAACCATGACAATTACGCGAAAGGCCACGAGTTCGCCGAGATTTTCGACAACATGGTCGGCATCTTCTTCACCGTGGACCCACGAGGAGTGTCGCCGACAGCGTGCCAAGATGCAGAGCATCCTCAGCGACCCATGTCTGGTCGCCTCGATCGCATTGTGATGCCACGACAAGGTGAGGGACGGTCTCCTCCCATTCCTGGCCAGGAAACCGGTCGTTGTGATGCAGGATCTCGCCATGAGGTTCATGTTCGACGTGATGGCCATGGCGGTGTTCGGCGTCGACCCTGGTTGCCTCTCCCCGGCCATGACGGTGTTCGGCAATCATGGGATGCAACAATTAGCATGAATCCAATCCCTACCAAACAATAGGCTATAAGATCCCTTGGCATCAATAACAAAGAGAGTTGTCGGAATCATTTTGCTACCTATGGTTAAATCTACATTGACCACCCCTTTTGGCTCCGATGTATTCCCTCCAAAATCCTTTAAAACCATGTTTGTTTTTATTAATTGCTCTCGAGTTCTACCAATTTTCCGATATGTGGTGTAGCGCATCAAATTAACCGCAGCTCCACCATCAACTAGCATTTTTGACATCGGCTTACCATTGACAAATCCTTTGACGTATAATGGCGTCAAATGCCGATGTTCATATTTTTTTGGCTTCATCGGCTGTCTTTTCAGGATCTTCATCGGGTTTAGCTTTCATATGCCACACCCTTCTAATCATCCTTGGCTGATTTGCATCCTCAGCAACCCACGGCTGGTCGCCTCGATCGCGTTGAGATGCCACGACAAGGTGAAGGATGGTCTCCTCCCCTTTTTGGCCAAGAAACCGGTTGTCGAGATGCAGGATCTTGCCACGAGGTTCATGTTCGACGTGACGGCCATGGTGGTGTTCGGCGTCGTCCCTGGCTGCCTTTCCCTCGACATGCCGCTGATGCATGTCTTGATCGCCATGGACACGATCATGGAGGTTGGCTTGTTTCGGCACACCGTGCCGGCGCCTCTCTGGAAGGTGATGAGACGGTTCAAGATCGGCCCCGAGGGGAAGCTCGACATGGCGCACACGGGACTCCGTGGATTCATCACACAGATGATGGAGCAGAAGGCGATGACAAGGAAGGCAACACCAACACTCTCCATGCACATCTTCTCCTCCTAGATTGACGACCCGGACTACACCGACCTGATGCATTCGCTCCTCATTACCTACATGGTCTCCAGGCGCGACACGGTCAGCACCACACTGCCATGGTTCTTCTACAACCACGCCATGAAACTGCACGTCGTGTCCGCCATCCGTGACGAGCTGGCTCCGATTGCCGCTGCACGCAAAGATGATGACACTATGATGATGACCTTTTCGTCGGAGGACACGAAACCCCTAGTTTACCTGCAGGCCACGCTGTTGGAGATGCTGAGGCTATACCCACCGGGATGCTTCGAACGAAAGACGGTGGTCACCGACGACGTGATGCCGAGAGGGCATGAGGTGCGGGCCGGTGACACCGTCCTCATATCCGCCTACTCCATGGGCAGGATGGAGAGCCCGTGGGGGAAGGATTGCTATGAGTATCGGCCGGAGAGGTGGCTGTACGACGACGACGACGTAGGCGGCGGCGCACGGAAGAAGAAGAGGCTGCGGTACGTGGCGTCGCATATGTTTCTGGCATTCAACTCTGGGCCGAGGATGTGCCTCCGGAAACACATTGCGATCATGCAGATGAAGACTGTTGCTGCTGCCGTGGTGTGGAACTTCGATGTGGAGGTGGTGGAAGGGCACACAGTTGAGCCCAAGCTGTCTTGTCTTTTGCAGATGAAGAATGGGGTCATGCTCAATGATCGCCCCAACCGATCATGGACCTCAAGGGAGGAAGGTCGTGGCCGCCATCCAAGCTTGTCATCGAGATCGTCACCGCCCTCGAGGTGGAAGACCACAGCCCCTGTTCGATACTGTTGCCCAAATCGTCCTCACACTCGTGGGAGGAAGGCCGCAGCTATCGTCCAAGCTCGTCGTTGAAGTCATCGCCGAGATCATAGTCAGGGTCGTGGCGGGTGATCTGGCCGCCCGGAGGTCGTGTTGGTTGAATGTAGCGGCCTTTGTACATGTGGTAGCCGGATCTAGCTGCCGCAACTTCGTGGTGGAGAGGAGCCGGGGATGGGGAGGATAGGAGAGCTAGGGGTGGCGGTGCCTGTTGCCGAGAAGAGAGAGAGGGCTGAGGAGGACAGGGGCGGTAGGGGTCAAGGGGAGGGAAGGGCTGCTAGGGCAAGGGGAAGGGAAGGGGGAGATGGCTAGGTCTAGTAGGAGGAAATGGCGCTGTGTGTTCGAGTGAGGAGTACTTATGGACCCTCAAAAGTATAGGTTTTTAATGGGTCGGCACCTATAATCAATTTAGATGTGCTGATTTTAACTAATGAGCCGACATCTATAATCAATTTATGGGTGCCAATTTTTTAACAAACCAGCACGTATGTTATTGGTATCGGATTTTTTTTAATAAATCAGCACCTATAATCAATTATTGTTGACTTTTTTTTTTATTTTAGACCCATTTGGACAGCACCTACGCACTATAGTTGCCAGCTTTTAATGAACCAGCACCTATTAAGGGTTGTTTTACCTTACGAATAAAAGAGCCAAGTTTGCGTACGAAGGAAAAATATAATTGTCAACAATCGTGTATTGTTTCATCGCTCAATGAAAAATGTTAGGCTCATTTCATGATATGTTTGAAAGAGATGGAACGGTTAAAAATACTCAGTGTAACACCGACAACCATTAGCTGAAACATTTAGTCCTAACAACCGAAACCTCTTAAACTTATGTGAAACATATATTCTTGATTTAGTTGAAATATTTTTATGTCATATAAAAACATCGAGTTGTAACTGCTGAAACATCATAAAAATTTGTTGAAACATCCAAAATCACCATGTGCAACATTTTTAAATAAACCAGTGAAGCACTATAATATGATATTTGCAAAATATCCAAATGTTGCATTACTTGAATAAAAATGTTTCCGTGTTGAATGAAAAAAAGATGTTTCAAAAATAATTATTTTAAAATATTTCATTGCTCAGTGATAATGCTCATCGCTGAATAAAAAATATTGAAGAAAACTGATTGCAATATTGGAATAAATTATAGTGCATGAATATGGGGAAGTGGGGATTTAAATCGATCATAAAATTGACGAGCTGTGGTAGATAGATATTTTTCTTTTTTTTATGCATGGAGAAGAGGAACGAGGAGGACAGAGTAATAAGCTGAAGGATTAAATAAGTGACTACAGTACCTACACTATTAGGCCTATTCATTTTGGAGGATTTTAACGGGAGTTTTGGAGGAATCCTGTTCATAGGATTTTTTTTTCCTTCATTCGGCTCGATCTAACCAATCCAGGAAAAGCACAGAAAAACTTCCTTTACTGTTCATCGCAGTGTAAAAACACGGGAAAGAAAACATCCACTCCAACTTATTTTTCTGTTTCCTTCGCGATTGAACGAGGCAAAGCACGCAATCAACCGCTAATAATGCAGAAAGTGTTGAAGAAAAAGAACTCGCGTACTATTCGATGTCGGTGGTAGGCGGCAGAGGGCCGGCAGCCGGAGGAGGTAGCCGTCAGAGGGAGCTCGCGCACAGAGAGATCGACGGCGCCGGGGTCGAGGTCGGCGGCCGGCGAGGGGCTCGACGCCAGCGGCCGGCGCGGAGAGACCGACAGCGACGGGATCGACGACGCCTGCCCACGCGCGGAGATCGTTTGGGTCGATTCCGGCGGCCCCCGCGCGGAGATCGACGACGACGGCAGCCCGCTCGAAGAGATTGATTCCGGAGCTCAGCGGCGACAGTATCGAGGTTGGCGGCGGCGGATTGGGGGCGGCAGCCCGGCCCGGTGGTCCATGGCGGCGGATCGAGGCCGGCAGCGCCGCGCGGGGGACGGCGGAGGCGGATTGAGGCCCACGGCGGTCGGAGGCGGCGAATCGAGGCCTGCGGGGGTCGGCGGCGGCAGATCAAGGGCGACAGGGCGGCGCAGGGGTCACCGCCGGCAGCACCGCGCGGAGGGATCGAGGCCGGCGGGGGTCAGCGGCGGCGAATCGAGGCCGGTGACGCCGCGTGGCAGTCATCGGCGCCGGCATGGAGAGGAGGCCGTCGGCCGGCATAGCCAGTAGCCACACTCCCCTGCGGAAAACCCATAGTCACCGGCTCGCCTCGTACCTCGCAGGTGCCCACCGTCGAATCAACCATTGCAGAGCAGGGAGGAGGAAGAAAGAGGAACAACTTGCTTCAGAGGTTTTCTTTTCTTTTCTTTTCATTCTTTTTTCTTTTAGCTAAGAACTTGATTTAGAGAAACTGATAGCGGCATCTATTCAAGTTACTTCTCCGTACAGATTCCTAACTCTACAACTCTACGTTACATATTGACCTTGCATTGCTTCAAAAAAAGAAAATGTACCTTCTTTTTTCTACTATGCCCCCAATGAGTTGACTTCACTATAACTGAATTATTGGAGTAGGATGAGAGCAACTTTCTTAGTTGCACTGCTTATAAGACCACTAGGCTAGTCAGTAGTTACAAGATCATATTTGTCCTAGCTGGAGAAATTGCTCCAAAAGTCCAAATCAAGAAGCCAGACTTTGCAGGATTGCCATTTTCATCAACCTACTCAGATGCAGAAGTATTTTCATTTTTGATTTGCACTTACTTTTGATGTATGTTAGGAGGATAATTTTTTTCTGCGCATATGGATAAGCTATTTGTGGGTGAAAGAATTAGATTACCTAGATTGTTTCATAAATGAAATGATTGGGTGGAAAGAAGTTGTTCTACTTACTGAATATTGTTAGAATAAACCACGCCAAGGTGTGTTCCTGGCGTGGGTCGCGTGTGTGCGTTCGCGTGCTGAGTCATTTAGCTTGTTAGTGTGCTGCGCGTGTGTGCGTGCGTACAGGCTAAATTAGTTAGTTTGCTAGCGTGTGTGTCTGTACTCAGTAGTGTAGCAGGTCCATGAGTTCGTGCTCGTGTGTGTGTGATGTGTGATGGCGTGCGCGTGTGTGAGCTCGCGTTGGACGCGCCATGCAGGTTGTTACGAAGAAGCAGGCGTGGGCGAGGTAGCTGCTGGCGGTAGAAGCGAGCAACGCATGCAAGCCTCTGGATCAGCTGGAGACCGGTTCTCACGGGAGTGCGTGGCTCAGATCGTGGAGGCGGCCGGGTCACCAGGAGAATGTGTACGTGCGCGTGAAGATCGACGGAGTGCGTGGCGTGGGCGCTGCGTCACTGAGAGGCTATTAAAGCCCATGTAATCCCTGCGTGTGTAATTCGAGTCGAGTCCTTGAGTGGAATAAGAGCCAACATACAGGCCGTTCGGCGGCCGGGGCGTTCCTCTTCATTTTTGTGTCTGTGCACTGTTCATCATCTTCAACCTCTGTCTGGCGAGAGAGTGTAGAGTGATTCTAGGACTAGTTCCATCAAATATCATCAACAGATTCAGTGGAGGTTTAATCTTATTCAATATACAACTTTCTTAAGATTTCCACTCTTAGGTTTATTTCTTTTTATTTATGTACATGCGAGTGATTGTTTGCACTATAACTTTCTTTGCTTATGCATATGTGACCATCAGGGTATAATTGGCACTTATTTTGAAAGCTGATTCTGAACTATTCACTGCTGAAAAACAGTGGAAGAGGGAATGGCAGAGACTGCAATTCTTCTAGCCATAAAGAAGATAAGCATAGTTGTGGCAGGAGAGATACTAAGCCTGTCCAAACCCATGTTTTCAAACAAAAAATCTGAATTAGCCGTAGAACTTCCGACTAACATGGAACTGGTGAAGGATGAACTTGAGATTATAAATGCATTTCTCAAGAAAGTTAATACTCAGGGTTGCAGTGATAAAGTTCTAGAAACTTGGATGGTCCAAGTTAGAAGGTTGGCATATGACATTGAAGACATTGTGGATCAGTTCATCTATGTTGTTGGTGAACAGCAGAGTAGCGGATTCTGGAGTAATCTGAAAAAAGCCGTCAAAAAACCTCAGTCCTTGACTTCATTGGATAGAATTGCTACTGAGGTTGACAAGGTAAAACTGAAGCTGAAGGAACTGTCAAGTAGAAGAGACCGGTGGATACAATCGACAGTTTGCGGACTTAATGCTGAGATACCAAACTATGATGACAAACAAGGTGCGTGCCAATTGGGACACAACCAAGCAGATTATGATGATGATGAGCTCGTAGGTGTTGATGAATACAGAGAAATCCTCACAAAATCATTGTACTCTGAACATTGTTCTCTCCGTATTATTGCTATTTGTGGTATGGGTGGCTTGGGCAAAAGTTGTCTTGTTTACAATGTATTCAAGAGAGTGCAGTCTCATTGTGATTGCTCTTTGTGGATTTCTGTATCACAATCATACAAAATGGATGATATCTTGAGAAATATGTTTAATCAACTACGTGGCAACGGTAGTAGAGGAAACTTTGATATTTCAAGGATGAGAATTGAAGTATTAAAAGAAGAGTTGAAGATGTTTCTAGAGGACAAGAGGTACATAATTGCATTGGATGATGTATGGAGAGCTGCAGTTCTTTTAGAAATTAGGGATATCCTTTTAAATACTGGCAAGGGAAGTAGACTAATCATCACAACTAGAATTGATGAAGTAGCTGCAATTGCTGAAGACGATTGCAAGATCAAGCTTGAGCCTCTAAGCCAGCATGACGCATGGACTTTATTTTGCAAAAAGGTATTCTGGAAAACAGAAAATCATGATTGCCCCCCAGAATTGCAGAAGTGGGGTGAAAAGATAATCAAAAAATGTGAAGATTTGCCATTAGCTCTTGTTGCAGGGCAGCTTATTATCACTAAGAGATAAAAGTGAGGCAGTATGGAAGTGTTTTCATAGCCAAATAATGTGGGAGTTACAGAACAATCCTGACATAAGCCATGTGGACTGGATCTTGAATTTAAGTTATAGACATTTGCCCAATTATTTGCAAAACTGTTTCATATATTGTGCAATGTTCCCAGAAGATCATCTCCTTCGGAGGAAGAAGCTGATCAGATTGTGGATTGCGGAAGGTTTTGTCGAACACAGAGGATCAATCAGTTTAGAAGAGGTTGCTGAAAGTTATCTCATAGAACTCGTCCATCGCACCATGCTTCATGTGGTAGAGAGGAACTGTTTTGGTAGGATTCGGCGATTTCGTATGCACGATCTTGTACGGGAACTAGCCATTAAAATGTCTGAAAAAGAGAGTTTTAGTTCAATTTACGATGATTCTTCTGGAGCTGTACAGGTTGTGTCAGATTCTCGTCGCGTGTCAGTGATCCAATGCAAGACTGAAATCACATCGACCCTAGCTTCGTCAAGGCTTTGCACTATTTTGGCATTTGACACAACCATGCTGCAATCTTCATGGTCTTGTTTTGTTCCACTGAAATCTAAATATCTTGCAGTGTTGATTTGTCAGGCTTGCCTATTGAGACTATCAGCAATTCTATTGGGGAATTGTTTAATCTTAAATATTTGTGCCTCAATGATACTAACTTGAAGTCGCTACCAAAAACTATCACCAAACTCCGTAATTTAGAGACCTTAAGTCTTGAAAGGACTCAGGTAATAAGATTCCAAGAGGGATTTGGAAAATTGCAGAAACTGCGGCATTTACTTGTCTGGAAATTGTTGTACAGTGAGCACTCAAGTTTCAGTAGTTCGTTGGGTATGGGAACAACTGAAGGCCTTTGGAATTTGAAGGAATTGATAACTTTGGATGAAATTCAGGCAAATAAAAAGTTTGTCAGCAGGCTAGGAAATTTAGCCCAATTAAGGAGCCTTTACATATCAGATGTAAAGAGTAACTACTGCCCAGAATTGTGTTCTTCGTTAGCAAAGATGCAACACCTCTTGAGATTACATGTGAAGGCAAGTAACCAAGATGAGGTGCTCAGGATGGAATCCTTGAAATTACCTCCTGAACTTCAAACACTTCAGTTGACAGGGAAACTGGCAGGAGGAGTGTTGAAATCTCCATCACTATTCTCAGCTAATGGAAATTCCCTTGTCAGATTAAGTTTATGCTGGTCTGATCTTACAGAAAGTCCGATCCCATATCTCTCCAAGTTATCAAATTTAACAAGTTTACATCTTCAAAGAACATATAATGGGCATCAACTAAGGTTTCATGCAGGGTTATTCCCAAAGTTGAAGGGGATGACCTTGAAAGATATGGTAGAAGTTAGACAGATTTACATGGAAGAGGGAACAATGATCAGTCTTGAGTATCTAAAACTTGATGGTCTCAAACACCTAGCCAATGTTCCTGATGGTATCTAGTCTATTTCATCCTTAAAGGAGGTATATTTTTGGACCTTACATTCTCATTTTAGAGGAAATTTACAAGAAAGTGCCAGAATGGGAAGGCTAAATCATGTCTCAGTCCTGAACTTACGGTAAAATAAGGCAAGTGAAATTCCATAACCTCCACTTCTGCTATTGGGTCTAATCTATGCATCAGGTGAAGCATGTCTCATATTGCACAACTAAAAATGTGTAGAGCAATTTTCTCAGTCTAATTTGAATCGGTGTTTTTTATATTAATCCAATTAAATGTATGCTAGTTTCCATAGTCCATACATCGATCACTTTTAGAAAAGAATACAAATGTTAATGGAAAATGGTTAATACACAATGGGGGTAACTTTATACTCTGATCGATTGCAAAATATAAACAGTTTTATTCTTCTCAGCTGTTTACTAAATATTATTCTTTTTGGACTAGTAGACATTTTTTTATCTTTTTCTTCCCTGTTTGCTCTTGCGAAATAAATGAACTCTTGTTTAAAAAAATGAATGGGCCATCTTTTCGAATGTGACAAATAAAGGACAACAAAAATATTCGAGTTATTTTTCTAACTCTTGTCCTAAGTCTATGATTTTCTATTCGTAAATTAATATGCCCACTGACTGCTATTAACTATTGGCTGATCTTCCCCGCAAAAAAAAAGAAAAAAAAGACCTATTGGCTGATCTTTTCTTTTCCATAAATTCAAATCTCATGTAGTATATATGCCTGTGCAGAGGATGTACTGGCTGGGAGAAGAACTTCCATCGTCGCCGGGAACTTTGGCCTGACTACCTCGGCTGCAGAGATGGACAACGCCTCCATTTAGTAATAGATTTTGTAGTAAAATACATGATGGCATGTTACACCTTACAATATATTGTCAAAATTACCACGAAAACACAAATGAAGTGTCTCAGATACACACCATATATTTATCTAATCCCGTATTTCACACTTGGTATGGACTATGGAGCATATAATAGGATCACGCACTGGGTTTCTCTGAATTCCATTGCACTGGCCCAAAATGTTGTTCATAATCAATATCCTACAAGGTATGGCCGCACGGTACTACAGAGACACACACACATCGGTTGTACAAACCAGGATCAGAATTTGGTGGTGACACTTTTATGACAATTTATGTTCCTGTCCTTCATCATTTATGTGCTGCATTAATGTTCATTACCAACTTATCGAAATGAGGATTTACTGGACAATTCCTCTAGTGATCGTACATGAAGCCATTGAAGATGTATAAATCGAACAAGTTGAAACTTCCATTTTATAGAGAGATCATAGTCACCATGGCATGGATCATATATTCATATGACAATGTTTTGGTCCGAAATTTCCGGAAGCTTCGGGTCTTTTAATCCCCTTGCTCACTTCTCTCCCTGCCAAATTTTAATATTTTCTAACAAGTTAGTTTTTTTTAGGAAATAGCTGCACTCTTCTAAAAAAACGTTACTATTTCTAATTCTATGTTTAACTACACACCTTTTGCCATCTGCTTGAGAACAGAGGCAGTCAATGGTAATTATTTTGCTTTTCTCGATCTTTAACAATGGCATATGTTGCAGGGTTGCAATACACAATTTGTTCTTTCTTGTGATCCATACCAAATACGCTGTACAGGTCGAACTAAAGGGTCAGTCCTGATTTTCATTTTCGGTGCATTTCACTGGTTCTTTATGTGAACAAGGCTTGTCAAGAACTGGTCCATATAATCGTCTAACACAAACAATCTACACCTGTATTTGAACTGAATGAAGTGCTCATAATCAATGGTAGACAGGCACACGCCATATAATAACCAGGACCTAAAGAGTTTAACGTTGTAATAATTTAGACACATACAACAAAACTACAACTATATATCTTAACCCCATGACAGTATCATTCACGTGTCGTCCACTGCATCACTGTGCACAGCAGGAAACCTGTTTCTGGCACAGAACATCAAGACATCTTGTAACTCGTTTGTAGCCGCCAATTGGAACAAAGCAGCATGATGCTAGCTACTCAGGGCCCAGAGCCACCCTTGTCAAGGCCGTAATCCGTCATGCCCATGCCAACTTCGTTCTGGTGCTTCATGAACCCACCTGTTGCAGCTTTCGAGTAACTCCAGTAGTATACAAGAGATGCCACCAGGTTGATGAGCATCAATGCAGCAGCTGCTGCAAAGACTCCCTTACGAAGCGTGGCGCATGTGACCAAATCATGCTTCATGTAGTAACCAAGATACTTGGTGTGGTATGCATTCCTCACAGATCCACCAATAAGGCAAGCTTCTGCGGTGAGAAATGTTATCCTGCGAACAAGAATAAACAGGATATTATGAGAAGGGTCTTCAGATGATCTTTGAATGGCAATGGTTATCACAATGGAAACCCTTCAATATGCCAGCTACATCTGATCATGTGCTCCTGGCAATCAACAATATCTAAGTTTTCCCAAGTGGCCAACAAACAGAGCAATGTAATTTAAAAGTTGAGTTTCTAAGGATTAAATATAGAGTTTTGAACTGTGGTCAGCAGTAGAAGACAATAGACATGAGTTATTGCTACAATCAAATGCTAAAAACAACCTGTAAAAGTAAAACTCTGGAATTACACTTTCTGGAAATAGTCATTGATTCTCAAAGGGGTGGACAGTGGGAGTACCTTATAGCCTAATTCTAATGGAATTAGCATATACTAGTTTGATGGCAACTTGGTAAGTCTACATATGGAATCAGAAAGCCCTTGTGTATCTTTCCATTTCTGACCCCTCGAAGAGAACATAACACAACTACAACTATACAATTTACAAAGTCGGTTAATTCACATGAAAAGGTGTCTCGGGTAGCCAAATGCTATTCTGGATATGCCAAATATAAATAACCATAATCTTGAATGCAGTATTTCTGAAGCAAGAATAGGGAATACTCTTTATTTCATTGCCTTGGTAATTGGTATGCAATAAATAAAGAACAACATCACTATTTTGTAATGAGCACTACTGCAAAACAACAGGGTTTTAGTTTTTCTTTTGGTGGAAAATTCTACTTTGAAAAAATAACCATAACATAAATTCTACAGGTTGAAATGGCTTGAGCAAGTGAGATTTTTATTGCAACAAGTTACTGTTGCACAGTTTCACACTCGGATGATTTTCTCTTTTTTCAGGAAATCAAATTAGATGCAAAGATTTGTTCGTAATTCTCACGGAAACAAATTTTGGCTACCTGTTGGAATTAAATACAGTCTTAATTATATTTTTTTAACCCTTGGATAAAAAGTGGCGTCCATGTAATAAAATACGGTAATCAAATAAAAATTCTCAACAAAGGGACTCATTAATCAACACCAAGCAGGCATCACTGCAGTTAGGCACAGGACAAATTTATTTGATAATGGATATAATTGCAGGCTAGAGATTAATTTGAAGGTGGTAACACATTGACCTTACATGGATATAATTGCACAAGTTATCTCAGAAATACTGCACCATGTTAGATCAAGTCAAGGTACTCTGTTCTTTGTGACATGAATGAAAAAAGAACAGAATGAAAAAAACAAATTTGATATGTGCAGATCAACGCTGCATGACTTTGTGAAGGTATAGTCCAAGCAGGGGTTTATTCATATAACTGAATCAGCAAGGTGTGATAACCCTGGAATGAAATGTTATGATCGGGTAAGCCTTAGAACTATCAGATTCAGAGCAGGATTATCTAATTTCAACTTCAACTACAGCATATATAGATGATAGGGATCTTGAAATTTTCCCTCTGTTTATGGAGGGCAGGCAGAAGAGTAAACGACTCTTATACTACACTTGTCCCAAATGAAGAGCACAAACAGGTAAATGAATCAATGCCAATATTTGCAGTCAGTTAGTCATAACTCACAGACTGGCTGTAATAGTTATTCAGTAAAAGCTTGTACTGGCGCAAAAAATTACTGAAAACAAGAGTTTCTAATTGTCCCAATCTGACAAGAAAACATTTCTGTGACTTCTGTCAGTTGGCGAAGCAAGAATAAGGACTACAGAAAACACCCAAAAACTCTATGACCCCATGCATTTGTCATCACCCCAATGGATTTACCCCCAAATCATGCTCCTACAAATTAAGCAACCATAGCGGGTTTCCGACCTCACCGCCTCAACTACTCAAAGACGCAGATGTGTCCGTACACTCGAATCCGCAAGCGCGCAGTGGGAATCACAACGAACAAAACTCAAATTGAACCGAATCTAAAGCTCAAACCAACAAGAAACTCGAAGAAATGGGGGTAGGTAGATAGGGTTTAAGGGGGGATAGATACCGCACCATGAGAGGACGAAGGAGGCGACGGCGCAGCCGCGGGAGGAGAGGGAGGGGCCGAGGCAGAGGCAGCGTGTAAAGGCGGTGACGAGGAGCTGGGCGAGGAGGAGGACGAAGAAGGCAGCGACGCCGTAGACGGTGGAGGCATCGGTGTCGTAGAGGCAGTAGGAACGGAGGTCGTACTCGTCCGGCACCACCTTACCCTGCCGAGCAAATTTGAGGCAAGATCCCAATCAGACGCCGGCCACCGGAGAAGAGAGAGAGGGGTAGAGAAGGGGGAAAAGGGATTACCGTGCTGCGGCGGCGCTCGGCGCCGACGGCGAGGAGGAAGGCGAAGATGCTGAGGAAGGCGAGCAGGGCCGTGAGGGCGAGGGAGGCCGGGCGCGAGGTCGCGAATCCGGCCATCGCCGGCCAATGCTGCGGCGGCGGCGGTTGTCAGTGCTCACTTCACTCACTGGGCTAGGATTCGAAGAGCTTTCTACGGGCTCAAGTGGGTGTGTGAGGGGGGAAGTGGGAGAGTGAGTGGAGGGTGGGGCCCACCCGTCGGTGGGTCGAAATAAATCCGGGGTTCCAGGGGTTGTTGTCCCCGTGCTCCTCTCTTCTTTTCTTTCTTTTACTTTGTGGGAAAAGTCTACTCTGCCCCCATAACTTTTGTGATTATATAAAATATAACCCCGAACTTTAAAACCTTTGACATTTACGCCCTCTAATTTTCACTATCGTATAAAAGACTTAATTGAGTGGTTTTAACATTATTTTTTAAGTCATGCGGTAGTCCATTGAGTTAAATTTTTCATAAAAAATATAATGAAAGGCCACATGCTGGTGCCACCTCATCCACACCTCATTTCTTCTCTCAACCTCTGTCTTCGAACGTCCACTGTCAGGGCTACTTTGGCGATGGAGAAGTGGCATGGAGGTGTTCCGGCCCATGGTTTATTTTTATATTTTTTGAGCTAACTAAAACGTTGAATATCATGTTAAAATCATTCGAGGGGTCTTTTGCACTGTATTAAAAGTTAGAGCGTGTAAAATATTCGGTTTTAAAGTTTGGGGTTTTATTTTAGCTAGATAAGCACAAGAGTTAAAAGGGGTAAAGTAGGCTTATTCCTTATTTTTTTACTCTTTCTAGTGCGTGTGGTTTATTTAGAACAAATCTATATGATGATGAACAGATTAGAGGATGCTTAAAAAGAAGATGTTCCCACAATTTTTTCCCAATATTTTTTATCACCAACATTTCATATCAAAGTTCCAAAAAAAAAAGAGGGAGTTAGGACATCCTCACTTTTCAACTGCTCCAACCATGAGGCATGCCAACCCAACGCTGCCATGAGAAGAAGGCCAGCAGGGAGCCATTAGAGAACAGAAAGGGAGGAGGGAGGCTCAGGGAGGAGTCTGTGAGAATGTAGGAATGGGGAGAGTAATGATCCTTGAGTTATAATATGGTATGAAACTGAAACGTGACTGAACGTTTCATGTTCAAAATGCTTCATATTTTAATAGCCCCCCGCAGTTTCAACCGGGAGAGGAGCGAATGTTGAGACTAGAGCGGAAGTTGTCGAAGACAGTCATGGGCAACCCTTTAGTGAAGATATCGGCATACTGAAAAGATGTGGGAACATGAAGAACCCAGATGGCACCAAGAGCCACATGCTCCACATGTTTGGTCCTCTGGTGATGAACCGGATTAGTTGACAGATACACAGCACTTATGTTGTCGCAATAAGCAAGAGTAGCGTGTGTCAGTGGTCGCTGAAGTTCTCCCAATAATTGACGAAGCCAGCAAGCCTCAGCCACGACATTTGCAACACCTCTATGTTCAGCTTCAGCACTTGAATGTGACACATTGTGTTGGCGCTTGGAGGACCAAGATATAAGATTATCGCTGAGAAACACACAATAGCCACAAGGGGGAAAAAGGCGTACCGTGCTCCAGCGGCGCTCGGCGCCGACGGTGAGGAGGAAGGCGAGAAGCACCGTTAGAGTGAGGGAGGGCGGGCGCGAGGTCGCGCATCCAGCCATCGGGCGGGTCTCGGTCCCCGTCGGCCAATGCTGTTGCTGCAGCGGCGATGATTGTTAGTGCTCACTTCACTCACTGCGTTAGAGGATTCGGAGAGCTTTCTACAGGCTCAAGTGGGAGTGTGAGGGGGCAAGTGGGAGAGTGAGTAGAGGGTGGGGCCCACTCGTCGCAGGGTCGATATAAATCCGGGGTTCCGTGGGTTGTTGTCGCCGTGCTCCTCTCTTCTTTTCTTTCCTATGCTTTGTAGCAAAAGTCTACTCTACCCCCCATAACTTTTGTGATTTTCCAAAATATAACCCCGAACTTTAAAACCTTTGACACTTTACGCCCTCTAATTTTTACTATCATATAAAAGACTTCCTTCAAGTGATTTTAACATTGTTTTTGGTCATGGGGCGGTCCATTGAGTTACATTTTTCATTAAAAAAATAATAAAGGGCCACGTGCCGGTGCCACCTTATCCACACCCCATCTATCCTCTATCTATTTCTTTGAACTCAGCTGCTGTGAGGGCTGCTGCAATGATGCATCAAGGAATGAAGAGGCAGAGTGGAAGAGTGTCGGGGAGTTGGTCCTTGATATGTGGTCCCATCATTGTTTCTATATTTATTGAGCTGACTAAAATGTTGAAAACCATGTTAAAACCACTCAAGATGGTGCTTTGCATGGTACTCCCTCCATTACATGATGTAAGTCACTGTAGCAGAGTGCTACATTGACTTACAATCTGTAACAGACTAATATTAAAAGTCAGACGGTGTAAATTGTCCAGTTTAAAGTACAGGATTGTATTTTAGACAAACACAAGTGTTGAGGGGGCAAAGTAGAGTTTTTGCGTACTTTTTTTGACTTTTCTAGTGCGTGGTTGATTTAGAACAAATCGATATGTCAGTGTTTTGGACCGGCAATAAACTATATAGGGTTACGCACGAACTCGAAAGCTACATGGCGACGGAACACAAGGATTTATACTGGTTCAGGCCCTCCGATGGAGTAATAACCGTAATCTAGTCCGGAGGAAGTATTCCGCCGAGTTTGTATGATGTATGGTGTGGTATGTTGGTGATTGATTTCGTACCCCTGAGGGTTCTCTGGTCCCCTCCTTATATAGGAAGAGGGGACCGAGTCATCTAGGAATCCTAACCCTAAACGGCTTAGGGTTTCCCTAACTGTTACAATATCTACCAGGCCGATTACCGTAGAACACAAGGCAAGGCCCAACCAGGTGATTTATATCTTTACATATATGAACTCTGAGTTACACACGACTCAGGATATGCCTTATCTCTTAGATTGCGCCGTGGGAATCAAGGCATTGATGGGCCGGACCTTTTTGCCTTCCTTCTATCGATCTTCTAGAACATCCCTTCTTCGTGGGCTAACAATGGTCCGAGTGGATACCCGGTACCCGTATTCTCCACAGTAGCCCCCGAGTCATTCACAGTCGAGTTTCTTCTTCTCCTTTCGTAATCCTCGAGTCTCTAATCCTCCTTCATCCTTTCCAATCGTCTCGCAAAGAGGCTGTGAAGGGCTCCACCATAAAATCCAGAGAAAAAATTGGCACCCCGAAAGACGCACCTATTAGGTGTAGCCCCTGACTCTATGATTAGTTGGGAAAACAACTAAACTTAGAGTCTATATGAGACTTTTAAGAAAAAAC
>CM002486.1:6464465-6482726 GCA_000325765.3 Leersia perrieri
TGCGTTGCACTGTTGGCGCACGGCAAAGGTGGTGTTTGCCGTGCGCCCGACATTTGACGCACGGCAAACGGATGCACGCACGGCAAAATACCGTTTTCCGGTAGTGTCGGCGGAAGAAACGCCGGCCGAATTTTTATAAAGTAGTTTGGGGGAGGGCTAACAACATTATATACAGCCGCAAAGGTTGTTCTGGCACTAGCTAGCTAGGCTGCCCAATTGGCACGCAGGCATCAGACTAGAGCAAAGATGCTCATAACGTAGTCTTTGATGTGTGGATTATTATGGGCTTGGACAATTTATTTCAACTGTATTTAAGTACTCTCTTCGATTTTTTTTTGTTTGACATTGGTTAGTTATGCATATGAACAATGGATTCATGGTGAAGATGAAGAAATTAAGAGTGCATCAAATATAATCGAGCAAAACACACAGTATAGCATGATGACAGAAGTTATAAATAATAAATTTTTACCGTCTAACAAATGGTACCTCAGGATACCGGTACTTCGAGGTACCAAAACACAATCCAACCGTTTATTTTGATACCTCATATACCGGTATGATGAATGTATGGTTAGATTTTATTTTAGTACCTCGAGATACTATTTGTTAGACCAGGAAAAAAATCTCTATAAATAAAACCTTGTTGCTCTATGTATACACATACTGTTATTGAAGAAATAATATAATCATATACTATAATGAACTGTCATTGGCAGATTATCGGACGGTTAATTAGAAGAAAATCAAAGTAAGCTATCCAACGTTAACCATATAAAATCAGAGGGAGTATAATAGTACGTACAGTACACATATAATCATATATGCTTTTCGGCGAGTAGCCATTCGCGATAGTGGACTATTCAAAGGCTCAAAGCAGTTGATATCTATGAACGGCTAGTATATAAAATTTATAATTTACTCTACATATAAGATAGATGGTTTTCTCCTAATTAACGTCCGATGATATGCCAATGACAGTCATTATATAGCACATGATTATTTCTTCAATAACAGTATGTGTATACATAGAGCAACAAGGATTTATTTAACTTCTGTCATCATGCTTTATTGTGGGTTTCGCTCGATTATATTTGATGCACTCTTTTCTTCAGCTTAACCATGAATCCATTCTTCATCTGCATGATAATCGACAGCTTGGGCTCCACTGCGCGGCTGTCCATAACCTCCACGTCAAAGTTCCAGAACAGCGTGGCGACGACCGGCGTAATCGTCGCCACGGCCACCTTCTTCCCCAGGCACGACCTAGGGCCCGTGTTGAACGGCATGAACTTGTACGACGGCACGTGCCGCAGCTTGCAACTGCCGTCGCCGTTGTCGGTGATCCACCTCTCCGGCCTGTACTCGCGGTAGTCCTTACCCCACACGTCCTCCAGCCTCCCCATTCCGTAGACCGACACCAGCACGGTCTCGCCGGCGCGCAACGCGTGGCCACTCGGCAGCACGTCGTCGGCGACCACCTGCTTTCGCTCGATCGGGCTCATGGGGTACAGCCTCAGCGACTCGAACAGCGCCGCCCGCTGGTAGACGAGGTGTTTCGTGTCTTGCGGCTCGAACACGATCGGTTCGGAGGATTTGCGTGCGGCGACGGGCACGAGCTCCTCACGCAAGGCGGACACGGCGCGTGGGTGCATGGCGAGATTGTAAACGAGCCATGGCAGCGCAGAACTCATGGGGTCACGTAATGCGACCATGAAATTTACGAACGTCCTGGTGAAGAAATCCGTCGGCTCGCCTGTGACATCGTCACGGTATTCCGGATCGTCGATGTAATACGACAGCATGTCCACGCCGGTGGGTTCGTCGTCGCCGGCGATCCTCCTCGCGATCCTCTCTTCGGTGAACGCCCGAAGCAACGACTCGGCATCGGCATATCTCCTCTCGTGTCCCACATTCAGCCGCTTCATCAGCTTCCAGCAGAACGCCGGCATGCACTGCCGGAACAAAGCAACCTGCATCAACGTGTCAAGCGCGCCGGTGAGTCGCATCGGCGGCATGTCCGGCGACAACAGGCACGGGTCCATGCCGAAGACGTTCATGACGGTGAGGTCCATCACGATCCTCCCCAGCAAATCGTCCATGTCGAACGGCGTGCCCTTGTTCACCATGCGTTCAAGCATGGGAACAAGGCAATCCGCCACCTTGTCACGGCAGCTTTGTTCCATGGACGACACCATCTCGGGCCTGGTGAGGACGTAGTGGATCCTCGTCCGCTGCCGCCGCCACTCGTCGCTGTCGACGGCGATGATTGTGCCGGCCAGAGCGCTGAAGAGCTCGTTGAAGTCCTCACCCTTGGGGTAGTTGTCAAAGTTGGTGGTGAAGATGTGGCGGACGTTTTCCGGGTCGCTGGTGGTGAAGAACCGCATGCTCGACGCCGGCGGGCCGCGCACCTCGACGTTGTGCCCGGAGGCAACGAGCATGGCGGCGGCGAAGTCGTGGAAATGGTGCCGATTGGCGATCATGCCTGGTAGCATGCCAACGAGTGGCCATTCAGTTGGGATATATGGGTTCTTGTTTTTCTTGTGTTGAATGATGAGATACAAGGGAATAGCAAGTAGAACTAGCACAATTGGAAGTGGTTTAGTGTAGAGCAGTTGTTCTTGCATGGATGTGAACGCCATTGTTACGGATGTAAGGGCAGTAGAATGCATGTTTGACTTGAGCAAGTGAGGGTTGAGAGGCTATAGCTAGGTTGATGCGTAATTTATAGGGGAAACGGGCAGGGGCAGGCGGGCAGCTACGTACTCCCTCCGCTTTTAAATAAATGACGTCATTTAATTTAAATTTTAGCTAACCGATGTCAAATAAAAATAATCAGAAGTAGTACTAATTAAAAATCAGATATGCACAAACAATGTTACTGGCATTTATTATTTATTAGTTTACGTTGGACCCTCTTTTGACCACTACCTCCGTCTCAAAACATAAAAACTTATGCCGTTTTTGGAGAAATTAAAGTTGAGGTGAGGAAGAGTTGTGATTGGTTGAGAGAAGAAGGTAAGTGAAAAAAATTAAATAAGGGATGGCTGTGATTGGTAGATATGGGATAGGTGGGTGTAGAAGTAGTTATATTTTGAGACAAATTTAAGTTGCTTATATATTTATATTTTCAGACGGAGGAAGGGAGTATATTTCACTTTCAACGACCATACCTTTTCTTTTCACTATGTACCCTTCTACTCATGTCATCAATTTGGTTTGTCTCAGCGTGTCATAATAATTTACTCCCTACTCATGCTCCTCTTGTCCTTTCCTATAACTACCTTGATATTCTACACCTACCTGAAAATAAAATTGTCGGAAAAAAGATCCAAAGTGAAGAAAAAATAGGAAAGTATGTAGTCTCGAGAGTGAAAATAAATAGGTTTAATTATCGTGAAACGTCGATAAGAAAAGGGTTTCGAGATAACACTTCACTCTTACAACACTACTTTTTGGAATGAGAACTCTAGACTAACAATATACTCTCACAACTTAATCATTTTAGACAGGGATTATATTATTTTTGGGAGTTGATGACAACAATTACACATACCTTCATAATTCAAAATAGATGATGTGGTTGACAATAATTACACACGGTCATAAATTGTATCTTTTTCTTTTCTATTAATATATTCGAGGCAAAGCTTTTCCCTACTTTCTAAAAAAATAAATTGATAATTCTTCTTCTTCAAAAATTTTAGCCGAAATAGGTAAATATATAAGCCATATAAAGTATGTTTATTGATAAAGCAAATCACATAAAAATGAACAATACTTGCATAGTTTGTTTATCATGACCAATAGTTACAACATCATGTATTTAGAAAGGAGGTAGAAACAACTGATGCTTAGAGAAAAATAGCAACATCTAGTCATGTTTCCGATTAATTTCACATGAAAAAAATGATAGAGATTTTTTAGATAATGGAATTACCTCTGACCTTTGATTAAAGCAAGCTACAACCACTTATTACATTACATGAGTCATTCGGTCAATGACCAATAAAAGCCAAGACAATAAGAAATTAATAGTACCAACACCATATGGAAATAAATTATTGAAATCTATTTGAAAATATCCATCCAAAGTTGGTGAAAATCTGCATGGCGGTTGTGCGGCATGTCTTAATCATTATCTCCTCATTGTCTTCACACTTTTGTATCTTTGCTCAGAACCGAAACTAGTGTGTTGCCATGAAGATCACATCCATATATGATGACATTGGAGTTTTATCCAAAACGACGTCATTTATAGTTAGTCAAAGAGCCCACCATAAAGAAGAAGTTACTACTAATATAATTTATTTGAGCTTTGGATGAAGACCCCCAAGCCAATTCTCATATAAATGGGATACACTAATTGGAGGTCAAATACCAATTGAGAAGTGTGCAACTCTCCATGCAAAGTTTGCAAAATGACAATTAAAAACAAATGTTGTATTTCCATGTTTCATACAAAAAGCAGCAAAATTTTCTACCATTCCAATTGCTCTTTACTAAATTATCTTTTGTTAAAACAACACCAGATAGATACAACATAAAAAATTTTAATTTGAGAAGCATAAATTTCAACTTCCATAGATACTTATTCCTGTCAACATGACCATTATTAATTAAAGATATCTGTGTACAACTAGATAAAAATATACCATTTTGGTGAAGAATCTATCTAAATGTGTCATTCTCATCATTTAATTGAATAAATATTATTCAAGCAACTAGGTGGTACCAATTGAAAGAGATAGCACCATGCATGCATCCCCCCATCGCATGCCAACAATATTGACTAGTTTTTGGAGATTCCTGCTTACCCAGCAATAAACAAACAAATATTTCATGCGTATCCTTTAGGGTACCAATCTAAGGATACTAGGATAAGATACGATGTGTTTTCCCCCCACGGGGCAAACCATTACTGGACACGCTGTTCTTGTAAATTTCCCATTGATAAACTATGGAGACCATTTTGTTGTCCCATGACGATCTGTCACGCCCTGATTTTTCAGAAAATAAAAATATTATTTAATAATTAATTATAGAATTTATATTAAAATACAAATCAATTAATAAGTGAAGTTAATGTGAGAAATAAAATTTTCTAAACTAAAGCATGCTTGTATTTATATTCAGTAAATTCTCCATGACTTAACTCTCTGAAATTTTGTAAGATTTTTCAGAGCTAAAGAACTAATTTCAATAGTACAAAATCATTTGAGGGGATATTTCAAATGGAAAACTAATTTAAATTCCCCTCCCTAGCATTCGTCCAATTTCAGCCCATTCCACTCTCTGCCTTTCAGCCCGAACCAGCAAGGAATTAGTCAACTTGAGGTCCCTCAACTTTACAGCGAGTTTACGAATTGTCCCTGAACCACAAAACAAGATACCACGTGTTCCTCAACTTCTAAAACCAGTACAAATATAGTTCTTAGACAGTATTATGGGTGATTTTGGCTAACGTGGCATGTGGACCCCACATGTCAACTGGCTAAGTTAACATGGGACCCATATGTCAGTCAAATGTAGAAAAGAAAAATAAAATATCTCTTTCTCCTATCTCTCTCTCCTCTCGACGGAGTAGATGCAGAGCTTGAGTATGGCAGGGAGCCTAGGGACGACGTACTTCTCCTTGCGCAACACACGGGGCTTGCCAATGCAGTAGCAGTAGGGGAATCCGACCACGCCGCTGTGCATGCTGTGCGTTCCTCACCGCGTCGCCCGGGCCCTCGCACGTCCGGATCTCGTGCCCGGCGTCGCCAACATGCACATCCGGGCAGAACCTGCGCCGCCACATGGGGACGGCGGCTGCGTCGACGAGCATGGCGAAGCTGCGGAGCCGGCTCTCCCGTGCGACGTGCACCTATGCGTGACGGCGCCGAGGTGCAAAACGAGGAGGCCGTTACTTGGGTTAATGGGCATAAAACTTGAGCACTTACACTAATGAAACATGTTGGACTTAGACAGGTGGTAGGACGAAGATGGGAGGTATGTTTCCCCTGATGCATTAGCCCCGTCTGGGTCTTTAAGCACCGAACATTTTGACATCTATTCAAGCACCCTACGTACTTACCACACACTGTATGATGGGACCGGCTTGTCTGAGTACTAGATCTACTGTGATCATTTACGCCCAATGGAGAAGCGTGAGGATTTGGGATCCATGGAGTGCCCGTTGGCCGAGTTGCTTGCGGCACGGGTATCTCCCTTGTGGTGAGCCCGCCTTAGTCACATCACACATGCACGTGACTGCGTTGTCGAGGACTCCGGTGTGATTTAAGTGGTCGGGGTGGGGCTAGGAAAGGACATGTGATGAGCTTGAATCACTTGGCGGGCCGCGCCTATGTGGTGGGTAGCATTTGATCCTTGTTTATCTCGTGTGGATCCAGTTGTATACCTCTGATCAGAGTATAATCTATTCGAATAGCCGCTTCCTTGGTTATGGACATTGTTAGTCAGTTATGTTAGCATCAAATGTGAGATATATTATGGATGGGATTATGATCGATGGTGATGATGGCATGTTGTGCCATGTTGATATGGACTTTGGTAGTGTTGTATGTTAGTACTTCGGATCCCTATTATGTCTTATACCTCACTATAATTTATCCTTATGGTACTTGCTATGATTATTAATTGCTTGCGATGAAAGTGCGAGGCTAGTCGCAATCCTGGGGACTAGCTAAGCATGAGTACGGGTTTTGATCGCTTGAGATAATTAGGGATAGCGTTTTGGATCGAGTCACTGGGGTATGCTTTTGGTCACCGCCTTCGTGTGGTTGACGGGCATATGACGTAGTAGACTGGCAAGCTATCTTACGGTTATGTCTTGCGCTCATTACCCGGTATTCTGATTATTATAACAGAAGGTTGTCAACCGCGATCATAGACACATTGAGGATGAGTGGCTATTTATGCATGTATGGATCCCACTCCTTCAATAGTATATGGTAGTCATGTTGGACACTGGATGGTATAATACTCGGACTGTCCACAACTCCAAAGACCAAGATGTGTACATGCAAGGCGTGTCCCATGTCAGCGAAGGCTTTTATTGAGTTTGTTTGCTCGTAATATTCCCGAGTAAATATATAAGTGATGAAAAGTTTCTTCGATATGAATTCTGTATTTTACAAACTTGTACTTGCTCAATTCCTTGAGTTTGGACAAGTTTTTTCAGTCCATTGGCTAAAATTTTTTCTCGCTTTCCATTAACACACTTTGCAAACTGTTAAATAGTGTTTTTCGTATGAAAATTTTCTATATATAAGTTATTTTAAAAAAATCAAATAAATATATGAGTCAAATATCTAATAATTAGTACTAATTAATCATATACTTATCATGTTTTTTTTGTTTTACACGTGCTAATAATCTGTTAACCCCTAATTTAGAACTCGCCCTTCTAGTTGAACTCCGAAGTCCGAACGTTTGCTTCTTGCATTTTTGACAGCAGAACATCAGAGTTCAGATTCTGTGTATCCTTCATGATGTGATGTTTCATAAATTTCCCTCAAATCCTTTTAGCTTCATGCCTGAGTCTTCATGTACGAAGAAATCGCAAGGTGCCATAGTAGTCGCCACTAGCCCACTTGCACAAATGGATTATTTGGATGAGGTGAACTCCTGCACACATGGATTATTAATTTGGATGAAGCGAATTCCTGCGCAAACGGGTCATCTGGACAAAGTGGATTTTCTCAATGTTCAAGTAGTGATGTAACTCGTCCTGCATTATATGGAATCGTGACATATCGAACAATGTCATAAAATATCTCAGTTTGACCACTTGGAACTTGGAATGGAATCAGCGTAGAAAGAAAAAAAAAATCTTTATCCATGTGGCTGTGCACATCCAACTGGATATAGAGGCCGGTGCGTCCAACTGGATGTAGAGGCCTGGTTTTGATAAAAATACTCCCTCTGTTTTTTAATATACGATACTATTGACTTTTAATTACACGTTTCACCACTCGTTTTATTAAAAAAATATTTAAACATGTCTTATATTTTTAAATATTTAGATAATTTTTTAATAAGATAAATGGTTAAATATGTGATTAAAAGTTAATGATGTCATATATTAAAAAATGGAGGAGTATATAAATTTTCCTCCTCTCATGCACATGCTCTCTTGGCTGGATGGTCCATCATTTAGGCTGGAGAGGAGGGCTATAAAAAGTTGGTGCATAAGGGCATGTACAAAATATATAGTCATATATGATCTTTATGTTAACTAGATACTATCCTTTTATAATAGTTGAGACAAGAATGTCTCTAACAAATTTTTTCAAATAAATTTTTATTAGCTTTCCTTCATTTATGGGACTCCATGCAACAAAGTTTGTCCTTAGAATCGACTCTAAGCCGTTATCGGGCATAGCAACCTTCTTTCTCTTTCCTTACCTCTTTAATCAAATATACATGCATGACAATAAAAATATAGTTTGCTTATAAAGACCGTTGTATATGACTAAGTATGTAAAAAACTTTTATAAGGATTGCAGCTAAGCTTTTTCACAATCAATTTTGGTCTACATATCGAACGTTAATAGTTGGCCCTTCCATGGTGAACGCAAGCTTCCATATATGACCTCCAATATCCATATTTTAAACCTTTATATTATGACTATGTAATCCATAATTCTTTTATCAATTGAAAAGCAGTGAACCTATATATATACTATAATGAGGGAACAGAGGGAGTAACATGTTTTAAGAAGTGGAAAAGCGATGACCATGGGTTTTGCCTGTCGTTAATTTCCAATGAGCTGCCAGCGTTACTTGACGTTTATCCTAGTGAACCTGCCTAAGGCATCTTCAATGGTTATCTATAAGTTATATCATATCTATTTATGTCTATTATAAAAATTAGAGGTGAATCTGGTACTGATTTTTTTCGTCTGTCGGCTGGCTATGTCGCGCTAAATTGAGTACCGTACACTGCGATAAAATCAGATTATCAGAGATCTTACAGCAGTAGAGAACGAGCCCAATATGGTCCAATCTCACTGTGCACAGCCCAGTACAGCGCTCCGGCAATACCGATTCCGTTTCCTACACACAGCGCGTGGGAATTTTTTTATTTTTATATATATTTTTTAATATTTACAGAACTATATTTTTGAACCAAAAATTTACATAAATATACTCCTGCCGCCCTCTGTATCGGGCGGCAAGATGACGTGGCAGTTGGTTTCGAGACGGCACGGCGACGGAGTAGGATGGGGTTGTGCATTTTGCATTGGGGCCCCTTGCCGCCTGCAAAATGCCGTTGCCGCCTGATGCCACGCGGGGGAACGAGGGGTGCCCCTGGCCGCCCTCTGCATTGATGCAGCCCCCCCCCCAACTATATAACCCCTCCAGCCTGCGAGAGGAGTTATTTATTCAGGAAAAATTGAGGAAAAAAACAAAGGGGGAGAAGGGGAGGGAGGGAGAAGAAGAAGTGGTGAAGCCCTGCCGATTTGAAGCATAAGTTGAAAGTTAGATCTATATGCAATGTAAAATGGTTTTTTAGTAAGTTTTTTATATACGAGTGTAGTATATTTTATTCGTTTATAGCAAAACTACATGTTTAATAATAGGTTAATTCGTAGATCTGTACAAAAATAGTTAGGTTAGTATAGGATTAGGGTATTAATTTGCTATTATATGTATTGTAAAATAGTTTTGTATTAAGTTTTTTTTATATACAATTGTACTATGTTTTTCTTCCTTCTGAGTAGAACTACATGGTTAATAATAGGTTAATCCGTAGATCTGTGAAAAAAAAGTTATGTTAGTATAGGATTTGAATAATTAATATTTTGCGATTAGAAGTAATGTAGCACACTAAAAAGTAGTTTAGTAGTGAAACCACGTTTTTTTCGCTCAGTCTATTAGTAACTTGATGGGTAAAAGAATAACCTCGTCTTTTCGGTGATAGATGTCTAGTAAACTAATTTTTCAACTGTACCATGGTCAAGGAAACGTGAGGTATGGTTCAATGGGGGTAGATCTGTCAGAATTTATTGTGCCAGCTAAGGGTATTGATAGGCCAGCTTAGAGGAGTCTAGCTTCAATAAAGGGATGGTTGATGAGGGGCTTTCGAGTTGATACTGAAACAAGTGATATAACAATATATGTTATAGTAAGTCGAGCACCTGAGGGCTATTATTGGGAACTAATGCCAGTGGAATGCACCCAGACATGGAAATGGTATTGCAACACGGGTGGCCTCAGGCTATGCTTGCATATGTTCACCCGAAGGATCCAAGTGTTCAGATTAGCATGGATGGTGACGAGGGGCCAAGTGGTACCGTGCACGAGGCAACAACCAATGAGGACAACACGAGAGAGGAAGAACCAACAACGGTTGTAGTAGGTGGGCGACTAGAAGGTGTGGCTGATGAGGGAGAGAGAATTCCTGCCATTGTTGATGAAATGGAAAAGAAAGATTCTGACAACGAGTGTGTAGAAGATGATGATTCATCAGATGATGAGGAGAACACTGTAAATCCTGCAGAATGGGCTTGCAAAGATTTTGCAGGGCTGGTGATCTCTGAAGGGGATAACGTTAGATGGGAGTATAAAGAGAATGAGGTTATTCAGGGAGCAAGGTATGCTGAGCGGGAAGATATGAAGGAGGCGGTAAAGCATTTTGCAGTATCGCTTCGAAGAAAGTTTTGGGTTGCAAAATCAAGTCGGTCACAATATGAAGTGAGGTGTATGAAGGAAAAAGATAGCTGCCCCTGGAGAGTGCATGCTTTTAAGGGGAAATAGAAGGACTCTTGGACGGTGTCTATCGTGACCAATCATACCTGCTGCATAGAAGGGGTTGAGAAGTACCACTGGAATATTACAACCGCATTTGTTGCGTCAGAGATGTATGCGAATGTCATCGACAATTTGGGATATGAACCACGATCAATTATCTAGCACATCAAAGACAAATTAAAGTACACAATTAGTTATGCGAAGGCATGGAGGGCCAAACAGAAAATAATAGAGATGAGGTTTGAAACTTATGAAGCCTCATATGACAATTTGCCTCGTCTGCTAGCAGTTATTGAATAGAGAAACCCGGGGAGCTTCTATGCACTCAGGAAAGTACCCTCAGATAAACCTGGAAAGTCAGTGCTACAAAAGGCGTTCTTTGCACTGCATGCATGCAAGATGGCATTCGTGCATTGTCGTCCCGTGCTATGCATTGATGGGACATTCTTGATGGGTAAGTACAGAGGGCAGATACTAACAGCAATTGGGGTTGATGGGAATAATCAGGTCTTGTCTTTGGCATTTGCTTTTGTTGAGAGTGAGAACGAAGATAGCTGGTACTGGTTTCTTCATTTGATTAAAAAGAAAGTGGTAGGTATGAGGCCGAACGTGTGCCTCATACATGATAGGCACCCTGGCCTTCTTCTATCAATAGAATAGTTATAGGAAGGGAGGATGGATAAAGGATACCCAGGAGAGTGGCAAAATGTATAGAGTAGATGGTGTATGTGTCATATGGGAGCTAATTTTTTCAAGCAATTCAAGAACAAGGAGCTGATGAGCATGTTTAAGAGGCTATGCAATCAGAATTAGGAGAAAAAATTCAACGAGCTTTGAAAGAGATTAGATGAGTTGACAGCCAAAAATACTGATGCGGGGGCACGAAGAACAACACCTGTGGCTGATGACCCTCCACAAGCACTTCCACCTCTCCTAAATGACGATGAAACATTGGGTAGAAGAAATGGGAACGAGATAAGCAAGTTTTCCAAATGGATTGAACATGAGCCAAAACTGAAATGGGCAAAGGCATACGATAAAGATGGTGCTAGATATGGCATCATGACAACAAATTTGACAGAAGTTTACAATTGGGTGATGTGTGGTGTTCATGGACTTCCCCTTATTACTAAATTGAGTTTATCTTGCATGGGACATGTCGATATTTCAGGGATCAGTACAAAGCAGTTGTGCCTTCTATGCCGAACACGACATTTTCTTTGGAACTTTCATGGAGAAAAAGATGGATGGGTGGCATGAGAAGGCAAGGAAACACCAAGTTGAAGTGCAAGGTACACAACGACATAGGTATGTGACACTCTGTCAAGATAAGGCGGGAAGGGAATCTACCGCAAAAGAGTGAAGCAAGAATATGTTTTGTGGGCCGATGGCACATGCACTTGCTCATGCAGAAAGCCGCAGCTTCTCCACAGGCCGTGCACTCATGTCATTGCCGCCGCTTCAGGCTGTGGTATTCAGGACCGACAGTATGTGTCCTTGCATTTCTCGAAAGGAGCAATATTTCATACATGGAGTGGCGAGATATATGGCTTTGGCATCGTTGGGATTTCACAAAGTTAAATGATCCGGTAATCACCATTCCTGATCCTACCAAGGTCTGAGGCAAGGCTGGACGTAGGGGGACTCATCGGATCCGCAACGACATGGACGAGTCGGAAGCAGGCAGAAGAAAAAAGTGGTGCAGCAAATGCGATGAATATTGGCACACATACAAGAACTGTCCAAAAGATAAAAAAACCGAGCGCAGCTGAGGAAGGACTTTCAGGATCTGGAGCAGATGGAGCTCGTCCTACGGGTGAGGGTACAACTACACGGCGACGTCGTCCAAGGCGTCCCCGTGCGTCTTCTGGCTATGCGGTGTAGTTGTTGTGTTGTATGTTGGCAAAACTTTGCGTGTAATTTTATTATAATTTGGCCCGTGATGTCGCTGCATCTGGTTTAATGTAGTCGGACTTTGGCATGTACTATCGTGTGGTTTAATTAAGTTCGACTATGGCATATAATGTTGTGTTTTTAATGTATTGAACTTTGGCATGTAATGTTGTGTTTTTAATATATTGGACTTTGGCATGTAATGCTGTGTTGTTGAAATAAGTTGGACTATGAGATGCAATGTTTTTTTAATGTAGTCAGAATTCAGCATGTAATGTACTGTTGTTTAATTAATGTTGTTTTATAAATATATCGGCCTCACAATTTATTGCACTTCTATTTCAGGTATGACGCAACAAGATACACCAGAGTTGTTTGACCGAGGGATAGATAGGAGGCACCGGTCGTACCTCACACGGGTTGATGGGGTTCAGCTGGCGACGTTTAGGCCCCGAGTCTCACGTGAGCGCTTGAGCATTCACGCTAACTTCCGCGAGAAGTGAGTATGGCTACGTACATTACATATTGTTCATATTTGTAATTATAAGTAACAAGTGTTCATTCATCTGTTTCAGGTTGCGTGAGGCCGGACTTCTTCCCTTGTGTATGTTGGTGGAGGCCGCTACCAGTGATGATGACAAGAGCAAGCGCTGGGAGGCAAACAAGTCCCTTCTTGCAGCGTTAGTGGACCGGCCGGAGACACACACGTTCCACCTACCCTGCAGTGAGGTTGCGCCCACCCTTCAGGATGTGACGTATCTGTTGGGACTACCTCTCATGGGTGCACCTGTTGGACCGGTCCACACGGGTGCCAATTGGAAGGAAGAGTTGACAGAGCGGTTCTTGCCCGTCCAGCGCCACTCTGATGCCATGGACCTCGAGCCTATTCTACAAAACACCAACGTCGGCCTTAACAAGAAGTGGCTGCTTCTGTTCACTGTAAGTATATTTTAAATTTCGGTGAACGACTTTGTTCTACATATACGATGAACGACACAATATTAACGTTGTATTTACCATTTGTAAGTCGACAAGCCTCACCCTCAGGCCGACGAGTACTCTTTTAGATGTTCTCTCGAGGCGTACTTGTTGTGGCTTTTCGGTTGGGTGATGTTCTGTGGTTCACACGGGCATGCGGTCGACAAGGTGCTAATTTACTACGCCAGGTGAATCACGGACACTTGAGATCGGGGCCATGCCTCAGTGGAGCTGGGGTTCCGCTTTGCTAGTAGCGACGTACCATGGGCTCTGCGACGCATGCACGAAGACTGACCCAGGTGTGTTGCTCGGTGGGTGCTCGCTCTTACTTTGTTTGTGGGCAGCCGAGAGGTTCGGACTCCGCCAGTCCTTTCCAGTTCCTTTTCCACAGGGCGTCCCAGCTACCGTACACCGGTATGTTATATGACTTTCACAATTATGTTATGCATGCATCTACTTCACTAACCGGTCGTCTACTTGTAGCTTCACGCGAAAGGGTCAGAAGTCAAGCGTAGATTGGGTGCCCAAGGTGGCTTCTTACGTCGAGGACTGGTTGCTCGCCACGGAGTTGGTAGTCCTGCAGCAGGATGCGCCACACACCGACGAGGCTTACCAGGCCTACCTTTGCTGGTACCAGCCTCGCACCCATACTACCCTGACCTTCGCGCCTCTTGAGGAGCAGCACCACATCGCCCGCCTCTCTGACCTCTACGCCAGACACCGTGACCAGGACTTCCCTCGGGCTGTGAGTACTATTCTTAAGTTATACTGTACAAAACTTCTTGTTTCATCAACCGGAACTAACACTTGGATTGTCTTCATTGTATAGGTCGTTAAGGCCAATCAGGTCGCCATTGACACACAGGCGATACAGCGGCTAGACGGGGGGATTTCATTGAGTCTGGACGAGCAGCACTCGATGTTTTCCCAGATAAGAGCCTCAATGCGTACGATTCTTTGTGCGCTAACCTGCAGGGCCGACCACAGGTCCCAACTCACCCGGCCGGCCCTCGTCTAGCCACATAGCTGATGCCTCCCCACGTCCCTCGCTCGGCCCCAGCACCCTTCGGCGGTACGTGCACACATTTTTTTAATAAATGTTCCTCTCCTCTTCTCTCACTTAACAAATGGTATGGTTTCTAGCAGGGTTGCGTCCACCGTTCGCCACCCCCCAGTAAATCTACGACAGGTTTCCTGCCGCCTTTTGTGGCCTCCGGAGGTACTATAATTAGTATTGAATCATTAGTACTAGAAGAAGTCATATAAAGTCAATTAATATTCAGTTAATGTCTGACAACATTTATCGATGTCGTAATGCAGGGTTTGCTCACTTCGCTCAGCTCGGTGGATGGACACAGGCCACACAGTCGTCACAGGCTGCTGGGTCGTCGTCACAGGCTGCTAGGTTGTTGTCACAGTTTCGATGGGCTGCATCGATGATGTTTGACATGAGCGACTTTGATTTCCCAGAGCCAGAGCCAGCTCACGTCCTTGGATCGGCATAGCTCGGTGGTGCCCCACTGACACAGACGCAGGACCAGCCAAGTGGGTCACAGGACCCCACCTTCAGCTCACCTACAGTCGAGCCTTGAGTTGGTCGTGGGGTGCTGGTTGAGAGGTTCACGTTCTGTGAGGGCCATATGAGGGCACATGGTCGTAGGATCCAGCCTCAGTTGAAGAGGCCCCGGGGGTATGGACCTGGTGGGCAGTAGTGGTAGACTTGTAGTACGTAGTACTCTAGACTTGTAGTATGAAGTACTATTTGTTATGTTGCGGATTGTACTACTAACTATGTTGATCTGATCTTTTATAATAGTTTTCTATGCTAGTACCATGCTACGATACTACCGTTTTCAATTGACATGTCAATAATTTCTTAATTTGTCGGTATTGTCACATGCAACATTTGTCCACATAAATGTCATGCATGTTCGCTTGTTCCTTTGCAGTGATTTAACCGTGTAGTCACATCTCACGTAAACGACAAATAACTTTCGGTGCAATAGAAATCAACAGTACATTTCTGTGTGTATGCCAACCGTATTACATATAGGACCTAGAAAGCATTGCTTGTCCCTTGCAGTAATTTAGCCGTGTAGTCACATCTTACGTAAATGACAAATAACTTTCGGTGCAAAAAAATCAACAGTACAGTCCTGTGCATGCCACCCGTACTACATATAGAGACCTAGAAAGCCCCGCCTATCCCTTGTAGTGCTTTAGCCGACTAGTCACATCCTACGTAAACGACAACGAATTTTCGGTGCAAAAGTAATCAGTCAAAACATGAATGTGCATACCACCCGTATTACATATAGGGACCTAGGAAGGCCATTCCACAGACACGAAACTCACCTCCATTGATTCATGTAAGCGGTTGCGCTCATCTTCTCGCGTAAGTGATTTCTTACTCCTAGTGCTGATATTTTTTCCAGCGGTTGTTTCTTTCACATACATTTGCTTCGTTCATAGATGGCCGATAAACCACCTTTCACCGAGGATCCTGATTGGAGGAATGATCCTCTAGCTTGGCTTATTCCGCCATGGGAGGACCGTCCACACTGTGTATGCCTAGAGCGCATGCAGCTCATGACATCTCGAGACTGCGAAATCCGTGGTAGAAGATTCTTCCAATGTGCAAACCATGCGATAGTATCTGCTGGGTAGATACAGAGAATCCTGTGCCCGATGGGCGACGCTGGTATTCGCCTTCGGAAACAACGGCACAATACTTGAGAAGGAAAGCAGATTTCGAGGCAAGGGAGGCAAATTGGAGGCTGCGTACTGTAGGATTACCTTCTTGGCTGGAGCGACCTGAATTCTATTGTGGAGACCGTTGCCATGTGGTCAAGTCAACACTGACCAGGTCGTTAAACAGAAGATACTTTGCATGCCCAAACATACTCGACGACGATTTCGTTGTAAGTATCTTTTCTTTTTCAATAACCATGCTAATTCAATCCTTTTTACAAGCCACTCCCTCAATATTTAATTTTCTGTCAGGAACCACCACGGAGATGCAATTTCATCGAGTGGATTGACAGGGTTAGCCCACCAGAGGATGATTTTCGAGCAATCATACCTCCAGAAGTAGTGTCAATGTACATACGAGCCAAAGCTGAATATGAGCAGAAAGTACATGCTGCTAGCATCAACCGGAGGATCAATCCACTCGGAATCCCTAAATGGTCCGAGCGTCCAAAGTGCTATTTGTAATGATCGTCTCAAGGTTACAACATCCTTTGAAAATGCAACGCATGGGAGGCGATATTTTCCCTGCGCTAACAAAGATGATGCCTTTACGGTACCTACCATCAATTAATCTATTTTCAGTGACATTTTCTTACCGTGTTAAACTTTGTTCAACTATTTTCTTACTCAGGCAAATCCAACAAGGTGCATTTTTGTTTAGTGGATCGACAATGATGTACCTAACTATGCTAGTGAACCGGTCACCGAGGCGGAAACATGAAACGAGTATATGCACAGGAGAAATGAAGTGCTACGGAGACGCGACAGTAGGTGTCGCTAGAAACGAAAAATGATATCCTCATGGGAGAAATAGCAATAAAATTATGTAGTAATGTATTTTCCTTGTATTGTAGTCGATGGTTTTTATCCCTTAATCACTGGTAGTCGTGTCCCTTTATCTTGTAAGTCATTACCATGACGTTTGCTTGTATTGTGCACTTATCATTAATTTTCCTATGATTGTCATCATATTTTACTCTATCGAAATTTATTGTGCATCACAATAACATGTCAACGAACTAAAAGACGTATCCATCATTTGGCCTAATTATCCTATATTCCGAATATGCATTTAGTATATAAAGGGAAATTATTTGCTCATTATTTCAAATATAAATGTGGACAAACCTATAACAAAACAAAACCATATAGAAAATAAAGGGAAATTTGCATTTAGGTCCCTGCTACCCACTGATTGGGTGGCAGGGAACTCTTATGCAAATTTCCCTTCCTTCTACTCTCTCCTGCGCCGGCAGACGTCGACGGTTTTGTCTTTAAGCCCCTTGGACCTGGATACAAAAACAACGATGGCAATTCGACGGCTGCGGTAGAGGCCGTTTGCCACGTCATCTTACCACCTGACCAGTGGGCGGCAGGAATCTATAAATTTTCGGTTCAAAAATATAGTTCTGTAAATATTAAAAATAATAATAAAAAAAAAATTCCAGCGCACGGGATCGCGACCCTGTTTCCAGTGCCAGTCCTGCTCGACCAATCAAGCAGGTGTGTTTGCTCTCTGGCCCAGGCATAGGCAGATCCACATCTTCAGACTTCAGGACTCTACAGTAGCAACAGTTGCAGGTCGTGTCGATTGGTCCAGCCTGAGCAGGAACAGCCCAACAAATGCATGCCTGCATGATAAGATGCAATTGAGAAAATTGTCTATTTGACACTAAAAAATGGAGGTTGCCTATTTGACACCTAAACTATAAATCTTGCCTATATGTCCACAAACTCACTTTTCTTTGCCAAAATGACACTCCCGTCCAATTTTCCGTCAACCACCGTTAGTTGGAGAAGAAAGGCTAGGAGAAAAGACGAAAATACCCTTATGCAAATGAGTGGAGAGCCAAAAACACCTTGTCAGCCCATTTTGACACA
>CM002486.1:6482826-6499048 GCA_000325765.3 Leersia perrieri
CAGCCGGTTGAGGGCTTCAACCTCCTCCCGCCTGCGGATCTTGGATTTCGGGAGCACACTCCCTAGCATCAACGGCGAATCGCCAGCCATGGTCTCCGACGGCGGTTGGAAACAAAGGCGGAAGCGAGAAGGCTTGGAGAGAACGCTCGCGGGGAGAACGAAGGAAAGTGGGGAAATTCTCTTTGGTCTGCCCCAGCGCCTTATAAAGGCGGCGCGTCTCCTCATCTTCAGCTGTCACATGATCGAGGCGCCTCCTCGATCCCCGCGCTCGTGGCCCGCAGTCAGCAAGCGCACGCCTGCACGATTCACGGAATGGGCCTCCCACTCACGCGCCGTTCCAATTTCCTTGGGAGGTCCGCACCGTCGCAAGCGGCTTTTGGCCTCCCAAGACGATGGAAACGAACAAAGCGCGTGGCGTTAGCTGCGGCCCATCATCTTCCCACCAACAAAAGGGCCCGGGCCCCATCAGCCAAGTGTCGTGGCGTTAACCCTGCCCTGCCCGGGGGCAGTTCCTGGTCAACGCTGGGGGCTAAGCTGATATGGGCCCGGGGGTACCACGTGGTGGTGATATAAAGCGCCTCGGGCCCACCGAAGCAAAGTAACGAGAAATATTAGACCCGGGGTGAATGGCCTGGGTGAACCTCGGGGCTCCCTCCGGGAGGAAGCAGATCACCCCAGGGGAGCACCAGGGGGCCTGTAGATGACCCGCACCAGTTTGCCCTTTATAAAGCATGTGGGAGGGAGCGGCGCTGCGCTCCCAACTGTCGCATTCATGAGGGCTGGCATGGCCTAGCCGCATTAATAGCGATGTGAAATGGCGCTGGCAACCCCCATCATTACTCCTTTCCCTTTGACCGAGGGGAGGAGGCATGGGCGGCCGCGGTAGTCGTGGGCGACCATGCGGTCGCCAACGATGGGACGCCCCCTCTGCCCCGTCTCCATCTCATTTAATGTGATGGAGAGCAGCGTGGAGGAGGGCGAGGTTTTCTTCAAACCCCTACAATCAACCTGCCCTACGGTCTACCAGCTCCGGCAAGGAAAAAAGCGACAAGACCCCATGAAGCCTACAGCACCTGCCCTACCAAATCCACTCCTTATCCCGGATTACGCAGCGGATAAGGGAGGTGCGCGCTAGCGTGCCTGCGAGGGGCGGTGGAGCCATCTGCTCTTGACACCCAAGGAAAGGAAGAGAAAGAGAGAGCCATTGTGGTGTTCCCTTGAGTATAAAAGAAGACCCAGGCTCACAGTAGAAGGGGGACTTAGAAAAGAAAATACGCCCACACTTGTAAGCAAAAGCTTTCTTCGCACGATATTAGTCACACAACAGGAGTAGGGTATTACGCATCCTGCGGCCCGAACCTGTATAATCCCTTGTCTCCACTCTCACCTGGAACCGGGTTTACTGATTTTTCCCCACGCAGTTGCAGTACTCGGATCCACCCGTACCCCTGGGCCGGACAAAAAAGGGGGTTCCACGAATCCCTAGTGTAGGAGGTTACGCTCCGACAAAGTTATTCTCTCCTAACCTTGAGCTCTGCTAAAGCTATCCTGCCTCTGTCTAATTTTTCTCTCATCTCCAACATTCTACTCGGCCTCACTTTCTTCTTAGCATAGCAAATCTCATTCTCATGCTCCTTCCTTAACCATCAAGCACATACGGTCCTTGTCTCATTCCAATCAATTCCCGGCAAAGCTAGATCATCAACAGCTATTCTATGACTTAGAATATATTGAGGTTCTATTTCTGAAATCTCATCAATGAACCATATTTTCCTCTCTATTCGTTTTTTACTAAACCCCACCTTGACACACTCTTAACCCTAGCAATTTCTTGAGCTAATCCCATTTCTAAGTATTTCCCTCATCTTCTCCAAAATCCAACAAAATATTGATTTCAGCCAACAGCATCCTGAACCCTATTTCTCCACTTCATCAAGGACGTGCAATAAAGCCTAATTTAAATCCCTTTTAGCCAAAGTATAGGACACCAAATACCCTAGCTACAAAGTATAACATCAAGCCCCATGCCTATTTCTAGATTAAGCAACCAAACCCCACAAAAGTGAACCCTAGAGCAAAATTCAGTACTTAGAAAATTTCCAAGTCTGAAACCTGAAAACTGTGTTGCATAGCCTATTTAGTAGATCATCATGCCTAAACCTTTACCCACATGAAAAATACCTCTTCTACAAAGATTTACATCATATTATCCTCTATCAATAAAATCCATCATCAAGCCCATAGCCTGTTCTTAGCATACCTAACCAAGCTCCCCAAAACTGAATCCTATTCCTGAAAACCAACACTTAGAAAAATCCTGGCTGAAACACTGAAGCTTAGTCACCAAAAATTGTACATAAGCCAAATGAGCAGGAACCCGACACCACTATGAGGCACACATGCCATACAAACACTACATGCCAAGTACACCATTTTCTCCCCTCTCTCCCCCAGGAAATAATGCATGCAAAACCCCTCATAGACCAAAGCCTTTTCCTTGCCCTAGAAGGCTTAATTTTCGAATCCCTCTACGACAAGTGGGCCCCACTGCCCCTATTCACTACAGCCAGCAGAGGAAACTTGCCACCTTGCATGCCTCCCTTCTCCCTCTTCTTTTCCTTCCACCCCAAGCCTTAGACATGTGAACTTCCTCCATTTACTTCACCAAGCCCCTTTCTGAGCACGACTTGACTTCCTCTCCACGTCACCCTCGATAACCAAGAGCAAGCCCATCCTCTTCGTTGCTGGTGATTTCCTCCCCGTCGAAGATCTTCTTTCCGGTGAGCCTCTCCCTCTATAAATCATTGGAACGTACTCTACTCACCACGCCTAACACGGCCATGCCCTTTTTGCATTGTTTTGCATCGGTCGAGCACATGGTGTGCATTCTTCCTCGCCGCCAGCATCCCGGCAGCCCCGCCGCCGTCTTCTCATCATCCCCGACGCCGGCACAACCCGCTACAGGTCAAGCTGCTTCGCCAGCTTGCACTTTATGGCCGGAACATCGCCATTCCCCTTCCTCTCCGGCCGAGCGCCGCCGCAATCGATCTACCGCCCCAGTGAACCCGATTCCTCCCACCTACGCTGTCTACTGCACCTCCCTAACACCCCCATGCTCTTTCCTTTGTAGATCGAGCCGCGGAATGGGTCGGCACCGTTGCCCCCTCGATTTTCCATCACCACCCGCCAACCCGTTGACGCCAGTGCAGCTGGGACCTCGCCAGGCCTAGATCTATCCCCGGTGAGCCCCCTGGAACCTATTAGAAGCACATGCATGCCCTTTCCCCGCCATTCCTAGCCTCAACTCCCACATGCACGTTCACCCGAGCTCCGGCCGCCGCCCGCATCGTCGCCGGCCACCACAGCCCCTCACATCAACCCCATCAGATCCAACTAGATCCGGTGCACGGTTCTCCTTTTGATACCGATCGATGAAAACCTCTGTATCGCCGGCGCCGCCACTCCAAACCTCGCCTTCTGTCGTGCCATCACCACCGACAGGCCTCTCGGATGTTGCATGTCCTCCTCACCACCTCATGTAGCTTCGCCCGAGGTCCACCTACCCGTTCCTAGCCTCGCCACGCCCTTCTGCGCTGCCGCTCGCTGGCGACAAGCTCACCTGAGCCGCCGGTCGCCTCTGCCTCGCCCCGCGCCCAGCGTGAGCCACTGGCAAGCGGGCCAGCCCTGTCAGCTCCCTCATTAGGCGCCGAGGACCTCCATTAGGGAAAGTTTAAAATACCCGAGGGCTTAGATGAAAAACAGCGGTCACTGACCAGTGGGACCTTGGACCTATATGTAAATAACCTAAATCTTGAGCACTCTTTACAAACCCGGCCGACCACGTGGCAAAGGGAGCGTGGGTTGATGCCCGTGATCTCCCAGGAGTTTTCTGCAAAATATCAGCCAATGACATGTGGACCCCACTGGATTAAAATTTGTAAATTAAAAAGAAAATGCTTACTCTGTTTACTTTTAAACTGAAAAATGTGTAAACTTGCAAAATTCATAGAAAATCCATTTCAACTCTAAAAAATGTCAAACCAATTTTTTTGGATTCATAAAATTGTGTACCATTTTACTATGAACTAAAACTTGGCACTTTCTGTACAGATATTTTCTCTAAAATTTGTGTAGTGAATAAGTAGTATAAATTGTACCTACAACTTGTAAAATCTATAGGAAATTCACCTTTGCTCAAAAAATTGTGAAACCAGTTTTGTTGAACTTACAAAATCACTCTCTGTTGGTTCGTGAAATAAAACATGCCCACTTTTCTGTATAAAATACCACTTAGGATTTATTTGCTTAAATTAAACTTGCACACTTGTAAAATCAATAACTCACAAATGGCCAGTGATAAAATAGAAATTCTTTCACCAAAAATCATCTAAAACTAGTGCCAACCCACTGCATCATTTGCATTCATTTTAGAGCATTTTGGATTTTATGCTTGTTTGTTTATTTATTTCTGTATACGCGTAATCTGTATAAATGAAGGTATTCTCGTTGGAGTGGTGATTGTATGCTTGATGACCTGGTGGAGAGCATTGTGAATCAAGGCAAGTTTTTCCCCTCTTTTGACCACATTGATCCTATGTTTTTATGTGCTAAATGTTTCTATTGCAAACATGCATACGTTAGCTAGTAATAATTTTGGTATAAATTATATAAATGTGGGAATGGTAGATATGACCTAATTGCTGCATTATCCACCTTGAAATATTGAATCCTTTGCTGATTATAACCATAGAGTGCTTTTGATTACAATTTTTTGTGCTTACATGGGTTATATATGCTTATATTGCCGCTACATGCTTATAAATGGTTACCGCTTTACAATTACCTCTTTTGAAAAATGTTATATGTGAAAATGATTATTTTGATGTTGCTGGAAAGAAATTAAATGTGTGAGTATTGTGAACTGAAAATGGAGATAAACTTTGTTTTGAGACTTGGGCGGCAAGTGGTGTACATATGGTGCTAGTTGTACACCGATAGGGGGAAGCGTTCGCCCGAGTCGATTAAGGACCTCACTTTATGACACCAACTAATGAAAATAGTACAAACCACATATACTAAGTATGGGCTGGCCTTAACCTATTAAGTTGTTTAGAGTTTAGCCTTGTATTTTGATTTTGATAGGCTGGAGAGTATGAGCTAGCTTGGATAGTAGCTTAGAGGAAACTTCCTTTGGTTGTTGATTTATTGATGTAGTATGATTTTAGTGTGTTGGCTGTCATACCACACGAGTGATGATTTGTCGGGGGTTTGTCCAATAAAACGGTGTTGTGCCTCGTGGGGGATGCCGGGCAGGGTTCCTCATGGTGTTAGGTTAAAGCGTGGGCCCGCTACCTAGCGGCGTTGCCTTGGTAGCAACGCGGGTTAACACACATCATGCTGATGTAAGGCTAAACAATAAACCATGTAACGGTTTCGTTGTGACCTCTAGGCCGCGTTCAATATGTAGAGTGTGGTGATACCTACGGGTATCGAACAAACTAGAGCGATCCACATCATGTGGAATTTAAAGCTTGTATAAACTCTGCAGAGTCTAAAACTAATCGATTAGCCGTGCTCATGGTCATGAGCGGCATGGTGAAGTGTCATGAGTATAATGTTATGATTTTGAAATGGTTGGGAAACTAAGTTTGAAATGAGATGATTTATTTATGAACTTGTGGAAACGGTGGGTGATGGATGATGGTGTATGGAGATGGTACTACCTCGAGGGTAGTGATGAATATTTACTCATATTGATGATATTATCATTATTACTTACTTATATGCTTTTGCTAACATGTTTTATAAATTGACGTTGCGAAATATTGTGAACTTAAATTGACATTTATGCAAATGAGCCTATACACTGCCTTACCTCTTCATGATAAGCTAACATATAGTATGTTAGGGTTGCTCTGTTGCCAGTACATTAATTTATTTAATGTACTGATTTCTTGCTCTCTATTTTGTATGGTGCTGCTTAGACCTTACTACAGGTGATGACTGTTGAATGGAGTGTTCCCGCAGCTTGATTATTTGGTTTGCAGGGTGGTTCTTACTGGAGGATTATCCCTAGTCAGTTTGCCTGTGGTGGGTAGACACGTATTCCGCTGAACCTTATTTATTTTACCTTCTCACCAATATATTAACTTAGTTTTATTTATGTCTATTTATGCTTATGCTTAGAATAGAACCATTATATGTCCTTGATGTCATTGCTTTGATGAAAGTATATGGCTAGTCACTAATTTCCTGGGGACTGGCTATGCATGAGTATGGGTCTTAAATAATTGAGATAGTTGTGGGACAGCGCTAGGTATTGAGACCCACGGGACGTTTAGCTTGGTCACCGCTTTCTTGTGGTTGACGGCCACCCCTCGTGAGGCTGGCAAGCTATCTCGGTGTGTATCTCTTTTGTTCCACTCCCGGCGTTGTATTTATTATACCGAATCACTCTTGATCACCGTCATGTACGCGTGAGGTTACGGTGGCTATTATGCTTGTATAGATCCCACCTAATAGATATCGCGGTGACGTGTGCGTGTGAGTGTTAGTAAGTATAATAAATATGATGCCCCACAGGATCGTTTATATTATGAGCTAAGTTGCAACAATGCCCATGCATTGCAGACTTGCACTAGGATAAATAAAATTTGAATAACAATAAGATTAATGATTGATTTTGTGATCTAACGATCCATTAATAAAATGTACTTCCAAGAAGAATTTGACTGCATTATACATGGGCTATGATTAGTCCTAAGAGCATCCCTAGTGTAGGTTCGCTTTGTATACAGGTCCCAACGCGACCATAAATTTTGGTTCGGTGTGCACAGCATGAACATCGCTTTGTGGGGCCCACACGTATTAAAAAGTTCTCTCTGTGCAACTTCCGGAGTTTTTCTCGCGTGAACAGAGACAAACACCAGACATAGAAATATTATTTTACTTGTTGAATCCGACTCATTGTCTATCGTCGATTTATCTCTGACACTCAACATTCGAACCATCACAGTGTGCTGTGTTCGGTTTTTTAACCCACAGTGCGATTTCCACCATACACTACAGATGCTCTAACCAGCTTCCTTCCCGTGCGCATTGCCAACCACATCTCTCGACGCTGCCGTGCATTGTCACTGGCATCAACAGCATCAGTCGAAGCCGTCTATCGTGCGCCGTCTCCGGCCACTGCATTCTGCCAATTCCATGTGCCCTTCCCTGGGTTTGCAGGCGCAGGATGGCATCAACGGTGTAGGCAAGCCCCCATGGATGAGTCTCCTCCTCCCCATCCCCATCCCCATCCTGTCCTCTGTTCTTCATCTCCGACTCTAGGAGCGTCTTGCATTGCAGGAATCACCATCGGCAACGATGACATCGCTCGCCCACACCACTAACCCTGTCCATCGCCGGTCCCATTCCCTATGGCTCCGGCGGCACCCCCACCGCATCGCCATCCACCTGTCGCTATCACCGACGGTCATCCCTCAAAGACTGGCGAACCCCTCCCATCCCCTCTCCTGAGAACAAGCACCTTTAGGATCTAACAGTAGCCGTTAGAATCTAATGGCAACGTTAAGATCTGAAACATGGCCTCGTGGGCCATCCGCCACACATCATGCGCACGTGTTATGGCTGGTTTGCACAAAATCGTGCTTGCATGCGTAATAGGTTTATCATTGTGAAAAGAGTAAACAATCTACGCCCGTACATACTTCCTTGAGGAAGTCAGATCTCAGACGGGAGGAGGGAGGAGCATACCGGGGCAGGTACATCCATTGCATCATCCTCGGAAGCGAAGCCCTCTAGCATGTGTTGCCTAGATACTACGGATACATGATATGGCGACATGGGATACGTCATTTTCCAAAAAATAAAGATATGGGAATACGACATTTATATATAAAAAATAAAAATATAGAAAATTTATATAGACCACATGAGCAAAAATAGATTAAAAATAAGTGCAAGATCACAAATATTCTAACAGTGCACGTATCACAAATTAATAGTTGAACCATGCATCAATACATGTCCACACACATGTTTCACTAGTGGGGAATTAAGTTTTGCCGTATCGGAAACGTGTTGGAGTGTATCGGAAGTGTGTCCGGATTTATTTTATTTATTTTAAAATTAGAAAAACACCGGATACGTGCCAGACACGTATCCGGGCGTGTTGGACACGTGTCCGTGTTCAATACCGCGTCGGACACAGACACGCAGCCAAATGCACGTGTCCATGCATTATAGCCTTTAGCAGACCGACTAAGAAGCGGTCCAAACACAATTACGGACCATGGTCACTTAGGAAAAACGACCTGCATCCTAGTTCAGAAAATCAGATGTGCTGATGTCATGTCGGACTTTGCTGACGTCACTATGAATGAAAAAACCAGGAACACAAAAATAGGTATCTTCAATTTTTATAATAGTTAGAGATGTGCTAAAAGTTATATCATTAAATATGTTATCTTTTAAAATACTTACATAGACATAAAAGTTGTCTCTATTATTGGAGGACGACTTAAAAATCATCTAGGTTATCTGCTTCTTATGGCATTCACAATGAAAGTCACACCAATGCAAAGGATCCCCATCACCTGACAAAGATTTTTCTATTTCAACCCCTTCATTTTTCATTCCTGTCCTTGCAATCTTTAATTTTATATATGAGTCTAGAACTTTATAGAAAAGTCCCTGAAACACATAAACTACTACAATAGAACTACTTTTGACCAAGTCGCCGCTCCCAGCCGCTGCTCCGCCCTTCTTCATTTTCTCTTCGTCGGCGCCATCACCGGTGAATCGAGCTCCGGTGACCTCTTCTCCCCTCTCCTACTTGTGCTCGCCTTCCTCCCTCCCGGCCGTCGCCGTCATCCCTTCCAGCCGTCTCCACCCTGCCCGATATTCGACACAGGAGGAGCTAGAGCTCACCGCCGTCGGCGACGACGGCATCGGAGCCGATGGTGTGGCTTGCCGGCCGGCGCAGATCGAGGTCGTGCCGCCGCCATCCTTTCTGGCAAAGTTGACACCCCACCTACCCTCCAGATCTGGTGCGCGAGCTTCGATGGGGGCTCGGGAAGGCAGCGGAAGGCAACGACCGGCTCAGGAAGGCGGAGGGGAGGCGACGAGGAGCCTCGAGATCGCGGAGATTGATGCGGCAGGTGCGGGAGGCGACGACGAGCCTCCACAATCGAGGTCGACGGTGATGATGGGCTCGTCGGCAGCGCCCCTTCGACCACGGCAAGCGCCCGACGGCGGTAGTACAGGAGGACGATGACTGCCGATCCGGCACTCCCTACCTGCACTTCGAGGCCGAGGCCGTGCCCGGCTGCTCTCCTCAGCCGCACATCTTCCCTCCTCTCTCTTTGCTGCCTTCCCCTTCTCTCTCATATTTTTCGGCATGTTCTGACAAAGCCGCTTGCGGCTTGGTAGAGGCGCGAGAAGCACTGCAGAAGAGTGTCAGAGTCCTCCGTGGCATGTTTAATCCACTAACCAAGCATAATACCACATCACCAAGAAGCAGACATCACCCTTCCCTGGAGGTAAGCGTCTGCAAGTACGTACTGAACCATGAACCATAATATATTTAATCTCCCTCTTGTTTTTTTAAATGCCGTTGGTTAGTTCAAAAGTGAACTAACGAACGTCAAGTATTGATATCCGGAGGGAGTATATAGTTCGCAGCCAATTCAACAAAACCATTAGTTTGCTATAATTGTCAATGCACAGTATGCTTCCTTGATCTGATACTCTGATTAGCTCAGAAGATGCACAGTATTCAGTATGGCTTCAAACTTCAGTTTCTTTTATTTCCAGATCAGTAATAATTTGAATGGCCCATATAATGTTGTCAAGATTGTAATTTCGTTTTCTGTCCATTTTATCCCCTTTTCATGAATTCTTGTAGGCAAGATAATTTTTTTTAACATATTGGACTCGGTGTTCAGTGACAGCTTATCAAGCAAGGAGATGCATTATCTTTTTCTGTTCAATGCAAGTATCAGGCGCCGGGCAGACTTGCTGAACTTTAGATTTATTAAAATTTGTTTTAACTTTTCGTATGATAGCTCCTTTCTAATGGACAGAATCCAGTTTGACTTGGCTAACGTGCAAAGAAAATTATTTCCCATTGCTCCTCCGGGATCAGTTATAGGTTGGTCTGGCATTCTTATATTTGTTCGGTAATGGATCAATATAGTCTCGTATATGGCTTGTCAGCTCAGTTTTATTTTTCTTCTAATTTCTGTAACAAACATACATCCCCAGCTCATTATACTTTGATGAAATCAATAAAAATAATCAATGGACTAATGAACTATTACTGTGACCCTAACTTAGGGCCTTTAACAGAGCTTTACATTCTGGGAAGTATCTGTCTGGTGAAAATCTCAAAAACCCAGATTTTGTAGCTTCTGATTTCTTAAACCCAGATTTTATAGCTTCTGATTTCTTAGTTTATTTTTTAGAATGAACCGTTTGTTAGAGCATCTAACAGCTGAAGATTCTAGGGGAAACTGCAGAATCTAGTCGTCTAGGTTAGGTTAATTAGACAACTGTTCCTATTTTTGTAATCAACCAAATATCATTTGTTGTATCAAAAGCAGCGAGGCCTCCGGCCAAGTAACATTATTCATCTCCTCGAGGTCACCTATATAAGGGCATGCCCAATGGTGAATTTACGCCGTAAGTAAGAAGAATCATGCAGGATTTTTATCTACGTGGAAGAGAGAGATTGGGGGAGAGAGAAAAAAGTTGTATGTTATTTTGCAAACGTCTTAAGAGACAGAAGCTGTAAGTAATTTCATCATTGTAGCACAGCTGTCTCATACATGGTTATTTTTTATGCATAAATTAATTCTATTATTAAGGACATACAGCGTAACATACAGTTTATTCTACACACTGTCTCATACGTTATCTCTAGATGATGTGATAAAAAATTACTTACAGCGTTGTCTCAACCATTGGACATGCCCTAAATGTGGTCTCTCTGTTATTCTTGACATACGTTTCTTGCAAGTCATTTTATCAGCTATTTTTTTTTTCATAATAGAAAAGTATCCGGACTATGCTTACAGTAAGCTACAAGCACATCGTATCTTTTTATCAGCTACTCTCCAGGTATTACTTGATGACGTGAATATCATATTACATGTAAGTGGTATGTTTTAGAAGTATTATCCTTTCCAAAATATTGGATTTCCATATACCGTTAATTCTTTTTTTTTCTGCAAATTAGGATTGTACCGACTTGAAAATTAATGCATGTATTACTGTAAGAAATTGGAAGCCTTTTTACAGAATACTGGTGCATACTAGTCATTTATACTATGGTCAACATTAAATATCCATCACCGGCGATTGCAGCTGAGCGGCGACTGCAACTAGACGGCGATCTCTTTGCCGGAGCTTGACGATATTACCGATTCAACAGGACTGTCCAGCAAGAGGAACAATGGTCCTGGTAATGTTAGTCAGTCCTCTTCGCGGCGGCTGGCGGCGTTCTTCATGGCTGCTAGTGACAAAGGGCCAAAAATAGGTATGTGAGCGTGCAACAGCTCCAGGCTCGCTCCTTGCGGCAGCCGACAGAGCTCCTACCGGCAACTGGCAGCAATCACCACGGCTGCCGGTGACCTAGGTCTGACTGTCTGGGCCTGCTCCTCTTCACGTGAGGGAGGTCTAGGGGAATCCAGGTTGTAGCCGGCGACGAACGTTGCATAGAGTACTGGCACTGGTCCTCGCCGCAGCCAGCGGCGTAGCGAGGCTTTCTTGCAGCAGCTGGTGGCGCAGGCTGGGTTGCTTCTGTGAGTGCGGCACTCCTCTCTTCCCTTGCATGTGGTACTGATCGAACCTGGTTGCGTGGTAAGTAACTTTTTGTTTTAATAGATCAATCACCGAAATACCCATATAAATCAACGGATTGATTTCATACATACTACTCTTCGCCTGTCATTCTTCGCCTGTCATTAGTATTTGGTACCGTAAAACAAACCTAAATTTTAAACATAGCGAAATTTTAGGTTCCAGTTTGTTCTAAGAGCGGCATGTGCTACAAATTAGTGCGTCATTTTGACTGGTCGGATAAGCTATTTCTGTTTTTAGCATTCTTCTCGAACTACTCGAAGATGTGTCAGATAAAAAGTTTTCTTTAAATCCAATAAATCTATTTTTCATATTTATAATTAACTAGCAAAATGCCGGTGCGTTGCAACGGGTACAAGAGAATGAAAATCCACTGAGTGTCTCAAAGTGTTACCGAGTGTTTTCAAATACACTAGGTAACTTACCATGAGGTTACCGTGTGTTTCTCGAAAAAACTCGGTAACAGAAAATGTTACCGTGTGTAGGCCTCAAACAATAGATAACCTTGATAAAAATCGTTCCATCCGTTAATGAATGGAAAAATATCAGCTTGGCGGGGATGCAAATCTGTTGGTGGTAAGAATGGCTTGCCCGATTTCCGTTGGCGCGCTGATACGTTTGTTCCCGCGCAAGGAACAGTTATTTTACCGAGTGTTACAATTTTGTTGCACTCAGGAGGATGCGAAGGCACATATGATTTTGGCCCATTTACCAGGCAACAAAACCCTACCTCCACCGTTCCCCACGCCCACTCTTCCCGTTCGATCCCCTCGCATCCCCCTCGGTCTCAACCACCGCCGTCTCTCGCTCTTCCCGTTCCCCTCGCGTCCCCTCGGTCTCTTCCGCCGCCGTCTCTCGTTCTCCCTGGCCTCATCCCGCCGCCGCCGCATTCCGTCGGTCTCTCATTCCCACTACAAGAAACTATTTAATCTGTGACGAAATTTGATGAAATTTTCGTGACGTTTTCAGATATCGTCACGAATATACAACTATGGATACAAGGCCCATAATATCATGACAGTTTATCAATTTCGTCATGAATCGGCGCAAAACCTGTGACAGTTTATTAATTTCATCATGAATCAGTCCAAAACCTGTGACGTTATAGCAATTTCATCGCAATTTACAAATATAATATTAAAAATTAATAATATGAGAACAAACAGAAATAGGAATAGAAATAGAATAAGGCAAAAAAAAAGGCAGAACACAAGCTCCAACAGTACACCTCTAGCTAGGATTTAAAAGCCTTGCTACTATACCATGAATTGATTTGTAGCATTGTAGCGATTTTTATTTCCTCATTATTTTTTGGCCACCTCATCACGGCCCGCCCGTCTGGTCACCCAGCCTCCCGCCCTCACTAGAAAAATTGGCCTCCCACCATTGACGGCATACCTCCTCTTTCTTGTTTGAGATAGAGTACCTTTTCTTCTTCTTTTTAAAACACGCTTCCAACCATGTAGCAACAACCATACATAGCTCAGTGGTGGTCCTGGGTTGCTGTTCAATTTCGTGATAGTTCACATTTTTTTTCCTTTTTTTTGATCCGTCCTGTTCAAGGAAACAAATAAAAAAAAATGGAGACGGCAGGAATCGAACACGCAAGCTCCCTTGTTAGAGGGTAAAGCCTTACCAGTTGAGCAAGTGCAGAGATGTAAGTTGATTACTGCCCACTTTTACAAGAAAATGATGATGTTTTACTTTATTAAAATCATGTAAGTTTTTTATGGCAAGTTTATGGACCATAAACTTGTTGTCACGCCAGTTTGTAGAATTTTCCGATTAAATATAGATATTATTATAATTATTATTTGGTAATTTGGAGAAAGAAGTTTGAATTTTCCTTATAAGGTAATTTATTTTTTCATCGATCTCCTAGACATAGGATAGAAAGGAACATATACGCTTAAATATAATTTTTTGAAATTTTTTATAATCTTATAAGATATACACGTAGTACAATTTTGAATTATTTTGGATAATCATGTAGAAATTCATTTAATATATAGAAAGTAGTAAATCCGTTAGAAAATTATTGAAACTTCAACCATACAACTTATATGTAGGCTATTACGTATAAAAATATATTAATGTATATAACATAATTATTTTTGCGTGCTACTTTATAGTGGTATAATAAAAATAAAAAGAAGTAAAGAAAAATAATCAAAGATGAAATGAGAGTGAGGCCTGCTTGAGCCCAATTGGCCCAACAATTTGTAGCTGTCCATCTAAATCCAATTTCTGTGATCATGCCCTAGTAATATAAATATGTACAAACTCTAGCCTCTCTTATCCTCCCCACATCCCAGCCGCCACCCTCCCTTCCTTCTTCTCCACTTCTTCCCTCTCCACCATCCAAAGCCGCCACCACCTCCTACTCCTCCTCTTCTTCCCTCTCCTCCTCGGAGGCGGCGAGGGCGACGGCGTGCGGTGGGCGCTGCGGCGCGGCGGAGGGCGGCGCGGAGACGGACGCGCGGTGGTGGCGCGGGGAGGTCCAGATCCGCCTCCTCTGGCCCTCCCCCTCGCGGATCCGGTGGCGGCGGGTGCGGCGGCGTGGAGGCAGGCGCACGGCGTTCCTCGACCGGATGGAGCTCTCCTTCGTGCGGCAGGAGCTTGGCACCGTCCCCGTCAGCGATGAGCGAATGGCGTCGCGAAGGCACGGCCGCAACCGGCCCTCGCCACCGACAGCGCCGCAAGCAGGTGGGCGCGGCCATCTCAGTCTCTCGCTGCCACTCCCGCTCGACCGGCCCCTCCCCGACAGCGCCGTCAAGTCCAACTGCGCCGCGCCCTCCTCCCGACCTGCAGCCCGCGGCGGCGGCGCCAAATGACACACCCGCTAGCAGCTGCCAGCTATAGATGGATCCAGCAGGTTAGTGCACAACTCCATCACCCACGATCTCTCTATTGATCGTTGCAGTCTGCTGCCTGCACAACTTGTTAATAATATGCATCAGCATGCAGGGGCGAAGCCCAGTTGCACCCTGGTGGATTTTCCATTTTACTGCTCTTCAGATCAAAGCGCGTGGATTCGCCAAGCGACAAGGTCACCTACATCAGTCGATCCATGCCTTTTCTTTTTTTTACTGAAGCTTGTGTTAGTTCATGTTTATCTCCATTGTTCAATGCTGCTAGCCCATTGAGCTCATTAGTTTCATCTTTGGTCTAGGCAGAGTGATGACCTTACTGGCAAAGCCTAAATTGCAACTAAAGCCTAAAGTAATAGTATTATTTCAATTTAAAGGATTGCCACACTAATGGCGTAGTTTCTTGACTGACTTTTAGGTGTGCGTTGCAATGTTCATTAGTATATTTGCACAGCAATGTTCCTTTGTGCCTGATTATCCTATAGTTTTTAGTTGAAAACCAATAAGTATTTATTTGCACTTTTATGATTATATTTGAACTTTGCTATTTTGATATCACAAATTGCCTCAAAACATTATCACCTTATGTATAAACATTGCTTAAAATTTATGCATACTACTAAAAGTATGGTCAAGTGGGCACCCCTTCAATTTGGTCTAGCATCGCCACTATCAGCATATATAGCGCACGAGTTCCTGATTTCACTGTGCTTGACATAATAAATAAATATGGTTGAAAAAAATTCAAGTTCCTAATTAATTCAATTTCACGCATGTGCATATCACTCTTTTTTGCATAACAGTTAGTGCTCACGTACCATGATTTTTTTTTTGCTGGCATTGATGTCTTGTTTTGGTTTTCTGTGATTTGTACAAGGTTACTTCACGGGGCATGATGCTAGTTAACGCATTCCTCCTCGGCGCTCTAAGACCAACATTTCCATGCAAGGAGGCGCCGTCATGGCGGATGGCGATGACAGCGTGCGACGGCTGCCGGTGCTTCGATTTTTTTTTTTGTTGCTCCATTGCTTTTGGAATTAGCGTACGTGAGACTATTGTTATTAGGTTGAATCTGGGATGAAGTATTGTTTGATCTTGTTGTATTTTTATTGTATTTGAATCTGAGATGGTATGAGAAATTGCATTGAATTTGATGGGCTTTGATCTGACAGCTGACAAAATGGGCCTAGTTCTGTGCCAGATCTAAAACAATAACGGGCCGCTGTTAAAAAATTAATGGACTGATGTAAAAAATTAATGGGCCGTCAAAAAAATAATGGGCCGCTCAAAAAAATAATGGGCCGTTTAAAATATTTGCCATGTCATCACACACGTCAACGACCACGTTACTTGCCATGTTGGCCACCATGTGGCAACCAGTGAAGTTTAATTTCGTCACAAAGGTTGGGCGCCATGTGGCAACCAGTGAAGTTTAATTTCGTCACAAAGGTTGGGCCTAGGAACAAGCCCAAAAGCGTTTTATGACA
>CM002486.1:6499148-6547856 GCA_000325765.3 Leersia perrieri
CGTGCGCTTTATATTTGGCGCACGGCAAACTGCCCTTCTACCGTGCGCCGCGAGTTTGCCGTGCGTTGCACTGTTGGCGCACGGCAAAGGTGGTTTTTGCCGTGCGCCCGACATTTGACGCACGGCAAACGGATGCACGCACGGAAAAATACCGTTTTCCGGTAGTGCTGGTGGTCTGCTGTTGTGCTGTTGAACTAATGCTTTCATGTTTATAATTAATATCATTAAGCAACATCTGTTGTACCCTAGAGCAACCTTTTTTAATTAACATCCTTAAGAATTATTTAGTTTTATTTGTTTGGCTAACTTATTTGTTAGCTTCATGCAGCTACTCTAGTGATTGTAACATCTTCTTGGGATGGTTCTGTGTAGAGTGCAGATAGGGAGAAGACTTGTACACAAAATCACCTTATTGCTAACTGAAGATTTGCTCAAGCTTTATCGTGATTTTTGCATGCTGGTCAGCCCCTTGATCTCATCTTATTGCTTTGTTAATGGCAGCTATAGGTAAACATGCTCTCTTTGTTTGCTGTTGGATTTTCGACTTTTCCTTCCTACAAGAATTTGTGCGCATGAATGGAACTGCTATATGGTGCAGGTGGTTACCTTCAATTCATCCTCCAGCTGATTGGTTCCTCCAGTAGCTTATTTTTTGTACAACCAAATTTCTGGCAAGGAGTCCCAAAATTAGATTTCTAGGACTCAACATGATGTCCTTGTTGCCTCCCTAGCTGTGAGAGGTTAACTGTAAGACTGCTTATTGATTATACTTATCATGTGTTGAGACTTTGTAGATGTATTTCTATATGATCATGTGACATGAATTTTTTAATACTGGAGAATCTTCATCTAATGTTCAGATGGAACTTTTTTGAGCCATTTGTTGTTTCCTGATGCATGTCTACTGTGTTTAATATCAGTATGGTGTGAATATTAAATTGCAATATGCAAATTGTATAAACCTGGATATTATTAGTTACCCAGTGTTTGTCTTTAAAAACACACGGTAACACACAAGTAACCTTTCCTGGTGTTTTGACAAACACACGCTAACACACAAGTACCTTACCTAGTGTTTAACAAACACACGGTAACACATAAGTACCTTACCTAGTGTTTGACAAACACACGGTAACATACTTTCCCTTCCCGTGTGTAGCTCTCGGTAACAAATCCATGGTTACCGTGAGTTTTGCTTACACTCGGTAACGTTTAAATCTTCCCGTGTTGTTGCTTACACTCACCATTCCGTCCTCTCAATCCCGTTCCGATGACGGTTTCCGTCGAACAGAGATCTTACCGAGAGGATTTAGCCCACTCGGTAATCATTGTGTGCCCGAGTGTATATGTGCAATGACACGGTAAAAAACAGACGGGAAACCTGTGACTTCGCCGCGTGAAAATATCGAGTGGTCCGTTACCGAGTGTTTTTGACACTAGGCAAATTTCCAGTTTCTGGTAATGGGTGTAGGCAACTATATGTGTGTTAGTCGATCTAAGACAACCAGATCAATAGGGTAATTGTGACCATTGACATGCTAATAATTTTGAATGATGTCTCCATCAATCAAATCCAGATCAGTTAGGTGTGGTACAAATACATCTCTGAAGAAAAAGTGCTCTTGCGTTGCAACGGGGAAAGAGATCAATGTCACAAAAATATCTATTAAATTTCCGGTGGTTCTAGTTAGGTTAAAATAATTTAATACTAACCATGAGGAAAAATCATTTTTATTATATTCATAATTTAAATTGGTAAAACAATGAAAAATATATTAGTCAATGAAAACCTAATTATGTGGCCTGAGAAAATTAAAAACGTGGCAGTTCCAACCAATTAATTAATTAGGCGTGCACGACAGCACAACCAAATTACAGTCTACAGATATGTGTATGACAGCCGTCAAACACATCATCAGTGACATGTTACAGGTCGATCAACAGCAACATCGACCAAGCTGTTAATTTCGAAGTATATGGATGTTGAGTCTAATAGAGGCTTTCTCAATTCTTTGATACAAATACAATCGTCCTAGTGCGTGCAGACGCAAGCAGCGGCGATCTTCATAATGCCGGCACAAAGCGGAACTGTGGAACATTAAGTTTCAATGCCAGTGACCATTCACATTGACACCACAGTTTTTAGTTTCTTTTTTTTTTTTTAAGAGGACATTCACACCACAGTTAGCCTTGCAAGGTCCTGACGGGATGCCTTATTTCTAGTTGTTAGGTCTTTTCTGAATTAGTCGTCTGGGACATATGTGTGGCCTGTTGTAAAACAACGCGCCTATTAGCACATCACCTAATCCGTTTCTTTCCTCCCGCAGCTGTAGAGGCGTGAGAAGATGTAAAACACCCGCACCCTTTCCTCACCCAAGAGCATTGCAAAAATAGACACATGAACATAGGATATAGGGTGGAGCCCTCTCTTTATTAGATCTGTTATCACATACAAATCATCAGCAATCAATTGTCTCACCCTGTCCCTATATATATATATATGGGTTTTAGGAGGAGATAAACTCCATCTCTACTCCGGTTTGGATTGGCCCACAAAAAACATATCTCACAGAGATATTTGTTTCGTAACACTCTCCTCTGGGCCTATCCACGACTAACTCATGCCTCGTCAAAACTCCTACCAAAACCCAGTGTGAAAAAAGGCTAGGAGATAGAGTACATAGTCATCGCTTATGCATTGCACGTGGCCTAGTTAAAAACCTTATGTGAGGAATGACAATTCCACTCACTCAAGGAAAAAAGAGTACAACACTATGGACTTTCCAGTCCATATACTGGGTCATATTCCAGGGTGCTCTCCTACTGAACTCTGCAAACATCAGAGTCTTTTCATCCTAATTCCATAGACAAACTTCTAGGAACTACCAGCTAAGAGAGACTAGTGATCAGTCCGTTAGATTATCACATGACTTAAACTGCAGTACACACCTCATCTCGCCTTTGAAGCATGTGAGGTAACCCAATTATATTAGTGGTGTCCGCCAATAAAACCAAACTTTATATGATAGGACCATCAAAACAAGTCTAGGTGATCGCCATTGAGTCCATGCCACAGGCATACTCTAAGACATTCCAATGTCTCGTAAATGACAATCGTCATGAAACATACACTTCCCCGGACGACAACCTTTGTCGCAGACTATGTTCCAATTCAGCAATTATCTTTCAGATGCATACGTAGGCAAGAATCAACCAGATTCTCCAACCTTTAAGTCTTGTAGACTTATCTCATCTCAAGACATAAACGAGAATAGGAAACATATGGAGAGTAACACGTTCTATCACTATCATATACCACAATACACATTATTATGCAACACAATCAATTTAGTCCTTCCAAAGGACTATGGGTAAACAAGTCGCAATGGCACACACTTCCTACGTGTGACCCATCAAGCACTAAGCCTTGATCATTGCAACTTTCTTTGATGGTGTAAAGGACAGACAGGGATCGACCAGGATCAACCATAAGTCTTCCAAAGACTTGTCTAACCGACCAGAGTAACTAGTTTGTCTAAAACTTACACTGTGGGGGATAACACATTTAACAACACCAAGTATGCCAAACAGATATTAGAGGACACCACCATTTCAGCCATTAGGCAGAGTAGGTATCACGAGTACACATATTCCAGTGATTATCGCGAGATACATATGTGTTTATAGACGCCCTTGTCTGATCTCACTAGGTTCCTCATTTCAATCTCGTCGGGTCATAGTCGCGCCATCATCCCTCCAAGGGATTGACTATTATTGGTGTGGTCAGACTTACTAATTAATTTTTCAGAGGAAATTTCACCAATGAGGTCTCCCCCTCGTATGAAATTTCACAACTAAGATTTTTCTCCTCAACAAGGAGATGGCACTCTTACCGGAATACCTATAGGTATGAGGTTTGCATGCTGCACTCTAAGTTTGGAGTCTATTCAAGACCTCCTCATGGATTTCTCAAATCCGTTAACTGCATATTTTACTTCATGCCATTTGTCAGTTGTATTACATACATAGTGGAACATTTATGTCATGTGGGAATAGGTCTCACCAATACCTACATGAACCATCGCACATCACCATCTCATTGTCTCAATAATGACCTGTAAAAATCCAAACAACGTTCTCGACTTTCATTTGATGATTCGGTCCAAAAAACGATCAATCCGTGGATGTTTCGATTCCTAGCACCATAATGTGCGTGCATTGCAAGGAATATCATCTCGAAGACGATTATCATCATGAGGTGCATCACCTTTCCAAGGTAAGTTCTCCACTAGGAGAATTAGAGTACACTCACGTCTAGTGAGAACTCTTATGCTCTGACTAAGGCCCACGCATCATGTTTTGTAGGCGTCCCCGCTAACCATGATCAATGCCATAAGTCATACGTGGATATGATATTAATGCCGGCTCAATCCACAACTACAACAAGTAGGAGCATTACTCAATCAATAACCATTGGTTGTTCCTCATACGATATACTGTCAAAAACTTTGTGCCCCAAGCAGCCAGGAGTATAAACTGAATTAACATATTTAGTTCGGCTAGTGTGTTCACTCAAAGAAATCTCCAAGCATTCCAAATGTGCAGTTCTCTTCCCCTAATGTTGAGATATGTGTAATAGCATATTAACAATCCCCGTTTCGCGGCACACGATTAAGGACATTCACCTCAACCATATGTGTTCTCCCACGAATATATGCTACGGTAGTGATAATTTGAGAAATATTATGCACTTTTAATAGGAGAGATTTTAAGTTATGCAGTGAGTCTGGACTTATACCAATGCAGTGGCATGGATACTGCATTCTTCCTTCTTTCGAAGGGATATCCTCAACTGCCTAGTTACGATATACAAGTCTGCGAAAACCATCATTGCTATCAAATGTATATGCAACCAACATGCAAATACTTTAGTCATATGCACTTCCAAGTGACTAATGCCCACCCATTGCCATTCAAATTCGCAATTGATTCCGAATCGATGTGCATTAGACATCCCATGTCAGATGCATAAGAAGGCGACCAGTGGTGGCAAAACGCATTCCAATGTGCTCAACAAGGAATGCGATTAAGATAGCAAAATAGCGTGGCCCCTGGCCAGCGCTGCCAAGCAGATTTCTGTGGTGCAGAGTTGTGTTATAGTCTAGCTCGTTTATTGCATAAATTGGACCCCAGTTACTTATATCAAACTCTAGAATTGGGTCACTAAATTTTAAGCAGCATATTTTAGGTATGATCCACGAGCGAGTTGTCAAACCACATTGCTAATGTCCCCCAGACATAGCCATTCGGCGATAGTCCATACCTCCAATAATGGTAATATCAATGATAAAACCATCTATATTCAGACATATCCACATCAATAATGGACCGTGTTGGTATAATTGCCATTGGCTCAACGAGCTCAATACACACAACACGACAAACCAATCCAAGACTTGCACATGTCCACGTGGCACAGTATGCCAGCGTGCGACATTAATGGTCATTAACACATGGATAACCAATCTAAATGTAGCCGACGACTACATAAACGTGCCACAAACACGATAGTGCAAAGTCGTCATGTCTGAATTACAGTTACGCCGAACTATATAAGTGGTTTCAACTATTCGGATCACTACACTAAATATTCTTAGGCTAAAGCATTTTATCAATTCCAGCATGAAGATAAGCTTTAGATAGAATAGGAAAGACCAAGAACTAGTTTTATTTGGGAAATATCAATCTAATGCAAAGTTCCGAACTAAGCAAAAGATGTTACTGCTTGGCAAGAATATAAGCGACCAACGTCCTCCTAGGACAGTCTCAAAACTGACAATACAACTTCCGTTGTCAAATAATTTATTAGACAAACACTGTAAGCACTTTGGTTCACACCCAAATATTACATGCAGTGCCTGGATCGACTACTGAATCAGGACTAGACCAATACCATAGTCAAGTTGCTCGCTCTATAGTGAAGTGGGAATCATACATATGCACAACTTCTACCCTTGAGTTTAATCTGCTTGATTTTCCACCACTATTTTCCAGTATCCAGCCAGGTCAACAGGTTCTAAACAATTTTGAGTATATATGTGCACATCGAGGGCAACCATATGAATAATGTCATTCCAACTTGGGGAAACAATTTGCATCTCTCACCGAACAATAATGAACCTTGCAACACCAGTTGCCAGAAAATAAGGTATAATCATCATCTCAACCATCGAGAAAGAAACTAGGTCGACCGTAGTCCTACCGTATTTCGATCAAGATTTTAAGCAACTAGGGGAAGGCACACCGAATCCCAAACACGATGTCTAAGTTACATACATTTCAACAACTCAAAATCCCATTCTAACTGTGAACGTAGAGATAGATGGCTCTACATTAATTCCAATCGAGGATGGCGGCTCCAAGTCGTGCGCGTGGCTACCGCGATCGCTAGTCCGGGTGATTGGCGAAGTACGTACTGCTCCATGCAACGGATCCTCGATCGCAATTCGTACATGCACACAACCACAAAATTCAACGGAGCAAATTGATCTGCCGACAAAATCAATCCAATAACAATAGATTCGAATGACAAACCGGTGATGGAGAGCTGCTGATAACGTGTTGTAAACAACGCGCCTATTAGCGGATCACCGGATCCGTTCCTTCCCTCCCGTAGCCTTCTCTCACCCAAGAGCATTGCAGAAGTAGACACATTAATACAGGATATAGGGTGGAGCTCTCTTTTTATTAGATCTATTCTCGCGTACAAATCATCAGCCATCAATTGTCTCACCCTGTCCTTATATATATGGGGTTTTAAGAGGAGATAAACTCAACCTCTACTCTGGTTTGGATTGGCCCACAAGAAACATATATTTGTTTCAGAACATGATAACATGGCCGAGGCTCACGCGGAATATTGAATCAGAGAAAGACGCGGACTGGTAGATACGATACCGTATAATATTTGTTTGGGCCTGATTGTGTGGGCGTGGTGAAGGATCAATTGGACCCAGTCCACGTTTGCTTAGTTTTTCATGTGAGATGGGCCTGTTGTTTCATGGTACAAGGCGGCTTATTTGGATACAGGGATTTTTTTTTAAGTTCTTGTCAAATCGGATTTTTGACGTTAATTAGAAGTATTAAATATAGACTGATAATAAAACTAATTGTATAAAGAAAGGCTAATTCGTGAGACGATTTTTTTAAGCCATATTAATCCACAATTAGCAAATGTTTACTGTAGCATCACATTCGCTAATCATCGACTAATTAGGCTCAATAGATTAATCTCGTGAAATAGTCTAAAGTATGGGGTGGGTTTTATTAATAGTCTATATTTAATACTTCTAATTATTCTAGTTAGTGTCCAAACATCCGATGTGACAGGGACTTAAAAAAAGTCCCTGAAAACAGATAGGTATCAATCGGAATATCGGATCTAACCTTCGTTTTGTGCGTGCGTGGAGGTGAATCGGAGATGAATCGTGAGGTGACGTCCTGATGACGTAGGCGACGTACGACAGGAGGGGAATGATGATTGGAAACATTTTTAATGTTTATAACAGGTATAGATATAGATGATACACAAAATAGTTTTCCTTATTACCTGCGCCACACGACAAAGCAGAATCTAACGAAGTCAGCAATTGAGGGAAGGAAAACACGTGTTGGGTCGTGGTAGTTGTTTTCGCCATTGAGGGGAGGCAGACACGTGTTGGGTTGTAGTAATGGTTTTCCTCTTGACTACTTATAAGAATTCTCCTTCTATTGCTGTCTAGTACTACATTACAGGGATAGAGGAAAGCAAACCCTCTCTAATATGACATTATACGGATAGATGACCTGTATTATACGGATAGATGAAAAAGCTCAAAGGTGATAGTGATCGATAGCAAAAATTTCCATGTGAGAATTAGAGTAGGATGCATGGCTTGCAAGCAAATAATTAATTAAGACCAAGTACAACAGGGAGCTATAATCATACTGCCCTACTGTACAAAGTAAAACAAGAAATAAGAAGGGTTAGCTTTTATGTAGGAGTCACTTCTATGCTCTAAAAATACACTAAATACATAAATACATATATAGGTGAAAGAAAAATATAAAGAAAGAAAATTAGATTGAACCTATAATAAATTATTATTTATAGGTAACTCTACTTGCCTGTTTGTTTGCGGGCTTTCTCCACTTTTTTCTATGGCGACACGTGTGAGAATTAGCGTATTATGCTTGTCTTTTTTGATATAAATCGTCCTTTGATATAAATTGTCTGCTACGGAATTTTTGGTGCGCGTGACATCCTAGGTCATTGGGTTTACCCCATGATAAAAGCAGCTGCTACAATACAGAGTACACTGAATCACTTACAAGAGGAAGAAATACAAAGGGATGTCTAAGATTTGCCATTTCCTTTTTCGAAATATTCATATGGTTAGGCAAAAAAAAAATGGTGCCACATATTGGCTAGCAATGCAAAACATTGTCAGTCTTATTTAGGAGGATAAAAGTTGGGTAATAAGATGTTAGAAGGAAAATATTGTCGAGGAACCAAACACAAGGACAATTTATATCAAACTGAGAACTTAGCATATGGCCGGTCACGGAAAAATGTTCTCTAGAGATTTTTTGTCCATACCTATGGTAACTAAGCCTTACATATGAATATAACATTTGGTACTTTTTAAATAAATTGACCATGTAATTCAACGACATTTAAACATATTAATTTGAGGATTTGCCCACTCCAGGATTCCTAGCTATTATTATATTTTCTTTTTTAATAATGGGATTTAAAGAAGCTATATTCAATTATTACAAGATTTGCATGAATAACAACTGCAAATTACAATGATACTCAGCTTGATTAAAAAAAATACTTTTAAAAAGATCACGCTAAAACAGAAAGCAACATTTATGGCTGGTCAGAAAAATAACATAGCCATTGGTTTTACCAAAAACTTATAAGTTGTATGAAGTCTTTATCTTCTTTAAATTAAAAGAGTAGAATCTCCAAACATAACAGTCGATCCTTAGGCATCGAATCCTGCTCTCATCATTAATGACAAGTAATATCGAACAAAAGAGGAAGAAACGTTGGAGATTAGCTAAATTGTTAGTCATTAGATCAAAAGTTTTCACCAACGAGCAAACCCTGACATCACAACCCAGATGGATCTCTAATGTGATACATTCAGAAAAGTTGCGACATATGAAATATTCTCACCACTAGGTTTTCACCTAGAGAGTCCATCTCATGATGCGAGTGACAAAAAAGATACCACACGAAAGAGCATTTTCCTTCAAAAAGGTAAATGTGTCCACGGACATCATAAATGTCGGTCAATGACCTTTGTTGGTCGTTGACTCCTGTAAGGATGCGCCTATCAGTGCCCACTTACGCACACCAATGATGGCCGCACCACTGTCCATGGCATCTACGAGCCAGCACCCCGTTGCCATCCTTGAACAGCTGTGTCTCCATCAGTGCATCCCCGTCGCCGCACACAACTGTCGCCGTCAGCCCTGCGCCGCGAAACCGAGCACGCCGTTGTCTAGCCCGCTGAGCATGCACACGAGATACCGTCGGCGTGCCAAACCATTAGCGTCATTATCCGCCCCATGCCAGTGCTGATGCGCCACTAGACTTCAATGCCGCTCACCGTGCCTCTGTGTCAGGCCGTCAACCACCGCCACCGCCGCCATGCCATAGCTGTAGGAGTGTGCTGCCACTGCCGTGCCACAGCTTAGTCAGGGCCACCGTGCCATGGCTGTAGGAGATGGGGAGCCATCGCCAGAACCCGCCATCGTGCCTCGCCATCCACACCGCCAGATCTCGCCGTCGGCTGCCTCTGCCACCTCCGCGCTCCAACGTCCAGCATCCCACCACCCCGACGCCTTCCATGTTCACCGCTCTGACAGCTTGCTCCGGTGGCGGCAAGTCAAGATCCTTACATTTCTTTTGAAAACAATGTTGTAACCTCACCTCGTAAAATGTGATAACTGAGAATATTTCATACTCCCTCCGTCTCAATATATAAGTACCTTGATGAAATTAAGGTTGAGGTGGGGGAGTGTTGTGATTGGTTGAAAGAAGAAGATAGGTGGAAAAATTTAATGGGAAATGGTTGTGATTGATGGAGATGTGGTAGGTGGGTGTAGAAGTAATTATATATATATTGAGATAAATCTAAATCCTTCTGGTAGTTGTATTTTGAGACGGAGAGAGTATAAATGAATGGATGAAAACTGCACAGTCGTACATGTGCAGTGCACCAGTCCCAACATGCAGGTCTATTCTTTCAGTCCCAAGATTTCAAAGTTGTATGTCTGGACATGTGTTTTTCTTTGTGATGTGCACGGAGGTGGCCCGATCTTTCGGTGAGTTGATGATAATTGGGAGAAACATTGATGATCCGACTACAACCGTACGAGACGTTGTTGTGTTGCGCCTTAGCGATCGATACGCCTCTCTGAGAGTTTGTTGATCTTGCCGGTGCAGATCAACCCTATTCCTGCAAGCAATCGAGAACAAGTAAGAACAAGATAAAAGCAACTAAATTGCGAGATAAACAAGACGCAGAAATATGGATCGATACACGATCCATTGGAAAGAGGACTCCAAGAGCTTTCTATCAAGTACTTATGGGCATTAAACGGAGCTCATACGTAGAATTGGCGGCCGTTTGAAACTAGCGTTGTAGCGGTTGGCCGAATTGGATTCTAGAATTTGATGGGCTTCATCTCCATCTTTACATGCACCGTGGGTGACGTGTTTATCTTCTATTGGCTCCAAGTATTATTTTCACTCCTAAAGATACAAATGTAGATATTTTCATCATTAGGTAGCAGCATGTTTATAATGTACTCAAATTGGAGATTGTTATGAAACGAGATCACCTACTGGTATATGATGTGATCAATGCTTGTATCCATGGATGTCATGGTCACATCATCCTCCCCTTCTTCACGAAAAAACGTCCTCGGTTTTAACATCGGTAATTCACGTAGCATATCCCCACGTAGCGCTTAATGTGGTGCATCTCTCAACAGGTATGGCAGCAACATTGAGCGATCTCGTCGCTCCCCTTCTTTAGAATCAACCTACATATTTTCATAAAAGCAACACAAACTCGAAGTAATATTAGTGGCCCTAACACTACTCTCCAGTTTGTATTTTGGAGGCACAACAACAGCGGTTTGCATATCTGAATAAATATAAACTTTGTCCATGAAATAAACTCATTTGTTATTATATTTGCCAAAAATATGAAAAATAACATTACTAGGACCTGGCAAATCAGAATTAGCAAACAGTTTCTCCTTCAAACAATTGAGCTCACACAAGTCATCAAACTGAATATAGCCCAAACTATTTAAAGAAGACTGCAATTCAAGTTCTTCATCATCGCTGGACGCGTGAAAAACATGCTTAAATTCAGTACATGGATAATCAATACTAATAGTAGCATGTTCATTCACTAGTTGTGGCATGAATATAAGTGAAGTATTATCGCACAACTCTTCTTTATCACAAGGAATAGAATACAAATCAACTTGTGACAAAGGCAAATCAAAAGTAGGTTCCACTAAAAGTTGCTCTAGATCATCATGGAAAGTGGAAAAATGTAATTCATCTGAAGCACACTCACTTGAGTAACTGCATCACCATTTAATTTACCTTTTATGCCCTCTTCAGATGATGTTGGTGCATCAGTCTTCTCGTCTTCCATCGTGAGCAATGGGAATTGCATCTCAATCAAATCATTCTCCTCCTTTTTGTGAATGTTGCTGACTCCCTGCAAAATGTTACTAACAGGTGGCACAAGCATAGATTGTTGCTCCATTGGGTTCTGCAACATTTTGCGCTCAACATTGCAAGCAAGCATGAACAACTGGCCAATATGATTATAAGTCACATTAAAAAGCCTAGCCTGAATATTGGAATTAAGCCCTTTGAAAAATCTACTCGATGTCTCCTCATTAGATTCTTGTATACCACTATAAGTGATACAAACTTTAAAATCATGAAAGTACTCCCGCTCAATTTTATCACCTTGTTTTAAATGTTCAAATTTCTCACGCAGAGCACGTCTATAGTATGAAAACACGAATCTTTTTCTCATTAGTATTTTGCATTCATTCCAAGTCTCAACCTTATTACCCACTATATACACCAAAAAAGATGCAGAACCGATACACTTATTACTAGCAATCTTAATCATTTGAGCATTAGAGAAATCATACTCATCAAATTGTTTGTCTACTGCTAGCTCCCAATTAACATAAGCAGCAGAATTATACTTCCCATCAAAAGATGGCAAAATAGACTCTACTCTTGCAAGATTATACTCGTGTACCTCAAATGCGTCATGCTGGTCACTCGCAATGTGTGGACGGAGGTGAATAGGTCCACGTTGAGCACGAGAATCTCCAATCTCCTTGCGTAACCCTGCCATAATTAGTAGCAAACAAGAAACATATACAAGAATATATACGTTCCTATCAACTACTAGGTAGTGGAGGATCAAAGATCACACACACTCAAATTTTATACCAAGCTCTTACAAGTTCTTACCAATGTAAGCTGGATGGCACCCACACCGACTCAACCAACCACTCCATGGAGTTGGATGTATCGATGCTTTGGCACACACGTTCACAATCTGTATAGCTGCAGTCAAATCTGCGGAGCTTTGGGTAGGCTTAAATATGTAGCAAGGATCGCAATTGCCCAAATCAGAGAATGCAAAGTTGAATAATTGTTCAGTCAGGTATCGTGCTGGTCCTAGTCTAGAACGAACTAGAGACACGAGCCTAGACACAAACGATACCACAAGATAGCACTAGGCACAACTCAAGCATCACTCTGATGTACAAAACAAAGCTCAAGAACAAATTGAATTTCCACCTTTTCTCTCTTGTTTTTTTTCTCCTTTTCTTTTTTTTTCTAGTGCGGCTTTTCTCTTTTCTTTTTTTTCAGCACCTTTTTGCCTTTTTCTTTTTTTTAATTTTTTTTCGATTTTTTTTCACCAAAACTAACTAAGGACCTGATCGGAAGATTCCAGGGACTCAAACATTAATATGATTAATTATAGGGACCAAAATCAAAAATTGTCACCCAAAAATTTGATATATACAAAAATGGAATCCTGACGACACAACGATTCCATTTTTGCAAACGGATCTCGAAACCGACACAAAACAAAAATTTTCCAAGGTGTTTGTGGAACAAATTTGGAAAGTGGAGGGGAGGGATTTCGGACTAAATGGGGGAAGAGTTTGGTGGAGGGAGTGGAATCGACCGAAACTTGTGGTAGGGGAGAAAAGAGGTTTTGGACTTATGGTGGGAAAAGAATTTCTGCCGAAGGAAAAGAGAAGGGGAAATTCAGCCGATGGAAGGAGAGAACTCGGTGGGGGTCGGGAGGGATTTTTTTTCTTGCACAGGAGGTAAGGAAACAAATCTTCGTTGAAGAAAAAAAAATAAAAACAGATTTGGAAGCAAACTGTCCTATTTTGGTGGAGGATGTGCGCGGTTGGTGGAGAGGTGGAGAAGGATGGATTCCGCAATGCTTGCACACCGCAATACATAGAGAAAACAAAAGTAAACCCTAGATGCAAACGATACAACTCACAAACTGACCGACAAAAAATTCCAAAAACTATAAAAACGGAACGCTGGCGATGTACTGATTCCGTTTTTGTCGTTCCCAGCGACAACTGACACAGAGGCGACAACAATAGTGGTGGCACTAACGTGACAAGAACTCAAAACTCTAGACGAAACTAGCGCTAAAACCAGCAACAGGACTCGACAATGCAATGCAAAACTCAACAATGCAAAAACCAAGAAAAGAACAATGCAAGGCACAAAGATGGCTAGATAAAATCACTCACATTTTTTTTGGCTTTTTCCTGGTTATAGGCGGATAAAAACTCACCGAGGAACGAAAGCTCTGATACCACTTGATGTGCATGGGGGTGGCCCGATCTTTCGGTGAGTTGATGATAACTACGATTGGGAGAAACATTGACGATCCGACTACAACTGTACGAGACGTTGTTGTGTTGCGCCTTAGCAATCGATGCACCTCTTTGAGGGTTTATTGATCTTGCCGGTGCAGATCAACCCTATTCCTGCAAGCAATCGAGAACAAGCAAGAACAAGATAAAAGCAACTAAATTGCGAGATAAACAAGACGCACAAATATGGATCGATACACGATAAAGTGGGGTTCCGAACAAGCAGACGGACGGTCTAGCCGACACGCGCGCTGCAAGCAAAGTAGCAATGGCTAAACTTACAATTAATTAAAACCCAACTAACTCTAAATGGGTAAATAGCTATTTAAAGAGGTGGAGGAGGTCATAGGGTCATCCTCCCCCTGTTTGGGACGCAGCCTCCCTTGGGCCTAGGTCCCAAACAAAGTTACAAGCCCGCTGGCCCATTATAGGTGTCGCAACACCTTGTTTCCTCGAATCCCGAGGACTCAGATGGAATTTCACAATGAGGTTGGATCCGTTAGAAATAGGACTCCAAGAGCTTTCCATCAAGTACTTATGGGCCTTAAACGGAGCTTGTACGTAGAATTGGCGGCCGTTTGAATCCAGCGTTATAGCGGGTGGCCGAATTGTATTCCAGAATTTGATGGGCTTCATCTCCATCTTTGCATGCACCGTGGGTGACGTGTTTATCTTCCACATTTGGCTCCAAGTATTATTTTCACTCCTAAAGACACAAATGTAGATATTTTCATCATTAGGTAGCGGCATGTTCATAATATACTCAAATTGAAGGTTGTTATGAAATGAGATCACCTACGGATATATGGATATATGATGTGATCAATGCTTGTATCCATGGATGTCATGGTCACATCACTTTGCCTATGTATATCCCAAAATCCGTTATATTTTTAGAGTTGTTGTGTGGAATGCACATATAAAAAGAGGATACCAATAATGTCAGTACTATTCTCTCAGTCCCAAGATTTTGAGGTTGTATATCCGAACTTGGATTTTTCTGTATATATATCCTAAAACCCGTTATATTTTGTTGTGGAGAGCACATAAAAAGAGGATACCAAGAATGCCATTGTTGGTATTTTTCTATGCTCTTGCATGTGTATCTCCAAGCACACAGAATTACTACTATTGCACTTCATCTTGGAGTATTCTGTCGTATGGTATTTATATTTACCCAAAGGACGTGTTGCTTGCTATAAGCACTTTCTTTCTTTCTACCTTGCTTTAACTAAGAAAATTTACACCAACCAACCATTTGATAAAAATACAATATTTTAAGATAATCAATAGAAATACTCCCTCTAAATATGGATAATCTATAACTCAGCTGAAACACGAGAATAAACCTATATGTTCAGGAGTTTTAGAGGACACTATCGTGGCCACGGATATTAAGACATGGATAAACCCATATGACAAGAACTACTAAAGAGCTTGTGATTACTATCCAAATTCATAGCAACGAATCCTTATATTATTGTACGGAGGAAGTTCTTCTGTTCTTTCCTCTAGCGAACGATTCTTGGAACTATACAGCCACAGCACCGAACGAGTCTTGGAACTATACAGCCACAGCACCAAGCCTAAGTCATACATTGAAATACTCCTTGCGATCAAATGGAAGAACTCCCGGACATAGTTAGATGAACTAAGCCCAATAAAGAAACCATAACCACTTAAGGAGAGACTTCAAGTATATGCAACGCAACATTCAATCGGAAGGTAATTTTACGCACACATGTATAAGATATAAAGTAAAAGTAGAAAGATAGTCCATATCAGATATATATTATCAAAGATGTAAAAAATCTGAAAAAGGATACAATATGCCTAAACTTGACTTGGTTCCTTACCGAACTCATTCTGCTTGTAGTCAGAATTGCGTGGGTGGGTGGGTGGGTGGGTTACTTTGAGGTTTGTAGTCCAGCTGAGAGTTGAGCGGTTGGTGCTTGGTAGGAAAATACCACCCCTCCCTACTGGTTGAGGGCCAACCGGCCTGAGCCAAGGTGTCGATCGGCCAGCACAGCCCATAATCTGGTACACCAAGGGAGGTGGTGGTCGGCCAGACTGGCTAAGCTGGCTGGCCACCGGCTGGCTAAGCCTGGTCAGCAACATTTCCTTTAAAAATGATGCATAAAACTTATTTAATACCCCTCTATCCTATAATATAAGAGATTTTTGCTATAGAGTTAAACTCCCTTGTATAGGATGGAGTAGTTACCTTCCTATAGACAGGGACCAACAAAACTGATAGAAAAAGATTTGTCTAAACAAAATGGATGCAATGGAACGTTGTTTTGCATTCTACAAACGGACAATTCCATCTGCCAAATATAATTAATTAATGAGTAAAGGAAATTATCACAGCTGATGTGTGGCTTCAGTTTGGATCAATTGTCACTATGTACGACATGAAAAATCTAATGCTTTCAGCTATTTTTTATAGATCAACAGTGAGGGAGTTCCCCATGGTATATTAATTTTTAAAGTGTTATATGTACAAGAAGAGAGGGAGGGACGGAAAAACCAAAAAAAAAAGTTTACAAGATATCAGCCCATGATTGAACCATATGTTATTTTCCTTATCTATCTAACCATGCTTATCCAGCTTGTGTGATCGTACTATACTCAATCAGTTTTCACATGCTTTGTTTGTTTCGTACTCCTATCTACATGAGTGTCCATGTGAATATATGGGAACAATTAAGTGATTGCTTACTCAATGGCCACAAGTACATGACAACGCATACATGTTGACATATATACGATGACGTGGTAGACTTCCGCACTCTATATCTGTATTAAAGTAAAACAAAGATCACTTCATTTACTAACAAATTATATTTAGTAAATTATCTAAAATATTATATTCACTAAAAACAAAATTAATTTTATTAGATCCAAAACTGTATATATATTTACGGTATATTTGATCCCGCCCTTCTCTCCCGCGGCCATTGATTCTGGTTTCTCCAAATATCACAAAAACAAAACTTTTGAGGTGAGAATGTAAAAGAATATCAGCTAAATAGCAGACACCATGCCTGTTTGTCCATGTACCAAGCCAAGCATCATCAGGATCCGGCTCCTCTGACTTTCGCTGGAAAAGACAGAGACGCACAGTAGTTTCAGTCTACTACTACACTAGTGCACAATATTCGTTGTATATACAACGGTAAACAATACAAAACAGTAAAAATACTATAATATATCACTGCACAGATTTTACTGTAGCAATCAATCTAATCCGTTCGCTGCAGATCGGACGGTTGAGATTTGCCTCCAGGTACGGCACTGTTTACCGTTGCCTTTTTATACTCTAAGGCAGAGGAGCCGTTTCCCATCAGAAGGTCTCCCAATCCAGTAAAATTCTCTCACACGAATGCGCCAAATAATTCCGAGAGACAGACCAACCAATGGTTTAGATTGTCACAATCCTGACCAAAATCAGACAGCACAAATCCAAGAAGCAAGGGAGAAGAAGAGCAAATAATGAATGGGGGATATGCGGCCCAACAAAATCGTTTTTCTGCTGCTGCAACCAACAGAGACTAATGAAATAGATCGATGAATAAAAAACGAGAAAGAGAGATGGATCCACTAAACTCTTTTTTTACAGCCCGCGTTGCCTGCATGCGGGCGATAGTTTTGCAAATCTGTGTTATCGCCGGGTGAAAAATAGTCGTTGTTTTTCTTCTCTTCCCTCAATTATTTCCCCTCTACATAAGAAAAGGAAAAGGATGACATGGTATTTTTTTGGAGGTAGGACAGGTCTTACTGTACCCTCTCTAACAGGGTTGGGCCTGTTTGATTGAAGACCTGAGAGATATGCCTGAGAAAAAACATGCCTGTGGGGAAGGAATACTATGCGATGATGTTGCCTGGCCAGGCATTGCTTGTGCTTTTCTTGTTTGGTTGAAGTTGTACGCCTGAGGAAAGTAGATCAAGCAAATTATATGCTTAATAAGTGCTAATTCTTCGTTAACTATAACTAACCACCTTATAATAGCTTCCATATATGCGGTTATGCATGCGTCACATGCAGGCACTGACGTGTCTTTCTTTTCAGCATGTTAAGCATGGCTTCTACTACCATTCAAAGCTCTGACCAGTTGCAGGTAGAGTTCACGTGCTAAACATACTTGCTAATCACAATCTCACCTGCTGCCGGAGGTCAGGCCTCTATTTTGGGTCGCCCGAGCCAGGCTAACAAACCTCCTGGTGGCACAAGTCAATCCTGTTCAAGGTAGCAACCAAACAGCCTTTGATTATGTAGGTTTAAACTGAACCCTAAAATTTTTACCCAAAAACATCACATCGAATCTTTGAACACATACATTAAGCATTAAATATAGAAAAAAATAAAACTAATTACACCGTTAGACTATACACGACGAGACAAATCTTTTATGCCTAATTAGGCCATAATTAGCCATTTGTGCTACATAATCCACATGTGGTATTGATGCCTTAATTAGGCTTAAAAAATTAGTCTCGTGGTTTCCAGGCTAGCTATGAAATTAGTTTTTTCATTCGTGTCCGAAAACCCCTTCTGATATCCAGTCAAACGTTTGATGTTATGTTTTCGCCAAAATGTTTTCACCAACTAAACAAGGCCTGAAGTTCACTGCAAAATAAATAACGAATGCTAATTAATTACATTGTTTTTGCTTATGTGGGTCTTGATTTTCTTCGAGAGAACGGTCAATAGCAAAGCTATCTAGTGGCTTAAAAATCATTATGTTATTTATAGTCTTTCTTATATTCCACACGCACAATGGTTTGCTTTTACATCATTAATTAGTCTCTTATCCACCTCACTCTTCCACACTAATTTATAAGTTTCCATGCTTCAGCTCGCTACAAATTTATGCACACTTCTCTCCTCGATCTCCATTATTTTTTTACCTTTCTCCGCATTTTATCAAGTGAGTAACGTTCTGGTGCTCTCTACTGGCAGTATTATACTTCTAGCGAATAGAATAAGGGTAAGGTTGTCTTTCTCTATTTTTGGTTTATCTCATTCCTGCCATGGAAGGCACTAGATCCTGATTAACTCCTATGCACCGACGGTCCCCATGCCATTGCTCCGACGACCCCCATTCCATCACTCCCACGCCATTTACCCCTCCGTGGTTTTATTCTTTTGGACGATAGTACTATCAAAATTTATACTGTCCCAAAATATTTGATAATACAATTACATAGATCTAACAGTATATATTATTTTATACTGCCTTTATCAGATTTACAGACTGCTATTGTACCTGGTCTATTAGTTGCTGTTTCGCCTATAAATTACGTATGAACCTAGCTATAGCCTTTCAATCCTCTCTTGTTTATGTCCATGCATCTGACTGCCATTACATCCCTAACAATGGCGTTCACATCCATGCAAGAACAACTTTTCTACAGTATACTACTTCCAATTGTGCTAGTTCTACTAGCTGTTCCATTACACTTCATCGTGAAAAACAACAAAAACAAGAACCCATACATCCCAACGGAATGGCCACTTGTTGGCATGCTACCAGGTATGATCGCCAACCGGCACAACTTCCACGACTTCGCTGCCGCCATGCTGGTCGCCGCCGGGCACAACTTCGAGGTGCGCGGCCCGCCGGCGTCGAGCATGCGGTTCTTCACCACCAGCGACCCGGAAAACGTCCGACACATCTTCACCACAAACTTTGACAACTACCCCAAGGGCGAGGACTTCGCAGACGTCTTCGGCGTTCTTGCCGGCACCATCTTCGCCGCCGACGCCGAGGCGTGGCGCCGGCAGCGGGCGAGGATCCACCACGTCCTTACCAGGCCGGAGCTTGTCTCATCCATGGAACGGAGCTGCCACGACAAGGTGGCCACACGGCTTGGCGCCGTGGCTTGCACGCGCGGCGAGCACCGGCACGGTGTTCGACATGGAGGACTTGTTGGGTAGGCTCGTGATGGACCTCACCGTTATGGGCGTCTTCGGCATGGACAGGTGTCTCTTGTCGCCCGACATGCTGCCCATGCTACTCGCTGGTGCGCTTGATACATTAATGGAGGTGGCTTTGTACCGGCACAGCATGCCGGCGTTCTGCTGGAAGCTGATGAAGCGGCTGAACGTCGGCGGCGAGAGGAAGTACGCCGAAGCCGAAGCGCTGCTGCGAATGTTCGTCGGAGAAAGGATCGCGGGAAGAATTGCCGGCGACGATAGCTTGGTCACCACCGTGGACATCTTGTCCTATTACATCGACGACCCGGAATTCCGTGACGACGCCGGCGAGCCGACGGATTTCTTCATCAGGACGATCGTCAATTTCATGGTCGCGTTACGTGATCCCATGAGCTCGGCGCTGCCATGGCTGGTCTACAACCTCGCCACGCACCGGCACGCCATGTCGGCTATCCGCGACGAGCTCGCGCCCATCGCCGCACGCAAATCGGCTGGCGCCGGCCGCGACATGATCATCTTTGAGCCGGAAGACACCAAGCACCTAGCATACCACAAGGCAGCGCTGTTCGAGTCGTTGCGGCTATACCCTATCGGCCCAATCGAGCGAAAGGAGGCGGCCGCCGACGACGTGCTGCCGAGCGGCCACACGGTCCGCGCCGGCGACACCATGCTGGTGTCCGTCTACGGCATGGGGAGGTTGGTGGATGTGTGGGGTGACGACTGCAGGGATTATAGGCCGGAGAGATGGCTCACCTTCAAAAACGGCGATGGCAATTACAAGGTACGTCATGTGCCGTCGTACAAGTTCATGTCGTTCAACACGGGCCCTAGGTCGTGCCTCGGGAAGAAGGTGGCCGTGGCGACAATTACGCCGGTCGTCGCCACTCTGCTATGGAATTTCGACGTGGAGGTGATGGCCGGCCATGTTGTCGAGCCCAAGCTGTCGGTTGTTATGCAGATGAAGAACGGCTTCTTGGTGAAGGTGAAGAAGAGACATGAAATACCCACAATATAGCATAATATAGCATAAGGCGTGAAATTATAAATAAATCCATGTGGGTCTATATTTCAATGCCGTAGAAATAATCATGTACTACAATGAACTGTTATAGGCAGATCTTCGGACGGTTAATTAAATAATTAGTCAAAAACCATCACACCTTGTATATGTGGACTAAATTACAATTTTATATACTCTCTCATTTTTTAATGTTCGACACCGTTGACTTTTAATCCATAATTGACAATTCGTCTTATTCAAAAATAATTTGTGCAAATATATAAAAATATAAGATATATTTAAATATCTTTAACGATAAACCAACTCATAACAAAATAAATAATATTTGCAAAAAAAATTTGAACAAAATAAACCATCAAGCATATATTTAAAAGTCAACGGTATCGAATATTAAAAATACAGAGGGTACATGTACATTACTAACTTGGTGATGACCCTCCTCACTTGTAACACGACTGACCCCTATTCCAGATCAATGGTCATTGTCTCACTGAACTTAAAGCCTATCTATAGCGGGTGACAAATAGGACAAAAAAAAAGAAATATTCAAAAATATGCATAGCTCAGCGACTGGCGAGACGCCACGGCAACGGCTCAGGACGACAACGAGCCCACGTTTGGACGTACGGCTTTCTGGTCCCGTACGATGATAGTCTTTGCCGGAAGATGAAAGGTCACGTACGTACATAGAAGGCAGAGCGAGTATAGCCAGGCTGGGTTCGCATCCATTCGTAGAATCCAAATACAAGAACTAAGCCAACAAGAACAGAATGTGAATAGTAGTGACACCAAAAACTAAAATTTTTCGTAGAATTAAAAGTTACATCTGGATTGATGAAGTCTAGTCCGTCTGCTGTCCGCATACTGGTCTGACTGTGCTGCCGCTTGACCGTGCCCTACCATCGATTTGATGGTTAAGGCGCTGAAAAACACAAAATCAAAGAACTCGAGAATATTGATCAACTTCATTGATTCAATATGTGTTTAGAAAGTACATCAACTTACATCACTCCTCACTCCAAAATTTAAACTAAAGGCGAGTTATAAAGTGCCAATAAGGATTGGATTTTTGTCACACACAAAACGAGATGATCCATTAGGACGTGATTAAGTGAGTATTAATACATGGATAAACAATTCAAGCTATGTGCTTATGGAAAACGAGAAAAAAGTTCGGCCAAAAAGCCGATAAGAACATGCCTAAATCATAATCCAGGCGCAAATCCTAATATCTCTCGAGTCTAATCTCAAAATATCCATTCTAATTAGTGATACCCCTCTCATATTTATACTATGAGATTTGGATATGCAAAGCCACGAATTCAAATTATACTAGGACTTCAACTCCTTTAGAAAACCTACTTGTACACTCCAACTCCCTTAGAAAACCAACTCAATCTTTACATAATTGCACTTTTTTTAAAAAAAAAACATGGAGTCTTTTAAACTTTAACTCCTACGTCCACACACTATGCTAGCAACAGCCTTCTCAGGTGGTGGAAACGGCCTTCCCGGGCGGGTGGCTGCCGCGCCCGTTTGGAATCGCTTGGCAAGATCGGCCAGATTCCAGGTGGCGCGGCGGGCCGCCCGCAATAAGAAAAAAAAAGAAAAAAAATTGCAAAAATTGTCGCACCGGTGGCCACCCTAACGTTGCCGCCCGCCGCCATCGCCGTCACCACGGGGCCGTGCTCCGTCGCCGTCGCTCGGTCGTCATCGCGCCGCCCCTCCGTCTTCGCGCAGCCCAACTGTCGCCACTCGTCGTCGTCGTGCTGCCCCCTTCAGATCTGGAGGGAAAGGGCCACCGCCGTAGCCATCGACCCACCCCGCAGCTCGCCGACGCCGCTCATCCGCCGTCGACGTCGCCCCGCCGTCGCCGCCCCCTCCAGATCTGGAGGAAGGCCCACCGTCCTCCCGCCGCCGCCCCTCCAGATCTGGAGGGACAGGGCTGCTGCCACAGCTATCACCGCCGCCGCTCGCTCGGGTTGATGCCGACCCATAGCTCGCCGTCGCCGCTCACCCACCGTCGACGCCGCCCCACAGCTCGCCGCCGCCGCTCGCTCGTTTCGAGAGATTTTGATGAGAGAGTGAGAGAGGAAATGGACGTACGGGAGAGGGAGAGAATGGGAAGGGGCGAGATTTAATGGAGAGGGGACGCGGGTTACGGGCGGGGGACTCTTCCCCCTCCTGCAAAAATTGTTTTTTATGGGCGGGCCATTTAGTGGTCCGCCTGCAATATTATTGCAGGCGGGCCACTAAATGACCCGCTTGCAATAATATTTGGTGACGCCGGGGATAAACTGTTCTTGCGTAGTGACATACATAATTTCTCTTGTATGCCATGTCGATTCTTCACCACCACGTGCATTGCCCTCTTGCCTGAGTATCCTGCATGATCTGCGATTGCCTGGATACCATCACTGGCAACACTCCCGTAGACTCAAGAAAAACATACACGTGAATCAACCAACAAACCATACCCAACACGTTGTTTTCCATGTTGACTCAATATTAGCACATAGCAATATTTTTCACGTATATAAACCATCCCGAAGCCTTAACATGAGTAATCACGAAATCCTAATGCTGGAGTGGTTTGGGCATGATGCTTCAAGCGTTGAGAGCACGTGGACGGGGAGGGAGAAGAGGCAAGGCGGGAGGATTCAAAGCCGCTCGACGTGGCGACTTTGGTTGGTGGCACACGCAAAAGCTCACGTCGCGTGTGAGGTAGGTGCAGCTCGTTCAATTGAGTGACGTGGCGACCAAAAGGGCTAATGCGCGACGCATCGCACGGATCCCACCCGCGCGACATGTTTCCAGGCCCACCACGTGCATGCCAGAGAGAGGAGAGGAGGAAGAAGCGGAGTGGAATGGCTGGATGGCTGGGGCAGCAGCAACGATGATGCCAGAGACGCTGGAGAATCTTGTCTCTGGCTCTGAAGGTGGCGACGATGACGATGGTGGTGGTGTAGGAGTTGTCGACGGAGAACCTCTCCAACGGAGGACGGTGAACCCAACCATGTATTTGGTGTTTCGGGGGTGGGGTGGCGACGGACACGGTGTGGCTAAGCCAAATATAAAGAAAAACAAATGAGGTGGGTTGGGTTCAGCTAGGGAAGGTTGGTCGGATGGACTCAGGGTTAGGGCTTTTGCACAGTTATACGGAGGGAAACATGACTTCGGGTTAGTCTCTGAGTGCTAGTTTGGTTTCGGCCAGGCTGTCAATGGAAACTAGGCTTAGGTTTTGAATTTGGAGCCCAACCAGAGTAGACTTTGAAATAGACATGTAAATTAGGTTTTGAATGCAGATTTGAATGTAGCTTTTGGATTGACTAAGTAAAATATATTTATAGTGATATTAACTCATAATAGTGATTCCTTAATTAATTGTACCTTAATTTTGTATTTGAGTTTAATTTGGCACCAGATCAAACATGAAAAAATAAAAGGAACTCTAACAAAATCCAACATGATGCAATTTTGGAAGAAAAATATTTTTGATTATTTCCATTTTCAATTTCCGGATTTTAGATCCAAAATTTTCACGATGCTATACTAAGACACTTAAAATTGGACGTCAAGTAGATGCGTCGTGCTTTACTGACATTGAACGCCAAATGCTTTTGAGTGCCAATAGGAAGGTGCAACTTGTAGGCCAGCTTGTCTATGTGTGAAACAACCTTGAGCGGGCCATAGAACTTAGGGTTTCCCTTGGAACATGACCGGATGCCCAGATAGGGTGCCTTCTAGACCCATTCGTCCGGTGGGAACAACATAATTACGATGCTTGTAGTTGTAATATTTAGAGTAAATATTACAAAAAATTATGTTTAGTTTTATGATAATGGAGACGCTAAACATGTCATTTTGTGATAAACAAAGGCACCAAACCTCTAATTTTATGATACAAGTCCTTAAATTTATATTTATAGTTTTATGAAAGACCATGCAAAGAATCTATAGTATAATGCATGAACTTGAAGCAAATGATGACGGACATCCAACAAGAACTCGTCATGATCACATGCAAGAGGGCCCACCGTCATGACATGATACACTACTACAACATTTTATTTTCATCACATGCAAGACGGCCCTCCAAGATTATGGGCGGGCCTAAATGTGGCTCGTACGTAAAAATCTAAATTTTAGAAACTAAGTTATTACGGGCGGGCCTAAATGTGGTTTTTGCATAAAAATCTAAATTTTGGAAACTAATTATTTTCACGGGCAGGCTTGTTAAGGTAACCGTATGTAAAAATTGACAAAAGCTCGTAAACATCACACCGTTGGATTAAAATCAGACAGCTTAGATATTTTGTAAACCCTAAACCTAACCCCATATAAAAGCCCCCTCCAGTCTCCTGTCCTTTCCATCTCCCTTAACACCACTCCCTCGATCTCCCCATATGGCGAGAGGCCACGGTAATGGCCTCGAGTTGATGACAACCTCGGCGTCTCGATGACTCGATGGCTTCCTGGTTGGCACGAGGGGCAAGGGTCTTAGCCTAATGATCATGGTCCTGATGGAAGGCAGATCGAGCAGATCAGCAAATAGGGATCGTATCGATCCGTTCATGGGCAGGATGGCAGCAGAGTCAAGCATACGACCGAAAAGGCTAGCGTGACTATAACTAGGAGGTAGAGAGGAGGCGACCGGCATCGGTGCTCACAAAGTGGCAGCCCCGGAGTCCGGAGAGGCATGACGTGCCTTGGTGACGACGAACACAATGACGTGGGGTATGTACTGTTCGGCCGTGCTTGCGAGGAGGCTGTGTGGGGATTGTTCTCAAGGTCGTGTCTTTGTCCTGTGCATCACCTAGTAAGCTTGTGGTTGAAGATTATCAATTTGCTACAATATTAGCGCCCATTTCGAATCATTAAAATGGTAAATTATCACATACTGCAATTCCGATGGAGCCCTCATATTACTGACACATCTGGCTTAGCCTCACATGTGACACATGTATCTGCTTTTGCGGGTGAAATGTACAGCAAGACCAGTGGCGCGAACCAGGATTTGGCTACACGTAGGGCTTAAATTGAAGGCCACAACTACCCAATTCATACAGTAATGGTAGAAGTAAAAAAAGAAGACATGATGTAACTAAAGTTTCATGAGCATACCAAGTATGCCATATTTTCGGTATCTCCACGCCTCATCTTCATCAACCGTAGGGAGAGAACTTAAACCCGAACCTGCAAAATGACAATGCATATGTAAATGATGCAAATAATAAGAGCTTAATTACTGCAAATGATAAAAAAATGAATGACATATCTGGGTGATTGTGCAATTTCTTCGGTTGGGTTTGCATGATTTACTTGAGGACTGAACTTGGGAAAAAGATTTTGAAGTTCTATATCTCTTCATCTACAAATCAAGGTATCAAATCAAATTTCTTGATCCGATCAGCCATAGAGGACATGTTCGATCGATATCTGTAAGCAATATGATATTCGATATCATAACTAGGCTGCATGCAAGGTTGTGCTTGCGTATTAGACTAGATATCTTGATCCTTCCGATCAGCCATAGAGGACATGTTCGATATCTGTAAGCAATGTGATATTTTTTTTGCACAAATTAATATGCCAGGTTAATAAAATAAACACATGGGTCGTTCAGATTTCAATCCCGGAGTTCCGACAATTGCTAAAACCTTTTTCATGATCTTCCATTTTTTCCACACTCCTTGTGTAAGAGCAAGTCCAGTACGTAGTGTATCGCCAACAACCTGCTCTATGATACTATATATCATAGACGGTGCGCGCAAGAGTAAAATGTTTAACAACTAACTACTCCTGCATAATTAGCTCAGTTCTTACAAGATTACCTTTTAATATTTTATCGGTAGCACAGTGTCAACCTGCGTCCTATGCATCTCGTGTGAGGAGAGCTAAATAGGAATTAAGGGGAGACGGATTTAAACTTTTGATAAAGCCAGACAGCCTTATTAATTAATCAAAATCACAATAGAAAATTCCTACCATATGTATACAAATATAATATTATAATATAAAGCTACATTTTACAAGAGTTTATATTAGAAGTGTTCTAGCCATGATTGAAGTAACATGTAAAACTAAAATACCCATAGAACCGCTTAATATGTACTAGGTTGGTCTCCGGCCATGTAGACCGAACGAAGCGGTGGATTCTACTGCTAATAGCACAAGCAATATGTGGGACGCACGCGTGCAACATCATGCTTGTATTTTTATTTTTAAGCGAGCTACCACATAATCTATCTATTATACATAATAGCTACAATTTAAATTGAAAGTAATAAGTGGGCTCTCATATTGAGTTTACTCTAATACTTTGTTCGGTTTCTTTTGCGCGGCCTGCCGAGCCAAACACGGGTGTGGCTCTGTGCGCGTGGCATGGCCACGCGCAAATGATTTCATAGTCCACATGCATGCTTCCATCTTCTTTTCTTTTCAGCTCACATACCCTCTATTGTTTTCTTTTTGGAAAAATCCATTTAAAACCCTTGAACTTTTATGTTTATCTAAACTTTAAAACCGGACAAATCACACTCCTCAACTCTCAAAACCATGGCCGAGCCAACTAGCGATGGCTTGTAACCCGAGCGGGGGCATTAAGATGGTGTGGATGCCGTTCAAAAAAAACTCCCAAAACCATGCAAAAATACCCCCGAGTGGTTTTAACTATTTTTTGGCCACGTGGCGCTGATCTGTCGGTCCAGTCAGCCCTAAAAGAATATTTAAAAATAGTGGGGCCTACATGTCGGTGTTGTTCCTTCTTCTCTCACTCTCTTCTCCCTCATCCATCACCCTCCTTCCCTCCTTATTCCCCCACTCTCTCATGTCTGATGTGGTAAAATGGACTCTTTCCATTTTTATATACCTGTTAGTGTTGACTGAACTGATAAGAACATGGACCAAATAAAGATTGGAAAGGTAATTGTGGAGACAGATGAAATGGGTGTTCCCAATGATAGATCAGGTTCCCTTCTTGGCTCGTATATTGGTCGCCTTGCACAGAATTCAACATTTGTCCCATTACACATTCCAAAATGGGATGGTAGATTATTTGTGGAACCACAGCAGAGCATAATTGCTAACATAGAGGTGAGTTTTATTAAATCTGACATATGTCGTCATCCATCTTATTTTTCTGCAACTAACATCAGTTTATAACTGTCCAAGACAAAATTTGTCTATCCATCTGAGACGAAGCATCTTACTAGAGACTCGATTCTAGAGAAAGCTGACAAAGCGTGGCGATCCTATAAATCTCGTTTGAAGACAAAATACTTTAATCCTGATGTGAGGACTCTAACTGAAATATCAAATAATGTCCCACAAGGTGTCAATTCTTTTCAATGGGGTGCTCTTCTTGCAATATGGTGTCAAGATAAACACAAGGTGATGTTTCCACTTTTTCCCACTAGACCTGAATTCCATATTGTTGTCTAATAGTTGGTAATGTGCTTTTTTCAGAAATTATGTGAGAAGAACTTTGAATGCGCAAAACAACAGAGGAATCCACATACAACTGGGCGAAAAAGCCATGCTATGCTTTTGAAAGAAATGGAAGTAATTTTCTTAGACTTAATGTTGTTTTCGAAAGTCGGAAGCTTTTCTTCGGTGCTTTTTTTTCAGTCCATCTTCTGATTTACTCTGTTACTTAGGAAGCCAAAAACAAAGGAAAGGTAAAAAAATAAACGAAAGGTCCATGAAATTGACCTATGGGATGAAGCACATAAGAAAAAGGGTGCACGCATGAAGGCAGCTGTGGTAAATATCTTTTCTTATTATCAGCTTTTCTAAATGCAACTTCATTCACTTGTGATGAACTGCATACATGTTTATTTGTGTAGGATATGGCTTATGATGAATTAGCTGAAAAGGAAATTAATTGTATTGGTGGTCCTTCAACCAAAGATTATGATGAATTTTTCAAAAGGTAGTTGGAAAAGAGACAACTTCGAGGTGTCTACAATCGATAGAAGTGGAGACATGTAGATGTTTCTCAGGGACGAGATGTTATTGGACAATCTGATGAACAAGCAAGGCTTAATGAAATGGAGAATAAACTAAATCGCATGACCACCTTCATAGAACAAAAATTCCCTGGAGAGGATTAGAGAGACATTGTGGTTAGAGGATTAAAATAAGGAAGTAAGCATCTGTTTGCCATGCTTCTTACTAGAAAGATCAATTGACCAATATAGTATGTGAACATGGTATGTTGTTTATGTTTTTGCTACAGGTGGATATTTCCAAACAAGTTGATCATGATAGTGCTCCTGAATATGAAGACATTTTTGGTGAATCATATGAAAATGTCCATCCTAATGTGCAGGTGTGATATTAACTTGTTAATTTCAAATTGATGCTTTAGTGAAGTCCTTATACTGTTAATTTTTATAAGTTGCAGCAGTTGCATTCTATCAGTTATACAAAAGCTAAAGATGGACGTGGAAAACCATCTGTAGCACATGGACATGTGATAAACATGGTAACTTATGCAAATCTCATTATGATGTATCATGTCCAATTTTCACACAACATATAATCTAACAGACTTCCAATTGTAGCAAGCAAACATCACAAGATCTGCCAAAAGATCTAAATCGAGTCAGAGGTACACTGAATCTATTGAGGCACATGATTGTGGAACTAATAAGGTATACACAAACACTAAGTATGTAAAGATTGATTAGTGAACATGGAACCAAAATATCTAGCAATCGTATGTGACTCATTTTTCTTGTTATAGGTTCATATATTTGAACAAGTTGACACTGGTAATACCAATGGATTTAATACTGAGAATTCATGTGCCAATGTCCGCGCTACATCAAATTATATGCAAGTGAGGATCTACTTTATTAATTTGAATTTAAGCTTTCAGAATTGCTAAAAGTATTCATTTATCATATCTTGCAGCAAGCATGTGCTAGTAACCATAGTAATTTCAATGATTGTCGTGCTAATGTTTCTATACCATATGAAAGGACAAATGCCAAGGTGACTTATGAAAATATAACCTTCTTAATGGATTATGCTTGTTTAAAATGTGTATATAATTTTGTTGTATTTTACATATAGCAACTAAGTTTGGAAAGATCGTCCCAAAAGTCCAAAAGTAAAAAGAATGTGGAATCACTGATGACCAATGGACATGTAACCAATGAGGTACAAATATACAAAAGCAAATATCGATTAAAAAATTTTGATGCAGTGGCTTGGAAGTACTGTGATTGTTTTATAAAATTATTGCAGGGTTGTGCTGTTGAACAAGATGGTAATGATATTATAAATGGTTCTGTTAAAAACCTTGATGATTCACATGCCAATAGGACTGCTACGCCAAATAATGTGCTGGTGCTGAAATTTTTACTTGATAAATTATTTATTCAAAGTGTGCCAATGCCTTGACTCTATCATTTATCATTTTTTGCAGCAGTTATGTTCCGTTAATTCAACTAGACTAAAAGAGAGTAACTCCAATACAGATTTGCCACATCAACACATGACTGCAAATGTGTGTTACAGAAATTTTCATGTATTACTGAAACATGTGTGATTTTTAGAATATTTTACATGGTACAATTAACTTTCAACTCCAGCAAACAAGCATTGAAAGCTCTATCAAAAGGCCTAGAACTGGTCAAAGTTGCGTGGACTCAATTTTACCACATAATAAAGCCAAGCAGGTCAGATTCAAACTTTTGTGGTCATGTAAGGAATGTTTGATCAAATTTGCACATCCACTTATTTTGATTGTTTAAATTTTCTATTACAGGGGCCTCATAGAAAGGAAATACTAGAGCATTGTTCATCTAAATCAGTATGTACTTACCATTTTTATGATAAAAAGTACTCATAAGTCCATGAATAGCAATGCTTAGGTCTCATGAATGACAATGTCTTATTTCTAAAATGATAGGATCAAAGGGTGGTGTACTTGTTTTCATTGTGTGCAACAAACAAATATAAAGTTGTGGCCAAGGGAAATTTGGTTACTACTGATGGCACACATGTGATTGGAAGAAACATGCCTGAAAATGAATTTTATAGGGTGGCTATTCATAGTGTTACTAATATTGAAGTTGATGAGAGGCTGCCTAGACCATCTGAAAATTGCAATACATTGAGAGATGCAATTGGTTGTGTCATACCTTGGCCTCGACATTATGTAAGATTAACTATTTAACCTTCCAATATAATTTTCCCACTAGGCAAAATTTGCATATATCGCATTAGTCATGATATATTCACTTTTCAGGTAAAAAAGCTTCGGTCTACAAGCTCTACCCTTTAGGTAAGCCACTTCTAATTTGAACTAAACTTATGGTATTAAATTTTAGTTGAGTGCTCGTGCCCAGCAATTTTTATTTATTCTTAGTTTTACTGCAGGATAGAACAGTGGAAAGAATAGAAGGAAGAGTGGAAGGCCTGATGCACAACTTTCTGTTGGAAGACAAGTTATAGATTGATTCTTGCGATTTAGAACAAGATTCTTGTCAACTCTGAAGGATATTATAGATATGAACGTGTCTATTGCACATTAGTTTTCCATTGAGCTGTGAACTCCATTTATTTACATGGATATTTCATTTAGTTGTAAACTTCATGATCTTGCAATATTTATCCTTTTTATATGTGATATGTTTTTGTATTCCATTGAGAATATGATTATGCAATTTTTGCCATTAGCCCATGTTGCACATACAATATAATTATATGGAATAATAAATTTAAAATACACATTTACAATACATATCAACAAAAAAATAAATTCCTACTACTATACACAATATATTTATATAATAAAACACTTTGGTATACAATTTCGAGACACTAGAAGACGTCATCATGGACATAGCAATATTAATTAAGATGCTGCTAGGACGATTTATAAAAGTGTCTCTTTGTTTGGAGAGACGCAATGTGCACATCTCTAGCAACGTCTTAAAAAAATATAGGTACGCTTAAGAAAGCGTCTCCGTATTGTTTGAGACGGTCTATACGGAGACGTTCCTATGACGCTTTCTAGTAGCGCCTCAATAGTGTGTGGGAGACGCCATAAAACGTCTCTATTCTACTAATATGACGTCTCCGTTGGGATGTTTTGCTGTAGTGAGCTTGAAGAAGGATGAAAAAATGATGAGACGAATGCGAAGAAATGAAAGCATTAACAGTGTATTCTGATAGACACTTTTACATTGCTGACATCAATTATTGCAAGGGTTTAAATTCTTGTTAGGCAGAGTACAATAATTGCATACGTTCTTGCATGCATATATTATATTGATAAATTACTGGTAGCTTACATTACATTTTGTGCACACTTTTCTTCAGCTTCACCATGAATCCATTCTTCATCTGCAGAACAACCGACAGCTCCACAACGTGACTGTGCACAACCTCCACGTCAAAGTTCCAAAACAGGGTGGCGACGACCGGCGTAATCATCGCCACGGCGATCTTCTTCCCCAGACAGGCAGACACGACCTAGGGCCCGTTTTGAACGGCATAAACTTGTACGACGGCACGTGCCGCAGCTTGCAATTGTCTTCGCCGTCGCCGTCGTCGGTGATCAGCCACCTCTCCGGCCTGTACTCCCGGCAGTCTTTGCCCCACACTTCCTCTAGCCTCCCCATTGCGTACAATGAGATCAGCACCGTGTCGCCGGCGCGCACCGTGTGGCCACTCGGCAGCACGTCATCGGCGACGACCGACTTGCGCTCGATCGGCCCCATGCGGTACAGCCTCAGGGACTCTAACAGCACCGCCTGCAGGTACACGAGTCGTTTGGTGTCTTTCGGCTCGAAGATGATCGCGTCATCACTTCCGCCAGTGGAGGATTTGCCTTGTGCGATGGGCGCGAGCTCCTCGCGCAGGGCAGACATGGCGTGCGGGTGCGTGGCGAGGTTGTAAACGACCCATGTGGCAACGCCGAGCTCATGGGATCAGGGTTTTGAATATCGGAATGGGGAAAATTTCGGGGGTCACCGAAATCCCGAAATTTCGGAAATTTCGGGATTATTTCGGAGATTTCGTACGAAATATTTAAACGAAATTTGAATTTCAAACAGAAAATTGCACTGATTTGGACTCTTTTATCAAAAAACGGCCAGCCAATATTGAGGCCCATGGCCATGGCCCATCAGGTTGGGATGGCGTTGGTCACCCTTTCTTTTGCAAAGCCTGTACGCTGTACTCGATGTCTCGATGGAAGTGGAGGGTCGGCGTACTCCCGTTCGCCGCCGCCGGTCGCATACGGTCGCCCCCGTCGTCGAGCAAGCAAAGCTGACCAGTCTTCGGTGGCTTGGAAGGAGGAGCTGCAGACTTGCAACATCATGAGCACCATCGAATCCTTCACGTAATAAGCAAGATGCATCGCTCATGTCGCCGGAGGAAAAATAGCCGGCGATCTGCCGATGAAGTCACCGGAAAGCCTCGGTTGCCATCGTTGGAGAAGCAGCGTTGCCAGCGGCATGACATCGTTGAGGTATGCTACTAAATCGACGCTGGAATCGCATGAATCGTGGGCAGGAAAGGGGATTGGGAGCCTGGTTTTGGGGATTTTTTTTACTGTGTGGATCGATTTTGATCGAAATTTTTGACCGGAGTGCCTGAGTACCGGGACCGACCGATTTGCCCGAAATTTTTCGTTCCGGAATTTTGAACTCTGCATGGGATCACGTAACGGGACCATGAAATTGACGAACGTCCTGATGAACAAGTCCGTCAGATCGCCGGCGTCGTCACGGAATTCCGGGTCGTCGATGTAATACGATAGCATGTCCACGGTGGCGGCTTTGTTGTCGTCGTCGTCGTCACTGGCGATCCTCCTCGTTATCCTGCCTCGGACGAAACTCCGCAGGAACGGCTCGGCCTCGTCGTACTTCCTCTCGTGGCCGATGTTTAGCCTCTTCATCAGCTTCCAGGAGAATGCCGGCATCATGTGCCGGTAAAAAGCCACCTCCATTATCGTGTCCAGCGCGCCGGCGATGTGCATCCCAATCTTTATGTTTATCTTTACCTACTTTAATTACTTAAAATATTCGTAAGGTTTCCGTCGTACGTCGCTGTCCTACAAGTCGTCGCTAGGCGTCCGCGAGTCCGATTGTTCGTGTGTGTATTCACGTCCAAGGATTTTCTTCGTGGCCCGTAAAACGAGTCCTGGCTCTTCACGTTTAACTCCGTAAGGGAGTAAATAGCTTTGGTCTTCAACCCACGTCGATCACCGTCGACTTTCCCTCTGCCATTCAATCATGGTAGATTTAGGTTGGCAGTTAGCTTTGGTCTCCGATGAATGGATTCGTTTGAAGACCTTACGTTCTGTTAGAATGGATCAGGCACACTGCACACCGATGGTGATCAAGTTTCCTTGGATTTCTAAGCTATCGATCGGTATGTCCGGCATGAAGCCATGCTGCAGGTCCCTAACTCGCTCCCTATACAGAAGTGAACAGCGCGTTAGCAGTGCTTGGTTTGTCTCCAAATTTTGCATTATTACTTCAATAGAAGCGTGTGCTTTGCACAGAATAGAGGTGTTGCATCATCATCACGAAAACACCTTCACACGAATCACACCATGGCCAAAAGCAAAGGTAGCAGAGAGAAGGATATGAGAGAGCATTTATATAGAATCTTAATTAGCTAATGCCGATGTTGAAGTAAAAAAAATTAAAAAGTTACCTAGGAGGCTCATGTGAATTTTATGTTTTTTAGAGGCTCATGTAAGAAAACTTAAACCTCGACCATCCTATAATATTTATCATAATTTTAGTTTTTTCTTTTGCAACACACAGGTACTTTACTAGTAATACATCTATATGTATATCTGAAATATATAATATCTATATCTTTTAATATTATGTAACAAATAGCGGCCGCTATTGTGGCCACAATTTTACACAATGGGGCCGCAAATTTCCCACCACAATTTTTGCAGCACAATGCCAATTGTGGTCGCAACAACCGCAATTTACTACTCGAGTTGTGTTAATGTCTGCATTAATTACACAAGTTATTTCCACTGGTGCAGAGAAACGTCATTAGTGCCGTTTGATAACCTGCATTTGTGCTTGGTTTTCAACCAGCACTAATATGGAACAAATGAGGTTACCTTATTTGTGTTGGTATAAGTAACCGGCACTGATAGCATTGTCCAAAAACAAACAAAAAAGAACATGACTGAGTTGGCACGAATCGAGCTGACTCAGTCCAACAATTCAAGGATGCGCCGCACCGGTACTCGTTGTGGATGCACCACCACTTTTGTCCGTGCTCGAGGCCATTCACCACTACTCGATGCCGTCCGCCGTTGCTGCTCGAAGCCACTTGTGGCTGCTCCACCTGTGGCCGCCGCTGTCACCAGCCCTCGATGCCGTCTGCCGCTGCTCCAGCCCGCGCTTGATTGCATCTACCGGCGCCACCCCCGCCGACACGCTGGACACCACTCCCGCCCGCACCTAACGCCGTTGCTGCGGCCACCGACAACTGCCGACGCCACTTCCGCCGAAGGTTGGGGGAGTGTCATCGTCACCGTCGATGAGAGGAGAGGAGTCGAGAAGACAGGAGCTGGTGGTGGAGAGGATAAGAGTAGATAAGAGATGAGGTTGGTGGTGGAGGTGGATCCGAGAGAGGTGGATTTTGAGGAGTAGGTGGTGGAGCCCACGCATAGTGCTACTAGTACTGTCCACTCGACTCGGCTCGATCTATCCATTCGGCTTCTCTAAAGTAAAAATAGGTATAGATGTTAAATTATAGGGTATATATGTAAATGTTTGTAATAAAAACCCGCACTAATAATATTCTTAGTGGTGATTTTTATTACGAACCGGCACTAATCTAGGTTATCAGTGCCACTGGTTGTACGAGCCAGGTGGGAGGGTCAGAATATGTTATTAGAACCGGGTTTATACAAACTCGCACTAATTACTGTTGTAAAATATGAAATACATAGAACGTAGAGAGACAATAGCATGGACACAATAGAGTGAAAACACCATCTATTATTATTGATCTTTTGCCTCTTTATATAGAGGGTTACATGTAACTGAAATATAAACATGAATGCTAATGAAATGGATGAAATAAGTGTGCATAACTCCATAAACCTCCATTGTTGCATATGAATATGGCTGTTACAAGTGATATAATGAGCACAATTGTTGCTCATTTGATGAGATCAAATAATCTTCCATTGTAACAGTCCCCCTTTTAATCGAGTCAACAAGATCAATATGTTCTTTAATTCCATTAAAAAACCCTATGGAAAAAATAGGAATTATTTGGTGGGTGGTTGCTCTATCGTAAACCTGCAAAGTTTAAGGAGTAATTTATGCCTTGTTATATCTCTAGAAAAACCCCTGTGGGGGAAAACATAAGATATGGCATATGCTTGCATCAATCATCGTCTCATTAAAAACTTTGTATGAGAATACTGATGGTTAAAACTCATAAAAGAAAAGAGTACAATGTGGATCGTTTAACAAGGACTATCATACAGGGAGTTTTCCCTTGAAGTTTGTCTCTTGTTATTATCTTTTGATGCATCCATGGGAAAAACTCCTCTAAAACCCTTTGGGAAAAAATTTGAGGAAAACCATGGTATAGATATGTCATTAAAACTCCTTTAAAAACTAGTGGAAAAAATAAGGAGAAAATGATATGACATATATGTGTTACCGTCTCATGAATTCTCTGAGAAACCTTGCAAAAGAAAAAACTCATGAGAGAATTTTGAGGACAATGATTATGACCTTTGGATCATAATTAGGTTAACTTCTCTAAAAACCATATTGGAAAAATATAAGAAGTTATTACATTTCTTTGATATCCCTTTAAAAATCCGTGTTGAGAAAAATAGAGATATGATATACTTGCGTTGATATATTGCCTCATTAAAAATCTTTCATGAGAAACTTGATAGGAAAAACTCATAAGAGGGAAAAAGAGTATAATATTTGCATTTGAACAGGTATAGTCTAGGAGATTACTCCCCCTGACACTTGCAAACACAGATTGACCACATACCAATTTCTTATAACGTGAAGTTGGTAGGGACCCAATTTGCAGGATAACCTATTTTGTAATTGAATAACATTTATAGATAATGATAGGTGATTCAATGGAATCAATACTACATAATATAGTTATGCGGTTAATCATTTTGCGAGGTTGTGAGCTTCGAAATGATATGTGGAAGTAATTATATTTAATCACTTCTAATGATAATCTGTATGTAATCTGGCTTTGCGGGGATTAGTTTGCCAAGATATAGATATCCCACTATAGTATTATCTTGGTTTCAATAGTAAATCAAAATATTTTATTGCCACAAAGATATCTGTTGATATCATGTCTAACTCTCACCTGATGGTGATAGTAGATATGTGCTATTATGGGCTAGCAAGGTATCTGCATATGCAATATCAGGCCCGATTCTAATTTGCAAGATATATGAGCGCTTTAATGGCATATAGTTTTATCCTAGGGTCAGTGGATATTGATCCATCTTTAGGGATGAAATAACCATAAGTGTTCATGGATATGACTATACAATATCATTTGGATATTGGTAGACAATATCAAATGGATATTAAAAAACTGATTTATGTGCTTAAGTTGTAGACTTAAGCATGATTTGGTTTTGCCCAAATCTATCATCTCAAAATCCGTCTTTAACGTTAATTACTCAGAGGAAAAATTAAACCAAAGATGATTGCCAATTGGTTTGTGTGCTTTCGATGATTTCAAAACCATCAATAAGTTTAGATGATAGAAAATCCATGTTTAGATTTCTTTGCAAGCACACATAGCAATCAACATGGTTGGAGTTTACCTTCTGTGGAAGGAACTCACACAACCAACAATACCACGATAATCAAATTATATAAAGATTTAACTTGTACACAATATATATTGCGATTTGTAATTGGATTCAGAATGTGAAGTCCATCGGGACCTGGTTTTCCAAATCTATCAAATTCATTTCATCTGCCGTGATTGAATATGGGAACTTGATTTCCACACATACCAATGGGTATGTTATGCTAAGTCTCTGCGAGAAACCATGTGCTACAAGCACTTTCTATCTCACTACCACGCTTCCATAAGAAGGCATTATGAGAAGGATATATTACTGTGGTAATATTTCCATTATCGAGCAAAAGCAATACTCCTTAATTGTCACCTTTTGATTTAACCCGATTTGACTGTAATGAACACTCTGCCTAGGACTTTTGGTCTGGATCCGGTGAAGGTATATGACAATTTTTGAGGAGATGTCGACATTTTGTAGACTTTGTATGATGATTCAATGGAACCAATATAGCGTGTGGAAATATCAAAACTTTCGCACTCTATGTTATTTCCCACAGCAACAGAATTAGGGCGTTCCAATGACCCAGCACCTGAAATTTATGCGCAATTATGCTGGTATTTTGGATGGTAAACATCCATAGGCATTGGATAATTAATATCCATATGGTGTCTATCAACTAATATTCATATACATTTATTTCTTTTGAAAATATTGTTTCTCGATGTCCGTGGATGCTTGCAATAAGCTGAATCCCATTGTAACCATACTTCTCCCCCCTCTTACATGGAAGTTGAGTGGTTTAGTAAGGTATATCCACTCTTTCTGACACAACATTATGGATAAGATATGTGTGACACCATAATGAGCAGTAAATGCTATGACAGGCTATTTGTAATGTGATGCAAATAAAAGTTGTTCCGAACGATTTGGTTCAAAATATTTGGTACGTGGAAATGAGGATGGAATGTGTAACATTCACTTTTAATTCCTGGCATTCTTTATGTGGTATGAATCTCCCCCTAATGACTGGAATATTCTCAAATATAAGTAGCATATGGGCAATGTATAGTCTCGTTTAGAAGGATCTAGGGTATTTAAGATAGACGGATAATAATACCTCGTATAAATCCTCCGATTCCCATTGATGTATGCTATGGTAGTGATACGGCACGTGTAAGACATTACCGATTCGTAAATGGGAAATCTGGCTGAGGCCAATTTTCCACGTACTGACTGCAACGGAGGGAGCCGTATGATTGCAGTTTGATGAATTTGATTTTATGATGCGGTGCGTAAAGCCGCATATAACCAACTAGATGTTGGTAAACTATGCAATTATGGGTCTTGCTATGTGCTTGATTATCTTCTATACAAGAATGTAACCAACCATTATGCATATAAACATTTTGGAACATAGTGCTGATCTCAAAATCGACGGGCCATTCAAATGTCATTGAAGGCATATGAGAATAATACAACAATGTTTTCCATTCGAGTTGAATGAATTCGGTGTTCAGGGTGATATGCTAATATTGAGCAATCAACTTAGTAAATTCACGGTTATGTGTGTATGAAGGGCACAAATTTGACCATCGTATAGATGCGTCGATTATAACCATGAAATACTTGAACAAGTCCATAAAATGGTTGTATGTATCACTTATATCGACTTGAATGAATTTAAGGAATTTAAGTGATTCAAGCTACAATTTTAAGATAAGATGGTCTTAAAATCAAATCCCCGAAGGCACAAGTAGTGCTCATATTAGATGATAACGGGAATAAAAGCATGACCAATAAAAATTGCTGATAATTTTTCATATCATCCCTATGTCAGGATGATCAACGCTATGATGCCAAGTATGGAGAAATTATATATATAAATTGAAAAATTTTAATATGAAATTCTTTTCATATATATAAAGTTCATATAAATTGTATGATTTATCGAATGTGTTCGATATTATCATTTGATGACAATCATTAATATTGCAATCCCATATTAGGACATAGCCAATATGTATGTATTTTGGATACTTACAGTTCTTCAAATATATTGTGAAGAAATTTTCATAATTATGTCATCAATGATCATGAGATTATCCTTCAGATGAAGGGATGTGTTGTTCTTGTTTGCTTCCGTTTGGAAACCTTTGTGAACAACTAGCTTTCCCGATGTTACGGGAAGTGGACTGAAATGTGGTTCCAATCACTTCTCTTGATCAGATTTATCCTTGCCCACGGATGTAAGGTATAGATCAATGGGATCGTGTGAAGTGCGGCATTTCCCAGTGATGTGATTTTATGAATCACATTTACATCAAATTTCAAATTTGTCTTTAAGAAAGCATCTTATCATCTGAGACCTTCAAGATCCTATTAGCAGGAAACTTCATCATTTCCGCCTTGATAGGTTCAGGTCTAGAATTAAGCAAGCCACATTTCTCTTGATCTAATAGCGGTATATTTTCCTCTTGAGGAGGTTGAAATACCGCATGTAATCCATGAAACCAAAGGTTGGCCTTAAGTCCTTTAACCATGTTTGATAGTTGTATGACTATCTGGTGCAAGAATTGTTAATTCTTTGCCCATAGTATACAACATAGGATTACCATAAATTTGATTAATTTACACGTGGTAAATTAATATTGTATGATATATTTTGCAATATTATGCAAAATATGTAAACAAGATGAGTCTTGTAAACATATGATGATATTGTATACCTCGATTTGGAATATAATTATGCTCATTGCTAAGGATGTAACCTACAAAATGTTGTAGATTCCTTAGCCTCCATAATTTAATTTATATTCTTAAATATTAAATAATCACTTTACGGTGGTGAACACCAAATTGGTGGATGAGAGCATCATTGCTAAGGTCATAATCTACACATTTCGTGTAGTAGATGCCTTAAACTACAACCGTGATACAAAATTCAATATAATATAGAGGTAATCATTATCATGTTTTTTGCATATAAATTCCAATGGAATTAAGCACATAGGGCTTAATCAATCGAAATTTATATAATTGAATTTCAAGAATTCAATATGGTTGAATGCAAATGATGCATAATAATTGGACCTCATATAGGAGTATAACAATATGCATAAACACCAATTATGGTGTAAACACATGATGTGGACGAGTGAGAGAACTCGTTGCTAAGATGTGTCTTAGTCTCCACATATTTTGTTTTATACTCATTGAATGATTTCAATATGACTATAGAGGTGGTTAATATAAAATTAAATTGCAAGAAAATTAACTGCAACAAAATTAATTGCAACAAAATTGAATTGCAACAAATTAAATTGCAATAAATTAATTCATTGTAATAATGGAAATAAATCCAAAAATATGTATATGTTATTGGGAATGCAGATGGACATCTGTCTTAAACATTTACATAATTTTCAGTACACTGAGGGTCTGGAAGATAGTGTTGTTGCATCAAACCTGAGGACACAAACCAAAATAATGACCAATGGGTCAAAATTGTTTATTTGCATGAGGCAAATAAATCGCAGTGTAATTTATATAGCCTGAGGACTATATTATAACAAAGCAAAATTAACTAATGACCTATGGGGTCAAAAATATTTATTTGCATGAGGCAAATAAATCGTAGTGTAGATATATAGCGTGAGGACTATATTATATTTTACACAAAATACATGTTTAGTCATTTATTAAATTGCTTGGAATTTAGGGGCTAAATAGGAACTGTACTGCATGGTACAAATTTTATAGACTATTTTGCAATTTACATGAAATTAAATTGACAAAAAAAAGACTATAACGTAAATTCTGGAAATTATCTAGATATAATTGGGCTGTGGCCCGAAATCATTTTGTTTTCGGCCTACCACCGCTTGAGGCCCTTGGAACACGAGGGGGGGGGGGAGGTGCAAGGGCCAGCAGTCGGCGTCGGCCCAAAGGCCAATACGGGGGCTCGGGCCGGCAACCCATTAGCTAGTGCAGCTAATGGGCCGGCCTGGCTGGCCTGTTAAAGGAAGGGAAAGGGGGGTATGGTTAGTTAATCCATTCCCCCCAATCCTGACGCCGCCGACACACGGGATGCAGGCACAGCGCCATTGCCGCCTTGCCACCACCGCTGCAGCCAAGGGTGCGGGCGGCGCCGCCAGCGCCAGGCCGCGTGTCGCAAGGCCGCCGCCGCCCGCTACTGCCGTGCGGGTGTGCCGTCGTGCTGCTGCCGCCGTCGCCTAGGATGCAGGCACGCCGGCCTGCCACAGCCACCACCATCGTGAGCCTGCTGTCGCCGCGGGTGTGCCGTTGCCGCCGCTGATGCGGGGCGTCGCTGGGTCGCCGCCGTGGCCGCCCGCTGTTGTGGGGGCGTCGCCGGCTCGGCTGGAGGGCTAGAGAGGCCGGTGCGCCGCCTGCAGCCAAGGCGGGGCTGCGGCGCTGCCGCCAGCGTTTTCGTCGGTGGGGGAGACCGGTTCGCCGCCCAGTCGCAGCCGACGCTGCCCGCTGATGCGGGTGATCGACATGCCGCCGACGGGCTGGTGCGCGGTCGCTGTTGGTCAGGTCCCGGCGCGGGTGGTGGGCCGGCCGTTGAGGCCAACCCAGTACTATCGGGGCCGCTGCCATCTTCGCATCATGCCATCACCCCGGAGGGCTAGCGACGCCGCCACCGCTCCACCTTCAGCATGTGGTGTCGAGGGCAAGTGGCACGGGCGAGACCAATGCATTGATCGCTGCCGTCCGTTGGATAGGCACTGATGAGCGGACGAGGTTGGGATGGCAGGACGCCGCCGTTGTCTCCAATCCGCGTCAGAGAGGACAAAGGAGTTGGATGTCGAGGACAAGTCAATCCGTAGATGTCCATGGTCAAGAAACTTGCACATTGTACGATTCGCAAGGTCGGCGGTGTGCCGGATGGTGGTGGCATAGCCATTAGAGCGACTTCGGTGGACATGAATAGCATCCACGGCAATGCATGCTGGCCGCTAGCGTCAAGTCCTGAGGACGACAACCATGGCTCGCTTCTGAAGATTAGCACTCATGGTGGTGATTTCAAAAGGTGAATGGTACTTTTTCTCCATTACTAACCTTGTTGAAGATCAATTGTTCCATTTACCTTGTTATCTGTTCATCCTCGCATGATTGCAAGATACAATTTCAAGAAGAGAAGATAGAATTAGACTAAGATGAAACAATGTGTGAGTAGAATATAGTAGTTGATCTATGTTCTCCGTTGATCTTCTTGTAGAATTGCTCTTATGGAGAGACTATGTGCTGATAACGTGTTGTAAAATATGAAATGCATAGAACGTAGAGAGACAATAGCATGAACACAATAGAGTGAAAACACCATCTATTCTTATTGATCTTTTGCCTCTTTATATAGAGGGTTACATGTAACTAAAATATAAACATGAATGCTAATGAAATGGATGAAATAAGTGTGCATAACCATAGCTTTTACAAGCATATAACTAGCCTCATTTCATCGCTCCATAAACCTCCATTGTTGCACATGAATATGGCTGTTACAAGTGATATAATGAGCACAATTGTTGTTCATTTAATGAGATCAAATAATCTTCCATTGTAACAATTACTACCACATAAAGGGTCATCCGTGCCATATGGAAACTCCCATTTGTGCCAGATTTTCAACCGGCACAAAACATTCGGCATAAATTAGTCTATGCCATTATAAAGAACCGGCACTGGTAGGATTCATCGGGGAACAAAAAGAAAGGGATTGAGCTGGATCGGTCCAAATAGAACATGGCCGTCGCTGTCGCTGTCACTGTCACCATCAGTGGGGGAGCGCCGCAGCTGCACGAACACGGTTGCCGCCGTCCAGTGGAGTTGTTCCCACCGCCGCAGGCCGATGTTGCCACTACGCTGCTCGCATGCCTAGCTGCCGTCGTCGCTTGCTCGCTCGCCAGGTCCACTACCGCTGCTCACCGGGGCCGCAAGGTCCGCTGTCGCCCCTCGCACGGAGGAGACGGCACCACTCGCTGAGGCCGCCAGATCCACCGTGGGCATTCACCGAGGTCGCCAAATCCGCCGCCAATGCTCACTAGGGCCGCGCAGAACCACCGCCCAGCCGCGCTCATGCACACCGGCGGCTGCCGCTTCTCCCGTCGTCGCCACTGCACTCGTCCTACTGCCGCCGCTCTCGCCAAGGCAGGCGGCCTCCGCTGCTCCAGCCGCAACTGGCCGTCGCCACTGTCCCCGCCGCCTGTGAGCAAGAGAGGGGAGAGGCCTGCGAAAGGTGGAGAAGCCGGCGCCGGCATCGACGCCGGTAGGGAAGAGGGAGAGGAGAAGACGGAGGATTTGGAGGAGGAGAAAAGAAAAGAAATGTGTCGGTGGGGAGTATGGGAGAGAAGCAAATAAGGAGAGAGGAGATGTGTCGGTGGGGTGGGAGGAGAGAAGGACGACACGATAGGCTGGGCTCAGTCTATTTTGTACTGGTTGCTAAAAACCGGCACAAATATTAAGAGCCTTTTTTGACCGTATAAATTAAAAACCTGTATTAGTACCGGTTTTTATTATAAACCAATAAAAACCGGTACTAATTTGGTATTGTATCTGTCTCGGTGATTTGTATTAACCGGTATGGATGATATTCGTGTCTGTTGTTGTAAACCGGCACATATGGTGTCTCATTTGTACCAGTTATTTTTTAATCGGTACAAGTGACATTAGTACATGTTTTTTGGGTATGACGGGAGTTTTTGGGCATGACCTCTACTATTTATGCTGGATTTAGAAAAATCGGCATAACTATGACAATACAAATGTGTGTGTTTTGTGGCAGTGAATATAGCTGTATAAATGTAGTGTTTTTGATAGCGAGCATGCAGGCGTGGCAAGCTAGGGTCATCAGGTGTATGTATGGTATATGCATGGCACGCACAAGATTCTGCGATTAATGCACAATCAGCACGTGGAATTCATGCAAGCTAGCTGATGGATAGTGAATATATATAGTGGATATTGGGCTATTGTTTCTCATATTATTTTAAGAGCACGAAGCAAAAGTCAACGTAATACTGCATCTGAGAAGAGCTTGTGACGTGATAACTGCATCGAAGAAGAGGAGGGAACGTGATACTGCATCTGAGCAGACTTGGGAGGGAGTGGGGTCATCATCCGGCCTAGATGTGTGAAAGTCCGAGCTGGATTAGACTCAAAATATAAAGTTTTTATACAAGACACGAGACGGTAGTGGGTCGATTTTATATTTTTAAGCAGATCTACATTAAACGCTGTACAGCAAAGATCAGGCGTAGGAATATTGTGAAAGCATTACAGTGTATTCTGATTGCCTATTTTACACGATGAGTCCGGTCTATGTGAGGCTGCATGAAAACCCGACACATCGATTCGGATTTTTCAGATCTCGCAAATTTAGCATCATATGGTTGAAGCACGACACATCGATCTGAATTTTTCCGAACCCCATAATCTTAAGACCGTAACTCCGGCGCACCCAATCGGGAAAATGCCCAATATTCCTAAAAGACAGCCCAATGGGAAGGGGAGCTCTCACCTTTAAGGTGACTTTCTCCTCCTAAGTTAAGCAAGATGGCATTATTCAGAGGCTCACACGGTTACCGCCCAACTATAACCGGGCAACTCGACCCATCTTATTGCGTCTTTGCCAGCGGATAATAATAGAGGATGTCCTCATCATTCTCTCCTTCTTAACAAGAGCCTAGCTCTAATACCAAATGATGAGTCCGGCCAGGTAGGGTTGGATGAATGTTGAACACACCGACCCGGATTCCCTGAATCATGCAATCTTAGGACCATACGGCTGAAGCACGACACACCGATCCGGATTTTTCCGAACCCCGCAATCTTAGCACCGCAACTCCGATGCACCCACCCGGGGAAGGCCCAATATCCCTAAAAGACTAGTCCTATAGGAAAAGGGTGGCTCTTACTTTTCTTTTTAAGATGGCTTCCTCCTCTCAAGCTAAGTAAGGTATGATCAAACAGAGGCTCACACCGTTGCCGTCCGACTATAACTAGGCCACTCAGTCCATCTTGTTGCGTCTCTGCCAACGGGTAATAATAGAGGATGTCCTCATCATTACATCACTGACATCAGTTATTACAAGGGTTTAAATTCTTGTTAGGTACAATAATTTCATGTGTTATACCATTAAAATATTTTGATAAATTACTGGTAGCTAGCTTACATTACGGACTCTTTCCTTCAGCTTCACCATGAATCCATTCTTCATCTGCATCACAATCGACAGCTTCGACTCCACTGCATGGCTGTCCATAACCTCCACGTCAAAGTTCCAGAACAGCGTGGCGACGACCGGTGTAATCGTCGCCACGGCGATCCTCTTCCCAAGACATGACCTAGGGCCCGTGTTGAACGGCATAAACTTGTAGGACGGCACGTGTCGGAGCTTGCAATTGCCACCGCCGTCACCGTCGTCGGTGAGCCATCTCTCCGGCCTGTACTCCCGGCAGTCCGTACCCCACACGTCTTCCAGCCTCCCCATTCCGTATACTGAAACCAGCACGGTGTCGCCGGCACGCACCGTGTGGCCGCTTGGCAGCACGTCGTCGGCGACGACCGACTTGCGCTCGATCGGGCCGACTGGGTACAGCCTCAGGGACTCGAACAGCGCAGCCTTCTGGTAGACGAGGTGTCTGGTGTCTTGAGGGTCAAAGATGATCGTGGCATCGCTTCCATCGGTGGAGGATTTGCCTTCTGCGATGGGCGCGAGCTCGTCGCGCAGGGCGGACACGGCTTGCGGGTGCGTGGCGAGGTTGTAGACGAGCCATGGCAGCGCAGAGCTTATTGGGTCACGTAGCGCGACCAAGAAGTTGATGAACGACCTGATGAACAAGTCCGTCGGTTCGCCGGCGTCGTCACGGAATATCGGGTCGTCAATGTAATGGGACAAGATGTCCACGATGGCGGCTTTGTTGTCGTCGTCTTCGCCAGCGATCCTCCTCGTTATCCTGCCTCGGACAAAACTCCTCAGGAACGCCTCGGCCTCGTCGTACTTCTTCTCGTGGCCGATGTTTAGCTTCTTCATCAGCTTCCAGGAGAACGCCGGCATCATGTGCCGGTAAAAAGCCACCTCCATTATCGTGTCCAGCGCGCCGGCGATTTGCATCGTCGGCGGCATGTCGATGCATCGGTCCATGCCGAAGACAATTTTGATTGTGAGGTCCATCACGAGCCTCCCCAGCAAATCCTCCATGTCGAACGGGGTGCCATTGCTCGCCATGCGTTCAAGCAAGGGAACAAGGTAGTCCGCCACCTTGTCGTGACAGCTCCGTTCCATGAACGACAGTAGTTCCAGCCGGGTCAGGACGCGGTGGGCGCTCGTCCGCTGCCGGCGCCACGCCTCGCCGTCGACGGTGAATATGGTGCCGGCCAGAGCACCGAAGACCTCAGCGAAGTTCTCGCCTTTTGGGTAGTTGGCAAAGTTGGTGGTGAAGATGTGGCGGACGTTCTCCGGGTCGCTGGTCGTGAAGAAGCGTACGGTGGACCCCGGCGGGCCACGTAACTCGAAGTTCCGACCGGCAGCGGCGAGCACGGCGGCCAAAAAGTCGTGGATGTTATGCAGGTTGCTCATCAGGGCAGGCAACATGCCAACAATGGGCCATTTTGTTGGGATATGTTGGTTCTTGCTTTTCTTGTATTCAATGATGAAATACAAGAGAACAGCAAGTAGAAGACTTGTGCAGAATAATTCTCCCATGGATGTGAACGCCATTCTACAGGTACTAAATTAAGGTCGAGTAGTAGTTAGGGCGCATGGACACGAAGAAGTGAGGGTTAAGGGGCTATAGGTGGAATCATTATTTATAGAGGAGGATGGGAAGCTACAATTGAGTTAAATAATATTAAGAGAACACGTTACATGTGATTAGTTTTTCCTTGCACTGCCTATGCTACATCTATATGTATACAATATCAATATCTTTTAATATTATTATGTACCGAAAAGTGGCAGCTATTGCGGCGCTATGGCCGCTATTGTGGCCACAATTTTGCCCAATAGGACAGCAAATTTCCCTTGACAATTTTTGCAGTGCAATGCTATTGTGGTAGCGGAACCGTAATTTTGTACTTGAGCTTTGTTTAATGTCTGCATTAATTATACAAGTTATTGCCATGAGTATAGAAGAAGTCATTAGTGATGATTTATAACCCGTATTTGTGTCAGATTTTTTCAACCAGCACTGTGAAGGCAGAACAAATGAGATTATCTTATTTGTATCGGTATAAATAACCGGCATTAGGAAGGTAGAATAAATGATGTTTACGTTATTTGTGCCGGTATAAATAACCAGCACTGATAGATGCGCCGCCCCCAGTGCTTGTGTTGTGCCGCTGCTCCCGCCCACAATCGAAGCTGCCCACGGCCGCCACTCCCGCCCACACTCGATGACATCCTCCACTGCCACTCCCGCCCACACTCGAAGCCACTCGCGGCCGCTACGCCGGTGGCCGCAACTGCTGCCCCCACTCGATGCTATCTATCGGTGCCGCTCCACCAACGCTTGATGCCACCCGCCTTCGCCACCCCCACCCACACTCGAAGCTGCCCGCGGCCGCCACTCCCGCCCGCTCTTAATGCGTCACCGCGGCTGCTATTGCCACTCCCGCCGAAGGTTGGGGGAGCATCGTCGCCGCCGTCGATGCTGCTCCTGTCGCTCACCGGGGACATGGCTGTCGAGAAGAGGAGTAATCGTATAGAAGAGAGGAGCTAGTGGTGGAGAGGATAAGATTGACAAAGGGATAAGGTTGGTGGTGGAGGTGGATTTCGGGGAGGATGCGACTAGTACTGTCGGCTCGACTGCTCGATGTGTTCACGGCTTCTTTTTATTAGTTATGGTTCTAAATAAATTCTAGTATAGATATTAAATCATATATATATA
>CM002486.1:6547956-6569676 GCA_000325765.3 Leersia perrieri
CAAATATATACATACATATATATACATACATACATATACATGTATATATACATATATATGTAACAAAATTGGCACAAATATGGGTTATTAGTACCGGTTTTTAGTTATATTGGTTGCACAAGCTGGGTGGGAGGGTCGGGATAGGTTATTATTAGCATGTTTATAAAAACCGGCACCAATATTGTGGTATAAATGTGTTTTTTTTTTGGGTAGTGTTCATGCAGGCTTGGCAAGCTAGCTAGGTCAAGGTCATCAAGAGTATCGTGTATGGTATGTGCATGGCACGCAGAAGATTGTGTGATTAATGCACAATCAGCACGTGGAATTAATTTTTGGCTTGGATGCAACATGTGGACATATATATATGCAAGCTAGCTGATGGATAGTGAATATATCTAGTGGATATGAGGCGATTGTTTCTCTTATTTTAAGAGCACGAAGATAGAGTCAACGTAATACTGCATCTGAGAAGACCTGGGACGTGATATTGCATCTAAGAAGACTTAGGAGGGAACGTGATACTGCATTTGAGCAGACTTTGGGAGGGAGTGGGTCATCATCCGGCCTAGATGCATGTGTGAACTCCGAGCTGGATTAGACTCAAAATAAGTTTTTATAAACCCTAACGATAGTGGGGCGACTTAATTAATATTTCTAAGCAGATCGTCATTAAAGGCTGTACAGAAAAGATCAAGGGATGCTCAGGAAAGAGAGAAGCTCAGACAGCAAAAAGAGCCATAATCAAACCAAAGGTGCCTGTGCCTTGAAAGAAATCTCACGCACAACCCCACGTGGCACATGAGCCTCGCCAAAGTGTTGGCCCCACGTATTTTTGATACCGGTATCAGATTACCAAATCTCGCACATGAGACTCGCACATGTCTTGAATACCAAATCTCTTACAGTACTGGTGTCAAAAAAAATCTCTTACAGTACTGCTTTATTAATAGCTTTATTAATAGTTTGGTCTCCATACAGAAATATAGCATATATATTTTTTATTCTAGAAGAAGATTCTCCCTATTTCAAAATGGTTTTATGAAAAAAATTAATTTCGTTATTTTTTTATGTATTTTAAACTATTACTGATTATGCGTTTCCATCACATAAATAATACTACATGATGGATAAATTATTGATTAAAATTGTGTCTTAAAAAAATATGTCACTAGGCCAAATATCGTCTTTGTAGGCACGTCAAATGATTTTTGCAGCCGGGGAGCGGATCGCCCCATCGGCATGGCCTGAAAAAAATCATAGATTTTTCCAGGCGGCCCGGTCCCTGCCTGCAAAGTGGATTTTTTCGGGCCAAAAATCCACCCGCCTACAAGAATTTCTAAGAGGAGAAAAATATATTTTTTAAAAAAAAAATTGGGCGACCGGGCTGTCGCCGTTGCCCACCACGCCGTCGCCGCTACCGGATCCGGCCGGCCGGCGCCGGCGCCGCGCATCCCGTCGTCGCCACACCATCCTGTCGTTGCTGCCGGATCTGGGGGTCGATCCCGGCCGACCCCGGGCGACCATGGCCGACCTCGACCAACCGCCTGGCGCCGCCCCTCGCTGACTGTCATCGCCACCCCGCACCGCCTCGGCCAGATCCAGCTGCCGCCTCTCCGCCTCGGGCCCGCTGGCCACCCTAGAGCCGCCGCCGTTGCCCGCCACCCGCCGAGGGGCCAGAGGCAACAGATCCGGTTGCCCTAGGTCCGCCGCCTCAGGATCCGGCGACCCCGGGCCGACCGCCATCATATATTCTGCCCGCCACCAGCCGCGCCAATCGTCGTCCACGCGCCGCTAGCTGTCAGCTGATTAAGGTCGAGTGTGTCGTCGTCACCGGTCTTGCCGAGGCCTAGGGATGCCGCCGCTGGTCTCATATGGACTTGGCTCTGGAGTGGAGAGAGAGGATGGATAGAGAAGTGGATAGAATGAGTGGCAAGGGGAGAGAGAAGGACCGGGAGAAGGATGCGAGGATAAGGACAAGGACAAGGACGTGCCCTGGTGTGCTCGCTATTTTTTGTGGGCGGTGCTTCTACCCATCCACCTGCAATTAACTTATTTTTGTTGGCAAACCATTAGGTAGTCTACCTCTAAAGATCATTTTTGCAGGCGGGTAGGGACTGCGCTAGCCTCTGGTCGATTTTTTCATGCGGCTTCGTTTTTGGGCCGCCTGAAAAAATAGTAGGCTGCCGCCCGCTAAAATCATATATTTGTATTAGTGAGTGTTATATATTTATAGGCGGAGGGAGTACGTACAAAACATATGCATCATTGTAGCATACGAGTCTTACAACGCTGCTTCATTACAAAAGTTGCTCCCTCTCCGGGGACAAATTAATACTGCTTCTCAGGGACAAAAGTTCTGTTGGCATTTTTTGTGTTCCATGTCTTCAAATACTAACAATTTTCTTGTAGTTTTTAATGTTATAGAAGTATGTTTAATACCGTATCGCCACCCTCGTATCTCCATCACACCCTGCTCCTTGCCAGTGAATCTTTTCCTCTTCGTCCATGCGACCATGCCCCTGCCTCCTCTAACCAGGACCAGAAGACTAACTAGGAGGCTTGCCGGAGTTCACCGGAGCTTGGGATTGAGCTTACTAAGAAACGAATCATAGAGTGGGTGAAGTAGATTAGAAATTAAATTAATAATTCGTAAGATTTTGTTTCGATAATTTGTCGAATGTGATTTAGCTAATCCAAAATATTAAGGAGGTTGACAAGAGAGATTGATTAGTGCATCAAAGCAACTGCTAGTTTCATATGAATGAAAGCAGTCGGAAAATGGCCAGAAATGATTCCATTTGTATAGAAACTGTAGAGCAAGTTATTATTTTTACGGAAACCATATAGTGCCATAGGATATTTCCCCTTTTTTTTTTATCAATTTAACTCTTTGGTGGTAACTTCAATATGATGCGGGATTGAAATTAGAAAAAATGAATATTATATATAGCGGCGACTTTGATATGATGAGGATATAAATGAGAAAAAATAAATATTATATATAGGTAAAAGGAAACGGTGTCACTTTTAAGGACTGATTTGAAAGATACATGCCATGCAATATTAAAGACAAGAGATTAATTATATGTAACTATCCTATTAATCAGTGAACTGACCAAGCAAGCAGAACTATGAAAAAAGTACAACCTGCATTTAATCTCTGGTACATGGGCACATGATGGGTTATGATGTTTTAGTATTTGACATTTCATAAAGTCTAATATCGACTGTACAGTGAGTATCCATCCGTCTCTGATCGTCTATTTGGTGCATGAATTAAAAGTTGAATTTTTCCATGAATCTTGTATTATTCCTCTGATAATTATTGTTAAAACACGGGATATTACATTATCCGATCCTTCATTCGAATTCGTCCTCCAATTTGTCCTCAACCTACAAACGAGTGCTAATGGTACATAACAGGCCCAGCTAAGAAAACCGACTATTACAGACTAGTAGATGGAGATGGTTGGATGGATCGACACTTAGTCCCTCATAGATAAGTCAATGGAAAAAGGTAGAATCGCGATGGGTTTTCACACGAGACCATGGCAAAACTATAAGCGCATACATCCTCATCACTTATAGAATGAACCTACAGGTATGGAGTAGCTAGCCTGCATACATAATAGTTGAATAGGTAGAAGATCCATCGGCTTTCTGGGGAAGGCGAGCTGAAGGGATCGATTAGGATGTAATGGCCGGCAGTGATAGGCGTGGAGTCACTATTTCAGTAAGTTCCCTAAAGTTTAAAATGTTCCCTAGAGCTCTTTTGATTTTCTTTATTTTTGGCCTAGACATACCATGTCAGCAGCCACCCCACCCCCGAAACCCTAAATACATGGTTGGGTTCACTGTCCTCCGCCGCCGAGATTCGCCGTTGACGACACCACCACCGCCGTCATCATCGTCGCCACCACCGCCACCTTCAGAGCCAGAGACAAGATTCTCCATCGTCCCTGGCATTGTCATCGCCGCTGCCCCGGCCTTCCAGCCATTCCACTCTTCTTCTTCCTCCACTCCTCTCTCGGGCACGTGGTAGCTGGCTTGGAAACATGTCGCGCGGGTGGGATCCGTGCGATGCGTCGCGCATTAGCCCTTTTAGTCTCCACATTGCTCGATTGAACGAGCTGCACCTACCTCACACGCAACGTGAGATTTTAAGTGTGCCACCAACCAAAGTCGCCGTGTTGAGCGCCTTTAAATCCTCCCGCCCATAGTGGAAAAACCCGGCCCGGACATCAAACCGTTCAAGGCTCTGGTTCAACGGTCCAACGGTTCAACCGTCGGGTCAGCCGGGTCGCATGTTGAACCCAATGTATATAGATATGCATATTCCCCATACGACACCAACAAAACTTGGATAGATGGTGAGGAATTGCTACTGTCAAGCAGCCAACCCTAGTTCGAATCTCCTCTCCGTCACTTTTTGTTGCTATTTTCCATTGCACCCACCTGGGCCGCACAGGCCCATCAACTCTGTGCTTGTATGTGGCCTGGTATGGCCCATGTAGTGCTCACCCGGCCGGCTCGGTTCGCTCTGGTTTGCCGGTTTATATAAAAACCGTATGGGTCAAGCGGGTTATTCCGGTTCAAATGCATGGCTAGTCTTTACAGCGAACCGACCCGCCCAGAGTGCTGATTCCAGTTTTTTTCGGTCCAACTGCCGGGCCAGGCCGGTTTTTTCTACTATGCTCCCGCCTAGCCGCTGCTCCCTCCCCGTCCAAATGCTCTCAACGCTTGAAGCATCACGCCCAAACCACTTCGGCATTAGGTTTCGTGATTACTTCATGGTTAAGGCTTCGGGATGTTTTATATACATAAATAATATTACTATGTGCTAATATTGAGTCAACATGGAAAACAACGTGTCGGAATGGACAACCCCACCCTCACGGCGCCGGGAACCATCCAAGTCACTAGTCGGACAAGCATCCACATCGCAAAGCTACTCAGTCACAACTCCGAGTCGACGAGTAAAACGAGAGAGGAATCTCTTGATAATTGAAGAAGAGTAGGGAAGAAACGATGAAGAACGGCGCCGACTCGACCAGGAGCGTGAGAGGTTGCGACAAGATCACGACCGCTATCTCTGTTAGCCTCACACTGACGCGAGTGACCTCATTCATCATGATCTTCGCAACATCATCAATAACAAGAGGCGTGAACGGCAGGAGTCAGACCAATGCTGGGATGAATACCCTCACCGACAACTCGGCGCCTCACCTCCCGGACATGATAACTTTGACGAAGGGGTTTTGGCCTTTACTTCTGACTTGCGGCAAGTCACTTGACCTCCTAGGTTCAAACCAACGGGAATCGAGAAGTATGATGGTAAAACTAACCCCAGCACTTGGTTAACCGTCTACACTTTGGCGATACAAGCAGCAGGAGGCGACAGCAGAGTGATGGCCAACTATCTCCTAGTGGCATTATCTGACTCGGCACGCAACTGGCTCACTAGATTATCTCGCAGATCAGTCGGATCTTGGACTGAGCTGCGAGAGCTTTTCATTGCTAACTTCCAGGGTACCTATGAGCACCTGGGGATCAGTATGACCTCTTGCAGCTCCAGCAGGGGCCCAATGACTCCCTTAAGGAGTACATCAAGAGATTTTCAAAAGCTAGGAACAAGATCCCTAACGTCAAGGATGAGATCAGCATCGCATCTTTCAGGAAGGGAGTCAGAGACATGGAATTTATCTACAAATTCACTCGCAAGCCACTCCACACTATTAGCCGACTGTTTGAGATGGCCAACAAGTATGCGGCATCATCTGAGGACGTCCAAGCAGTTTGTGGGGACAAGCCGTCAGCGTTTGCCCCCCGAGAGAAAAAGAAAGACGACAAATCCTCGAAAGACCACAGGGATGCCAATCGTTCATCAGAACGAAAACGGTGTCCCGAGGCAGCAACTGATCACTTCAGTCATTAGCACCGCTTCAAGATTTCTGACTACGAGTAAGTATTAGCCGAGAAGTGTCATTACCATCCCAACGGTAACCATTCTGCAAAGGACTGTTACATGCTCAAGAAGTACATCGAACAACAAGACAAAGGGCTAAAGCCGACAGATGCACCAGAGGGTTCTAGTAAAGACAAGGGCAAGGAGAAGGATGACGAAGACGTGCCTACTGGTTTCCAACGCTCGACCCAGCAACTTAACCATATCTTCGGTGGCCCTCATGGCTATGAGCCCAAACGCAAACAGAAGCTCACAGATTATGAGATCAACATGGCAACTCCGAGTGTGCCCAATTATCTCCGCTGGTCAGAAGTCTCGATCACATTTGATTGCACTGATCACCCGGACAGAGTGGTGCACCCGGGGCGATACCCACTGGTTCTTGATCCCGTGGTACTCAAAACTCGCCTCAAGCGCGTCCTCATTGATGGAGGTGGTGCGCTCAACATCATCTTCGCCAAAACTTACGATGCCATGAAGATTCCGAGATCTAAGCTCAATCCGAGTTATGCCCCTTTCCATGGAGTTATCCCTGGGATGTCGGCAACACCACTTGGGCAGATCTCATTGCCAGTAACGTTTGGCACAAAGGCCAACTTCAGAACAGAGAACATCAGCTTCGAGGATGCTGACCTCGACACGGCCTACCATGCTATACTTGGCCGCCCTGCGTTGTCCAAATTCATGGTGATCCTGGATTATACCTACATGATGATGAAGATGTCGGGTCCATGTAGAGTCATCTCCCTGCACAGTGACATACACCGGTCATTCACTTGCGACAGAGAGAGCTGCGACATCGCCCAAGCACGTGACACCACCAAGGAACGTGACGAGATCAGGCGGTAAGCATCCGAGGCAGCGGATGGAGTTGTACTGAGTCCTAAGACATCGAAGATCGGAGTCAGCGAAGTTAGGACTAAGAAAATTCCTCTCACCCTTGATGACCCGACTAAAACGGCAGTCATCGGGGCTGACTTAGATAGTAAATAGGAAAGCGAGCTCATCACCTTGTTTCAAAGAAATAAAGATATTTTTGCGTGGAAACCATCTGATATGCCTGGAATCCCGCGGGAGGTGATCGAGCACACTTTGCAAGTAAAGGCCGATGCTAAGCCAGTCAAACAACGATTGCGTCGGTTCGCTGCTGACCGACGAGAGGCCATCAAAGATGAGATCAAGAAGCTACTGGCTACTGGTTTCATCAAGGAGATGCTTCATCCTGAGTGGCTAGCAAACCCAGTACTCGTCCGAAAGAAGACAGAGCAGTGGAGGATGTGTGTTGATTACACAGATCTTAACAAGGCTTGTCCAAAAGATCCCTTTGGATTGCCACGCATTGATCAAGTGGTGTATTCGACGGAGTGTTGTGACTTGCTGAGTTTTCTCAACTGTTACTCGGGATACCACCAGATCAGTTTAAAGGAGGAGGAATGCTTGAAGACCTCCTTCATCACATCGTTTGGAGCTTATTGTTATATCACTATGCCTTTTGGTTGAAGAACGTTGGAGCCACGTATCAACGCATGATCCAGAAGTGTCTTGAAACACAAATCGGCCGCAACGTGGAAGCCTACGTCGATGACGTGGTGATCAAGACTCAGCAAAAAGATAATTTGATTGCTGACTTAGAAGAGACGTTTGGCAACATTCGAGCCTATCAGATGAAGTTGAATCCCGAGAAGTGTGTATTTGGAGTACCATCAGGAAAGTTACTCGGATTCATGGTTTCACATAGAGGAATTGAAGCCAACCCTGAAAAAATCAAGGCTATTCTGCATATGGAGCCACCAAATGATTTGACAAAGGTGCAGAAGCTAACGGGGTGCATGGCCGCCCTTAGCCGATTCATCTCTTGGCTAGGAGAGCGAGGCATGCCTATCTTCAAATTATTGAAAAAGACCGACATGTTCGAGTGGACATCAGAAGCTCAGAAGGCTTTCATTAATTTCAAGAAGTTTTTGACGACTGCACCAACACTCGCCTCCCCAATGCCACAAGAACCCTTGCTGTTGTACTTCTCTGCGACACCCCAAGTGGTTAGTTCGGTGTTGGTGGTCGAAAGAGACGAAGAGGGTCATTCTCATAAGGTTCAGCGACCAATTTACTTCGTCTGTGAGGTGTTGGGTGATTTAAAGACACGTTATCCGCAGATTCAGAAGCTACTCTATGGAGTGCATATAGCAGTGCGCAAGCTAGTACACTACTTTTAGTGACATCCAGTTTCAGTTGTTACTTCCTTTCCCTTGGGGGATGTGTTGCACAATCGTGAGGCTACTGGTCGTATTGCAAAGTGGGCTATGGAGTTGATGCCTTTTGACTTAACTTTCAAGCCCAAGATTTCAATCAAGTCACAGGCGCTGGCCGACTTCGTCACTGAGTGGACTGAAGCTCAGACGACTAGTTCGACCAAAGACCTAGAACATTGGACAATGTACTTCGACGGGTCATTACGCGTCTCTGGAGCTGGAGCTGGAGTAGTTCTTATTTCTCCTAGAAAGGAGAGATTTAGATATGTGCTGCAGATACTTTTTAAGGCATCACATAATGTTGGCGAGTACGAAGCCTTGATTCATGGGTTGCGATTAGCAATATCTCTAAATATCAAGCGCCTTTTTGTATACGGCGACTCATTGCTGGTGGTTAATCAAGTCATGAAGGAATGGAATTGCCAAGATGAAAGCATGGCGGCCTATTGTCAGGAAGTACGCCAACTAGAAGGGAAGTTTGAAGGACTCGAGCTAAGCAATATTCTTCGCGACTATAACGAGGCAGCTGACTACTTGGCCTATTTAGGCTCTCGGCATCCAGCAGTTCTTCGTGAGCCGACCATTAAGAAGAAAGAGCAAGATGCCTAGTCCTCTGAGCAGCCGGCTACCGAACAACTTGATCAGTCAATCGTGGCCTATCTACAGGACGACTGCAGGAACCCAATTTTTCGCTCCATATTAGAGGATGAATTGACATCTGACAAAGCTGAAGCTGAGAACATTGAGCGAAAAAGCAGGGTTTATACCATTCATGATGACGAGCTGATGAAGAAGGCGGCCAACGGAGTGCTTATGAGGTGCATCAGCATTGACGAAGGACGTCAGATCTTACACTAGATTCACTCGGGTATGTGTGGCAACCATGCTGGATCAAATACCATGGTTGGCAAAGCTTTTCGTCAAGGATTTTACTGGCCTACTGCTGTTAATGATGCGGAGAAGATTGTAGGACTTTGCGAAGGTTGTCAGTTTTTTGGACGACAGATCCATGTTCCGGCTCAAGAACTGCAAACAATCCCATTGTCTTGGCCTTTTGCAGTCTGGGGGCTAGATCTAGTCGGTCCCTTCAGAAAGGCCCCAGGTGGATTCACTCATCTTTTTGTGGCAGTGAAAAAGTTCATAAAGTGGATTGAAGCAAAGCTAGTGCCCAAGATTACAGCTCAACGAGCTAAGGACTTCATCCTCAGTATTATCTATCGTTTGGGTATACCCAACAGGATAATAATTGACAATGGCACTCAATTTACAAGTGATCTCTTCAAGGACACCAGTTTTTCTCGTTTATGGCTCAGAAGTTGTGTTACCGACTAAAGTCACGCACAGATCTTTACGAGTTCAAGCTTACGACGAGTCCAGCTCTGAGGAAAGTAGACTAGATGATGTTGACCGATTGGAGGAAGCACGCGATATCACAGTACTTCAGTCGGCTAAGTACCTATAAGGCCTACGTCGCTGTCATAATCGCAATGTACGAGGTCGAGCTTTTCTGGTGGGTGATCTAGTCTTGAGAAAAATTCAAACCACCCAGAACAGACATAAGCTATCTCCAATTTGGGAGGGCCCGTTCATCATTGCTGAAGTAACAAGGCCGGGTGCTTATCGTCTCCAACGTGAAGACGATTCTTTGGTGGACAACTCTTGAAATATAGAGCAACTATGTCCCTTCTATACTTAGTTTTTCAATTCCTTTTCTTGTCGACTGCCTGCATCGAGTACCATTGTTAGTCGAGTAGCCAGTCGGGGGCTATATGTATCTTATATACTCTATCTTTAATAAAGTCGGATTTTTTATGCCTAATTATGAAGCTCTAATTACTGATGTTCTTGTTTGGTACACAAAGGGGCATTGATTGCTTTAGCCGGGTTCCTGTACTCAAGATCTAGTTGGGATGAGTGTTTAAATATAAGGCATAACAAAAAAAATCTTTGCCAACTCATGTTATTTAAATCACTCTCCAAATCGTGAAGCTCATTTGTTTATCGATGAGTGTTTAAACGTATGGATTTAGTGTGAATTTAATAATGTGCGACTTGGTAAAAGTGAAAAGGATTTCATAGACAGAAAACATCTAAATATTACACACAGATGACTGTTTTCGAATGGATCCTACTAAGTTCTACTCATCATTGTTTTCATCCTCAGGGTACAGACTGTCTTTTGCCATAACCTTGGCAATGTCATCTACTTCATTGATAAGTTCTAAGGCTTTCTCATCAGTTGTCCCTTCCGAGTATCCCGAAGCATGTTGGGTTGAAGGTTGATGCTGGGATATAAAGATTTGAGGATAGCCAGAGTTTGGCCGTAGGCAACGGCAACACTCTCAAGGATTATCTCCTTAAACTTGGATGGAGCCGATTGGAGTAGCTCGGAGACCACCTAGAAGCTTGAAGCATTTGATCCAGCAGTGGCCGTGTAAAGAGTATCCAGAATGGGTTCTGCATCCTCGCATAACTCGGCACTAGTTCTTCTGGCTTCATCTAATTCGGCCTTCATCTTGTAAAGATCGTTATTGAGCTTCATCTTCATGGAACTGATCTCTTTGGCATTGGATGTCCTCAATTCTGTACGAAGAAATCAGAAGCAAGTTCAACTCAAGAATCGGTTTCAGATATTATCTACAAGACTAGATTGTTTACCTTCATGTTTATCCATGAGGGTCTTGAGCTTATCCTTGTACTTCTTGGCTTTCTCATCGGATTTTACACTCAGAGCGACATCATGAGCTAGTTTCTTTTCAGCCAAGTCTTTCTCCTTTGCAAGCTCTGATAAAAAGGGAGATATTGACAAATCGGGTAAATCAATCAAGGAATAGATGAAGAGAGGTTAAATTACCTTGGTTCTTGCTTTGTAGCAGGGTTAACTCAGCCTGAAGCTTCTGAAGTTGTTCCTCAGCCTGCTTCTTGGCTTCGAATATGGCAGGATCATGACCGAGGAAAGCTGGACACGGACTAGTTAGACTCAAAGGAAAAATTGAAGATAATTGAAATGCTTCGAGAAGGAAGGTTACCTCTGAGCTTGTCCTTGAAATTGCTGCGGATGTCCCTGTAACCAGCAACTTCATTCCTAAGAATAGCAAGCTCTTCTTGAGCTTGCTTTGCTTTCTCAGCTAATGGAGCGATGCGCTCCAGAAGAGTATCCTTGGCGTTGGAGTTCTTGACTACTTTCTAGAGAAGTAATACCCATGAGTATAGTGAGAGAGATCTAAGTCATCTCTGAGTAAAAATGACTGTTTATGATAAGACAACTTACCAGGACTAGGTCAGATGACTCGGACACTAATTGGATCAATCTGGTCATGTTTTTTTGGTCCTCAACCCGATCCAAGATGGCGACCTGGTCAGGAGCGGGGCCATATCGCCACCCGATAATCTATGAGATCAAGTTCAAGAAGACAAAGATAGAGTGATACATAAGGAAGTCATAATTAAGGAAAAAGAACTTATGTTTACCTCTTCACTGACTGTCCTCTCGGTGTTAGAACCAGCAGTCGGTCCAGCAGCTACTGGAGAGCCTTGTTTTTGCTTCCCTTTATCAGCACTCGGCGCATCGACAACAGTCGTGAACGTCGGGACTGGGGAAGGTGTGGCTTCAGTAGTGGTGACCGGAGTGGCAGCGGCAGTGGTGGTCAGAGCAGTTTCAGTTGAAAACAAGATTTTACAAGATATAATCAGAAATCAGGGAAGAATATTACTCGGCTGGTGTTAAATATGTTTATAAAGAACATACCGGTTGGGATGATATCAGAAGATGTTGCGACTTGGGCCGCGGTAGGGCAGATGTCTATGGCAGCGGCTTGAGGCCGCGGGGAAATAGTGGTTTCTAGCACCACAGCCTCAGCAGACTTCGACTGAAGACCAGTCGGAATAACCGCGGGCGTCTCGACTACTGAAGTAGTCGGGGGCTATGGTGGGATGTCATCAGCCTTACCAGTAAAACTGGTATTAGGCTTGCTGCAATAGAATCAAAAGTTAGAGAGGATTCAAAGACAGAAATTGAATTAAGTATGAAGAAAAGAAGACTTACATGCTGGACACCTTCAAATGCCCGTGTTTAGCTAGGCGAGGTGAGAACGGACTTGGTTTAAGCACTTTGGGTGGTGGAGGAGAAGACAGACGAGGAACTGGGGCCGACTGGTTGGCCACCTCGTCGTCCGAGTCACTGGCGATGAGGGCCTTACGCTTCCTCCCATGAGAGGAGTCGGCCAGAAAGTCGGTGTTAACAGCAGAGATGTTAGTTGTCTCTTCCTCCTCATCATCATTGAAGTAGTTGGCAGCCGGGCCATCAGGCATCAGAGCCTGCTTGGGCCTGGCAATATTGGCAACACTCAGGGGCCTGGAGTCAAGCTGGTAACTTTCCTAGGAATCAGTATGGACGATTAATACTTTACAAGCTGAAGAACAAGGAATTATAGCGTGGAGACACATACCCGAGAGGTCTGCCTGTAAATATGGAAGGCTGTACACCTGGGCTTGTCATCATTGGTGAGAATGTAGATGCCATCGGCAAAAATAGCTCTGAGCTTGTTGCCGACTTTTTCTTCTGTCAAGTCAACCTCCGACTCCCTGGTTGAGTCGTGGTGACCTATGTACTCAAAAGCCGAGTGGAGATGATCCTTGAGGGGGTTCAGGCAATACTTCGAGAGGTGCCTGGCCACCAAGATTCCAGTCAGCCCATCCTTCTTCAGGTCGACGATCTTCTTCATGAGGGGTGCGATTTCATCTAGCTCCGGCTTGGTGAGCTTGGTGTTCCAAGAGTCACAGGGGACAGGGTACTCGGAAGCATACTCGCCGAGTGACTTCTCGGCGTCAAGGTGGTAGAACCACTCATCATGCCATCCTTTGTCGGAAGTGTTGAATGACATGTTGAAGTATTTGTTGGTGGAACGGCACTGGAATCCGGTTCCACCAACATTTGAGATATTGTCATGACTAGGGTGTGGTTTCAAGAAGAATAAAGTTCGGAAGAGGTTGAAATGGGGGAAGATTTCGAGGAAAACTTCACACAAGTGAATGAAGATAGAGACATGAAGAATGGAATTGGGATTAATATGGTGAATCTTAATCTCATAGAACTCAAGCAAACCCCTAAGGAAGGGGTGAGCGGGAAGGGAGAAGCCTCGATAGAAGAAAGGGGGTGAACACAACCGCTTCGCCGGTGTTCGGCGACGGGCAAAATATCGAAGCGAGCAGGGCGCCAAGAAATTACCTCCTGGCGAAGGACGCCCTCTTTCACCATCAGATTTAACTTCCCCTCGTCAATCGAGCTCGGAAGCCAGCTGGAGTCTTCGCTAACAGACGCGTTAGTGGCGGTCTTGGAGCTCCAAGCACTGGCCATGGCAAAAATCGAAGTCAGACTTTTAGGGATTTTCTGGTGGCGGAAGGAAGAGCTTGAAGGCGAAATGTGAATCACAGGAGCAAAAATGGATTGAGAGCTTGAGGACAATGATGCAACAGTGTTGAATCCGACAGAGAAGACGAAGAGATAAAGGGGGAAACTAGCGCCGTTAGACACGCGTCAGATCCATAATTTTCGCGATATGATTAAACAGACTCCGGATTTAACGGCGTCAGTTTGGAACCGTTATAAGGAAGTCCTAGGGTTTATCAAGAGAACCAGTCGGCGGTTAAGGTTTTTGGATGGTTACTCAGATTATCACTAGAAGTTTGACGTTATAGTTTGAATCACGAATCGAAGACTAAGTTCAGAAGATTTGAAGATTTACTTAATAAGAGAGCAGCCGACTGCTATAAAAACTAGATAATTGTATTATCTTGGATTGATAAGCCTCTGGACTATTACTCGGGAATATTCACTTGGGTGATCGATGCTAAGCTGCAACTCTACATAGCCCAGTAAATTTTAAAGCATACCCTTTGTGCCTCTAGGTGATGGAAAATCACATGCAATTTACATGGAGCTACTCACAATGTGAGATTTGAGAGAGTAATAGCCTGATTTGGGGTTTGCTTATCTTTATTCAAATTAAGGTGCAAATTATTACTACTCTAATCACTCGGCTGAAAGCCTGAAGGTGAAATATCAAGCCTCTGGCCTATTGTTCAGATTAACTGGATAATTGATGCTAAGCTATTTACCTTGATATTATCAAGATGAGGATACATGTATATCCGACTGAAAAATCGCATTTGGCTATAGCTATGCGTATCATATTAAAAGCCTCTAGCCTATCATTCAAAATGATCGATGCTAAACTCTAGGTGTGCTGATGGTCTCAATTAGACTATAGTTTAGTTGTTTCCCCAACTAATTCTAGAGTTGGGGCTATACCTATTAGGTGCGCCACTCGGCGCACCAATTAATTCCTTTGCAAGGATGTTTTTCCTTAAAAGTCCCATATAGACTCTAAATTTAGTTGTTTTTCCAACTAATCCTAGAGTCGGGGGCTACACCTAATAGGTGCGCCACTCGGGGCCCCAATTTTTTCTCTGGATTTTATGATGGAGCCCTTCACAGCCTCTTTGCGAGATGATTGGAAGAAATAATTTAAGAAGGGAGTTTGAAGATTGGAGTTCGGAGATTATTGAAGAAAGAAGATGCAATTCGACTGTGAATGACTCGGGGGCTATTGTGGAGAATATGGGTACCGGATATCTACTCGGACCATCATAAGCCCACAAAAGAGGAGGTGCTCTAAAAGATTGACAGAAGCAAGGCAAAGAAGCCCGGCCCATCGGTCCTTGTTACCTACGACGCAATCCAAGGGATAGGCATATCCCGAGTCGTAGATAGCTCGGAGTTCATATATGTAAAGAGATAAATCATTCAGTTGGGCCTTGCCTTGTATCCCACGGCAGACGGCCGGGTAGATATTGTAACAAATAAGGAAACCCTAAGCCGTCTAGGGCTAGGGCTCCTGGATGACTCGGCCTTCCCTCCCTATATAAGGAGGGGCCGAGGACATCGAAACACACCACATCATACACCATATTCAATTATACAAACTCGGCGGAATACTTCCTCCGGACTAGATTAGGGTTATTACTCCATTGGAGGGCCTGAACCAGTATAAATCTTTGTGTTCCATCAACATCTAGCTTTCGTGTTCGTACACAGCCCCGTAAAGTTTATTGCCGGTCCAAAACACCGACACTTCATCAAACCAGATATAACTTTTAATTCTGCGAAAAGTTTTGGGACTGCCTATTCAACTGTTGCCTGAAAAAAGTGAATCTGCCAGTCGATTATGTGAACGCACAATTTCAAAACCAATGATATGTCCAAGCTGCGTGCAAGTGGGCTAAAGCAAAGCTTAACGGGCCCGCACATGATGAAAGAGGACCTGTTATCAATTAGTAAGCTCTGTATCGGCTATATCATTTGCGGGCTCCTTGGATTTTTAACTACTCGTATAGTTTGCCCGCATATGAATTTTTTTGACTCTGAGCTTTTTTGTGCTTTGGGATTTTTACAAGCCGGGCGGCTAGGCCCCATATGATCTGGCCTTTCATTTATGCCGTATGCGTTATGAACTATGCTACTTTCAATTTGAGGGGTTTATTAATCACCAATATCCAGATATTTTAGCCAGCTTTGTTTTTTATTTTTTGTATTTTTGATGCTTGATTCAAATCAAACACAAGATGTTCTGCATATATACAAAATTCCAGTTCAGTCCCCTTAAAAAAAATTCCAGTTCAGTGTCTGATAGCCTCTGTAATCAATGACACAATACTAAATTTGTGATAGCCTCTGTAATCAATGACACAATACTAGAACCATGTATTGCTATGAGCCTATAACAGTCATTGCTTTGTAATGCTGCACCAGTGCTTCTTAGACGAGACACATTCACTTGTGATATTCCGTTTGTCATGGGTCATATTGCCCGCCAATAGTTTGAACACTAGAAAATTTTTGATAGCTAGGCTATGTCCTTCACTCCTCAAACTTAAGCATAATGTGCCCCCACTTAGTAAAAACAAAAGGAGTCAAGTGGGGTCATCTGCTTAAAAATAATTTCAAACCTACAAAATGCCAAAAACTAATGCTGAAGTGGACCAATTAAATTGCCAGCCTCTCAAAAATTTGCACAAAAATATGTATAATGTTGTGCAAAATTACAATTAAAGTTGCACACATATATATGACGTTCCATTTTTTTAAAGCATGTATTGAAAAGGTTGCATAGATGTATATGGGAAGTTGGCCTGGGTTCTAATTGAAGTTGCACGAAATTCTAAATAATCTTGCATACATACAAACAAAAAAGTTCGGTTCCGCTTTTTTAAAAAAAATGCATTAATGAAAAGTTGCACAAATGTATAATCGAAATTGGCTGGGGACCTAATTGAAGTTGCACAAAATGCAAGAGCCCAACACCGGTTAATTCCATGTGTCTAAAAGTTGCACAAATCTATATATGGTTTTAGGCATATTTCTAATTAAACTTGCACTGGTGTATTGAAGATTCGAACAGGCCAAAATAGATTAGCACTGCATGCTGAAAACATACTACGTACTATTGTGATGCTACTTCTCAAGATAATTAAAACATGTGCACCTAAATCCTAAAAGTTGCATAGGTTAATATTAAATTGCACAATCCAAAATGTCAAACTATCATGTGGATTGAAGATTCGAACAGGCCCAAAGAGATTAGCACTTCATGCTGACAAACATACTACTGTCTTCTCAAGATAATAAAAAATGTGCACCTAAATCATAAAAGTTGCACAGGTTAATATTAAAGTTGCACAATCCAAAATGGCAAACTACCATGTAGATTAGCCTAATCAAATTAACTGGTGTATTGAAGTTTCCAACAGGCCCAAAGAGATTAGCACTGCATACCGACAAACAGGGCCGGATCCAGCGTGGGCGCTGGGGGGCTCGAGCCCCCCTTCCCTGTTGGATCCTCTTGTAAATGTAGCAGAGAGAAGAGGAAAAAAGAGGAAGATTAAGGAGAGTAGGGGGACTGAAGGAGAAGGAAGAAGATGAGCCCCCACTTGTTGATTCCTGCGTCAGCCCCTGCCGACAAACATACTACAGTTGTGATACTACTTCTTAAGATAATTAAAAAATATGCACCTAAATTGTAAAAGTTGCACAGGTTAATATTAAAATTGCACAATCCAAAAATGACAATCTACCATGTGGATTAGCCTGATCAAATTAACTGTAATAACCGCTTTTGATAGTGAAGAAAGCTATGTAATTATGCATGGATAAACTATTAAAGTATGGCTTCCGAAGTTCGTACAATGCTATATAGCTTTTGTTAAAAAACAGAGATATAGCCTGCTCCTAGTTTTAGCTATACAAATAGCTTTGACCTGCAAAATGCCTAGCTGCCATATTTTGAATGAACACACAATTAGGCAAGCAGATGGCGCCAGCAAAATCATAGCATATTCATGTAATAATGTGGTAGCAAAAAGCACATAGCACAAGCAAGTAGCACAAGACCATGTGGATTTGTTTGCTGCATAGCTCCGTGTTGACGATTTCATGCTTTTGTGTCGCAAACAGATGCATTGCGCTGCTCTCGGCTAGACTTGTCCGGTGAACTATTGTTATTAATCCTTATTTAAGATCTTTTATAATTGGACCATTTTTCTTATATGTTTTACAGAGAACACGTGCTTACAGGTTATTCACAGTACATAGCACATGCTTGATGACCACCTAGAAAACAATACGCATGGTAATCACAGTCCCCATTCAGTGCTAAAATCTAAAAAAGTAGACTACATTCAAATCATAACTAACCTTCTATACATTTCTGAAAACAAATTACAGGCAGAAAACCTTGAATATAGTAGCCAAAAACAGTAGACAAACACAAGCATGCGGCAGGTTGGTTGGTGTGATTAATTAACAGTACACAAATCCAAACAGATCCGGTCGTTTCAAAAGCATGGCTGATGCAAAAAATTTCAAACAAATCATAAAAAGGGCATTGTAAGCCATGCGAGGGATGCACGCCAGGGGTTTGGGGGATGTGCACTGGTGTATGTGTGATGTGGTGATGCTCGTGTGTGTGGGAGAATGAAGGGAAAGAGAAGGAATCAAAACGAAGAACAAAAAGGCTCCGCTTACCTCCAGATCTGTGGGAACTCTGTCGATGGTAGTTCGTCGCCGAACGGAGGAACCCGCTCGCACGACGTGCTCGCCGGAGATGCCACACTGCAGCGTCCCGCCGTGTTGAATAAGACGAATTGTCAATTATGTGATTAAAAGTCAACGGTGTCAAACATTAAAAAATGAGAGAGTATATAAAATTGTAATTTAGTCCACATATACAAGGTGTGATGGTTTTTGACTAATTATTTAATTAACCGTCCGAAGATCTGCCTATAACAGTTCATTGTAGTACACGATTATTTCTACGGCATTGAAATATAGACCCACATGGATTTATTTATAATTTCACGCCTTATGCTATATTATGCTATATTGTGGGTATTTCATGTCTCTTCTTCACCTTCACCAAGAAGCCGTTCTTCATCTGCATAACAACCGACAGCTTGGGCTCGACAACATGGCCGGCCATCACCTCCACGTCGAAATTCCATAGCAGAGTGGCGACGACCGGCGTAATCGTCGCCACGGCCACCTTCTTCCCCAGGCACGACCTAGGGCCCGTGTTGAACGACATGAACTTGTACGACGGCACATGACATACCTTGTAATTGCCATCGCCGTTTTCGTCGATGAGCCACCTCTCCGGCCTATACTCCCTGCAGTCTTCACCCCACACATCCACCAACCTCCCCATGCTGTAGACGGACACCAGCACGCTGTCGCCGGCGCGGACCGTGTGGCCGCTCGGCAGCACGTCGTTGTCGACCGCCTCCTTTCGCTCGATTGAGGGTCGAGAGGCTATAGCTAGGTTGATGTATAATTTATAGTCGAAACGGCAGCTAATAAGCCAGGTACAATACCAGGCTGTAAACCTAATAAAACGTGAAGAAGACAGGTACAAAATTAATGGAGATCGAGGAGAGAAGTGTGCTACAAATATGTATTGAGCTGCAGCATGGTCGACGCTTACAAAGTGTGGAAGAGTGAGGTGGACAAGAGACTATACATGTGGAATATAAGAAAGACTATACATAACATGATTATTTTCATGCCACTGGATAGCTTTTATTATTGACCGTGCTCTTGAAGAAAATCAAGACCCACATACGCACAAATAATATAATTACTTAGCATACGTTGTTTATTTTATAGTGAACTCCGGTTTACACCCATTTTCTTACGAAAGCTTAAGTTGGACCCCATTAGAGCACGACCAAGAGAATGAGTAAAAGTGCACCCCCAAAACTCTTTTTTTGGGCCTCCTAAACAGTTTCTGGGTCCAAAAACTAATGACCTCTCCATCAGATGTACTAACCGAGCTCCTAAAACCAGAAGCGTGGGCCTACCATCAACAGAATTCGTTGGAGGCTAAAGGCTTGCGCGCGGCAGCAACGATACGCAGTACCGAGCGCGGCAGATCGCGGCATCGCGCCCCACCTGGTAGCGATCAGATCGCGTCGCGTCCGCTTGGCAGCGATCGACTTGGCAACGCCCGCAAGGTCGGCAGCGGCATGCATCGCCTTGAATAGGTCATCGCTCTTCTCCTGATCCACACCCTGCCGCATCGCACCGCCCCTACCGAAATCCATCACTCTCCTATGCGTCCTTCCCTCGGTAGCACCCCGGCAGCACCCGGCAGACCTCGGTAGAGGTCCCCATTGATTTACTCCACCGTCTCCCTCCCCTGCTGCATCACACCAACCGACATCTATCTCCCTCCTCTGCCTCCTTCCCTTGTTTGGCTTCAGTTCTGGTGCTGGCAGCCTCGACAGTGCCCGACAGCAATTGGCAGCCCCTGGTAGAGGTCCCCTACGCCCTCCTACACCGTTTCCCTCTCCTGCCGCGTCACAACACCCCTTGCCGGGTACAAAGATGCGTCGTAGGAGCAATCTCGTACAAATGCTATTGAATGATGAGTCTTCATCAGATGACGATGAAGAGTTTATAGTTTCAGCAGTAGATATACTGCATGATGATATGGATGATCATGAACCAAAGCGCGGCGGGTATGTATATGGCCATCAAGTACTTCATCGAGATAGGTTGCCTGGTCATTGGAGACTACACAAGGACTATTTTGCCGAAAATCCTACGTACCCCCCTGTAAAGTTTAGGCGGAGGTTTGTAAATATTTTTTCCATTTTTTTTTCAAACTGTGATGGGCATATGATTTATTAAGGTTATTGTGTGTGCAGGTATAGAATGAGGCGGCATCTTTTTTTACGCATAATGAATGTTGTAGAAGCGCATGATGATTATTTTGTGCAAAAAAGAAATGCAGCGGGCACACTTGGACTGTCATGTATGCAAAAGGTAATCGCAGTGTTTTGGATGTTGACTTATGGAATAGCAGCAGATGCCGTAGATGAATATGATCGTATTGGAGGAAGTACTACTATAGAGAGTCTAAAAAGGTTTGTCGTAGCTGTAGACGAAGTTTTCGGAGAGGAGTACTTGAGGACACCAAATGAGAATGACATAGCCAGATTACTTGCCGTTGCGGAAAAGAGGGGATTTCTAGGAATGTTGGGTTCTTTAGATTGTATGCACTGGAAGTGAAAGAATTGTCCTACTGCATGGGCAGACATGTATACTGGAAAAGATCGGGAGCCTACTATAGTTTTAGAAGCCGTTGCCTCATATGACAAATGGATTTGGCACACTTTCTTTGGTTTACCCGGATCTCATAATGACATTAACGTTCTTCAAAGGTCACCGTTGTTTGCAAAGCTAGCCGAAGGGCAGGCTCCTAAAGTTAATTACACCATCAATGGGCATGACTATGATATGGGGTATTATCATGCAGATGATATTTATCCTTTATGGGCAACGATTGTGAAAAGCATTAGCCAGCCACAAGGCAACAAGAGAAAATACTATGCTGTTTCACATGAAGCCGTTAGGAAGGACGTTGATTGTGCATTTGGGATTCTACAAGCTCGCTTTGCTATTGTGCGTGGGCCATCTCGTTTTTGGAATCCAGTTACTCTTGGAGAAATAATAAGAGCTTGTATAATCATGCATAATATGATTGTCGAGGATGAGCGAGATGGTGATTATGATTTAGACTTTGATGAGATGGGACGGCAGGTGAGTGGATCCCATGACCGTATGCCGGACTTTAATGAGTTCGTTGCGAACTACACTAAAATTAAAAGCAAGGTGGTTAATACCCAACTTCAAGAAGACATCATTGAACATCTGTGGAATTATTATCCTGACCTTTATTAGTTACCAGTTTATTGCAGAAATTATTATTAGTATAAATAATATGAATTTAAGATTTGTTAGGTTTTGGAAATATAAGTGAATTATTCAGTATTTTTTATTTTTGCTTGGACTACTGATTCATGTGAGGGCTGGATGTTGAGTTAATTGTCATTTTATTCTATCATATTTACTGCAAACTGATGCGGTGTGTGTGGTTTATTCTCTCTTTT
>CM002486.1:6580951-6593809 GCA_000325765.3 Leersia perrieri
CGGCGGCGCAACCACTAATCCCGCCCGTCGCCTCTCTTCTCCTTGCGCACTGCGCGTGCAAACGAGAAAGGAAAAAAAAAAAATCGAACCGTTTTTTTCCCGTGGCAGGTGGGTAATTTTTTCCCAATAGCAGTGAAAGAAGGGGGAATGGCTGCTTTTAGATTTATAATACAGTAAAAACAGCTTTGGGATAAAAGCATTTGTCTGTCTTTTGCCTTTTGGTTCGCTTTTGGATTTTGCAAAAGCAAAAGCAGGTTGGAAAGCCCAATCAAACACACCCTAAGTCGCGCGCTCCTGTGACCATAATCTCCCCCAGTCCGAGTTATGTGTAGTTTTATAGCATATCTATAAAATTAAGATATTTTATTATTTATAATTAGTAATATTATAATAGCAAGAAATAATTTATCATGTATTGCTGTAAAAATTACCTCTATGTACATATAGAATCTGTAGATGTGTTATTTGCAGTTTTATTGTAAATACATGTTCTAAAATGTGTGTTTTTTTGTCTTTCATTTTTCTCAACTGGATTATTCATTTTCTCTCTATCTATTCTTCAAGTGTGAGGTGATGGGATTGAGCTTGAAAGCTCTAGAATAGACTTTTCCATCTTACAGTTAGAATAGGCTCTTTTTCTTAGTGTTGAAATTGAGTTTATCTATTTTGTCATTTTACAAAACCAATGACTAATATTATCTAGATGGCGTGACTCATTCTTATTGTATTTTTTGGCTTACAAATTATCCATAATATGGTACATTATAGTTGTCTTTTGATAAGAACTTTTACTGAGCTTAGTTTTCTTTTAGGGAATACGCAAAAGCTTTGCACATCATTTGTATTAAGATAGAGGAAAGTTAGAAGTTACAGACACCGAGTACATAAGGCGATATCTCGCGACATCAGAAAAGAAAACAACCAAAGCGTAGACATCTAAGCAAACCCAAGAGATGGGCGACCAGCTGCGCACCAAGCCTTTGCCTCCTCGGCAATGTCTTCACAGAGCACATGAACGCCCCTAGTAGTGCGCTCAAACACCCTGTTGTTCCTCTCCTTCCAAAGTGACCAGGAGATGAGGATGATCAAGGTGTCGAATCCACGCCTATGCGCAGGCTGAAGCTGAGAGCGGGAGTGTAGCCACCGATCCAGGAAGCTGACTCGAACGTCAGGCATGTGATTGGCCAGGCCAAGTGGTGACAGAATGGAGAACCACACTTGACGAGCCAAAATGCATGCAGAGAGGAGGTGATCAATAGATTCGGAATCTTGATCACAGAGCACGCAAGTGTCATCGTCCTTTAGACCCCTCTTAAGCAAGCGGTCTGCTGTCCAGCAGCGGTTGTGGAGAACCAGCCACATGAAGTACTTGCACTTGGGAGGCGCACAGGAGCGCCAAATGGGGTCACATCCCACGAAGGAAGTCTGACCTATAAACTGGAAGTTATAGGCCGACTTTGCAAAAAAGATACCATCGGATTCCAATGCCAGATGATAGAATCAGGCTCGTCATCGCTCAGCTGGACGCCAGCCAGACGGTCCCATACGGAAAGGTACTCAAGGATCGCCTGCATCAAGAGACCGCCTCTGATGTCACGGATCCACTGTCTGTTGTACATGGCGTCCTTGACCGTGCAAGCCTTACGAATGCGGCTGGGTACCATACTCCAGAGACAGGGAGCAAGATTGCCCACACTCTGCCCATCAAGCCAGTTGTCTGTCCAGAACAAAGTGGTGGCGGCACTCCCGACCGTGCAGACAGTAGAACAGGCAAAGATGGCACGCTCCGTGGTCGACACCGGAAGATCGAGGCCTTTCCAAGGTTTTTCCGGACATGAACGGGATTGCCACAGCCAGCGAAGCTGAAGGGCAAAACCAGTTCGCGACAAGTCATGGATCCCCAAACCACCATAGCATTTTGGTGCACAGACCTTTTGACCACGCAAGTCGACAGTGACCACCCTTGGCCTCTGCACAGCCCCGCCAAAGGAAACCCCGCCTGATCTTGTCGATGGCCTTGATTGCCCATCGAGGAGGATCAAGAGCCATTAGGGTGTAGACAGGGATGGAGCTGAGCACAGACTTGACCAGCTCGATACGTCCAGCGGCGTTAAGCCATTCCGGCTTCCAAGTAGGAAGACGACGTGCAACCTTGTCGACAAGGGGTTGAACCTCCATTACCGTGGGCTTGCGGATGTGGAGCGAGAGGCCCAAATATTTGCAAGGGAATTCTGCGACCAGACAAGGCAGCACCGAGATTAGTTGTTGCCTCTCATCCTCGGTGCAAGCGATGGGTATGGCAGAGCTTTTGCCAAGGTTCACCCGCAGACCTGAGGCCTCTCCAAACACCCTCAACGCTGACAGAGCGGTCTCAAACTCATCCGTAGAGAAACGGGTGAAGTGGACGGCATCATCAGCGTATAGAGACAACCGGTGCGGAATAGGGATTTGAGCCAATAGCCCAAGAGAGGTCGCTTTGTCTAGCAACAGGCACAAGATATCCATCACTAGGATGAACATCATCGGCCTGAGCTTAGTTTGGATTTGGCCATAGCCAAAAGCCCCGAACTCCATAGTCTTCTATTTGAAGCCTCCAGATTTCTTTGGAGTACAGGTTCAACTCTCTTTTCTGACCCATCTGTTATATGTTGGACTACGGCATGCATCATCTCAACCACAGATTACAAATTGCTTGTTAAATTCAACTGTCTGCATTTTTCACTGACATGACGTAGTGAGGTGTCGAGATTACTCCCTTTATTGACTACTTTAGATTTGTCACCATGTTCAAGAGTACCACGGTTTTATGGCCGACATCATATATATAACGTGTGCGTTGCCGCAATCAACATATCTTGTTGATTAGGGCTGCGTTCGATCACGCAGGTTTGGAGAATTAACAATTTAGAACAGTATTTTACGTAAAACGAGAAACGTTATTAGCACTTAATTAAATGAGTTTTTTTTAACTATTTTAAACTTAAATAATGGATTAATTTGATTTTTAAACAACTTTTATATAGAAAATTTTTCCGAAAAATACACCGTTTGGTAATTTAGGAAGAGTGCGCACGAAAAAAGATGAGGAGAAAACACTGTTTGAAGTTACGACACTGCTTTCTCTAGCTACAAGCGAACGCAGCATAGGAATATGAGACGAATGACCAAGCACGTGTGATACAACAAACAATATTAGTTGTAACAATTTTGTTTTAGTCAATTTTTTCAAGGTGATGGATCGATGCTTTAGTCGTAGAATTTCCGAAATCAAAACTAGGGGCTCAACTCTGGACACTACAGCTGTATATATATTATCTAGCCTGTCGGTTGGACGGGGTCAACGAGTTTACAATCCCCAATCATCGCCCAGCCCACCAAGGCCCACTAAAAAAACAAAGAAAATTTCAGGCGACAGATGTGCAGCAATTCCCTAAAAAAAGTTCCATAATTATAGCCCAGCCCACCAAGGCCCACTAAGAAAACCTAGTTTCCATCTCTTCTCTGTCCACTTCGCCCTTCCCTCCCAGGCCCGTACGGCCGCCCCCTCACGCCGCCCCTCGCGCGAATCGCAGAGCAGCAGCGCCGAGCGAAGCACTCCGACGCCGTCTTCTCCTCCTCCTCCTCCTTCCCCGCTCCGGACGCCGCCGACGGCTCCTCCTCTTCTCGATTTGGGCGCCAGACCGACGCTGCCTCCTCCTCCTCCTTGCGCCGCCCCGTTCCCTCCTCCCCTTCCTCCGGGATGGTCAGCCACGGCCCACGCCCTACGGCTTGCTCAAGTGTATGCTCGTACAGTTGATTTCTATTTTGCTCACACTATATCCCCAATCCTTCTGACCAATCGGATACTGTGGCCCTTGGCGAAAATGTGTTTTCATAATTAAAAAATAATTTAAATATAAAACTTTTATAGATGTGTTATTTGTGGTTTAAAAAATATATATATAAATAACTATGATGAAAATCTTAAAAATCAGTCCTAAAATTGAGTTTTTAAATTTAAATTTTTGTTTCAAATTATAATCACGATGCAATGAGCCTGTAATTCGACTTCCCCTCGGCGTTCCTCTAACCGCCCCCAGCGGTAGCGCGGTAATCCCGGCTTGCCGTGATGAATTCAAATTTTAAAAATTTAAATTCAAACCGCGGGTATGAAGGAGGGAACCGCGCGATAACGCGGCAAGACGTTTTTTTCAATGAGAAAAAATTAAAAACACAGTGTAAGAAGTGATATCAGTGTTTGTAATGTAAAAGATCACTAAAAAATGTCGTAAAAAACTTTGGCATGACTTTTGCTATTATATTTGACCATCAAGCAATATAAGCAATGACATACACATATGTAATGCATAAACGACAAACAATTGGAAGTTCACAAATATCAATATGAAGTCCATATACATAGTCCCAACTCTCAAATAATGTTTTTTCTTTCCTATTTTGTGAATGATCCGGCCCATATTGGCCCATAGAGATGTTTTTCCTTTTTTTCCCGAATTTATAATATTGACATGCTTAAATTTGTAGCAAACTTCATCAAATTTGTAAAAAAAATTTCACCATTTTTGTCTATAAATCATGTACTATTTATATGAACTTTTTGAATTTTTTCATTACTTTTTTAAAAACATTTTGAATTCGGCGAAATTCGTCCAAACGATACCGCGACTTCCCCTTACCGCTACCGAGCGGTAAGGTGCGGTAATAGCCTGGTAACAAGTGGAAGCAAAAAAGACACCTTCATCTCCCACAGAATATCCCACCCCCTAATCTAGGCTTGGCAACGGGGCAGGTTGGGCTAGAATGCTCCCGACCCCAGCCTTGAAGGAAAAACTGGGGTGAAATCTTTCTCGTCCCTGCCCTTGCGCCGAAGGGAAAACCGGGTGAAATCTTCCCCGTCCCTGCCCTTGCGAGGCCCCGTCCCCTGACCAGGGCCCCACCGTCCCGAAGGAACCACCCAGGCGCATGGCGGCTGGAGAGGCAAGAAGTTGAGGAGACGACAATGGCTTGGATGCACAGCGTAGGCGACGGCGTCGTCGGCGCACGACAGAGCAGATCTAGTGGAGGATGCCGCCAACTGCCGCCGCCGGCGGGCTCGACGTTGGGGGAAATCAGGAGAGGCCACGTGGGGGACTCAGGAAGTCGGGAGGTGGCCTAGTGGGGAGGGGGGAGTGAGGTTGCTGAGGTTTCATTGGATTGGCCGGGCCTTATAAGCCTTTATGGGCTTCAAATGTTGTATTTTCACAGGAATTATGTTCACTCCGGGTTCCTACGGATCCCCCGCGGGTGGAAAACTCTCCCCGCCCCCGCCCCCGAGCATTTCCGGGGCCCTGACCCCGGTCCCCCGCGGGTGAGAATTCTCCCCGTTCCTGCCCCCTATGGGCGGGTCCCGGCGGGGCCCGATCGAAAATTAAGCCTACCCTAATCTGCCACAGAAGATCCCACCAGTGACCCAACCCATCAATACCAGAGAGACACCAACGTGTAAGCGTCATCAACTTCCACCACTCTAATTCCAGCTCACGCCTGACGCCTCCTCGCGTTCCCGTTCCCATTCCATTCCCGTTTCCTCGCCGCACGCACGCGCTCCCGTTTCCTCGCATTCCCGTTTTCCGTTCCACCAACTCCCCTCCTGCTCGCCCCGACCGCCGCCGAGGAACTCGGAATCCCTCCTCATCGTCAATTCGTCATCCTCGCGCCATCGGAGCGCCGAATCGGCAGCGGCGGTCGCTGTCGAGGGCAAGGAGGAGTCGCGGTTTCGGCTCCGCGGTTTGGAGAGTTTGATTCGGTCTCTCTCCCTTTTCCTGGCCTTTAATCCGGTGAGTATATTCCTACCCCGTCTCGGTTCGCTGCATGTTCGTTTTTTTTTTCTCATCTTGTTTTTTTCTTCCCATTGGATGTTGGATTAGGAATTATTCTTTGCAGTCTTTCGGTTTCTTGCTCTGTCTCGTCGCCGCCGGAGTTCGACGCGGCTAACCAGCCCGCACTGCAGCAGAGCGGCGCCGGCTCGCCTCATTTGGGGATCGGCAGGATTCGATCCAGGCAATCCGCAGGCTGTATTCTCTCCGGCGTTCCGGCTCAGGTGAGGCGAGGAGGACATGGATGTTGAAAGTCAGGTTTCCTGCTGCTTTTCTTTTTGGGGTTGCAATCAATCGTGGTTTCCTCATATGGGTGTTCTTGGTTTCCTCATCTGCTCCCAAATGATCTTTTATTTCTTTTTGGTTTCGGGACTTGAGCATGCCGATTCAAATTGGTTTTGCGAGATTTCGAGCCGCGCAAAGTTTTAATCTTGATAATAGCACGCTTGTCCTGTTGGGCTGCGCCTCATCGGAAAATCGTGCCTAAGCAGTATTCCAATAACCTTGGAGCTTCTAACCTTTAGGTCGCTGTCTCCGTCCATATCCCGCTTTCGATTTGGCGTATTGAGGCAAAATTTTTCATCTTTGCCGTTGGTTTTGTTATTCGATCGAAGGATATGCGGTGAATTTGTTGTCCGATCGAAGCGATTCAGGCTAGAAAGTTTAGGCTTACTTTTTTGAAATCAAGTTGAAACTTGATTGGTGGGTACTGGGTAAGCTCATGTGTACTGATGGGTACCCCCGTGTAGTATATTTCATTTCACTATTGACCACTCTTTTCCATATCACTTTCCTAGTGGCTTTGCCTTTCGTGCTTACAGATTCCAAAGCACATGCACTCTCTCCTCCATTTGTTTACTTTATTTGCTTGCTTTGAGATTTCCCTGCCTATGCTACATGAATGGTGTGTGTTTCATCACATGGTCAGTAGTGTTGTATTCTTAGAGATATCCTTCATAGTTTTTTTTCATACTGTATTCTTGTTTTGCTATGATTTTAGGTTCGAGAAATTGCTTGTCGAGCTTTGCCTGGAAAGTGAAACACATTAATTAAGGAAAATGAGATCAGTAGTAAGATCACTCCGCCAGCTCCGGCGATTCGCCCAGCTTCATGCAGAGAGACATTCATCAATGAACAGATTGATCAGGCAGCAGAATGCCCTGTTGTTGTGTAGTTCAGCATCCAGGTCAATGAGCACACTATGTCGTAATGGAGAAATTGGAAGGTATATGAGTCCTAGTGTGGAATTACTGAGGTCCAGGTTTTCCACTGTGGCAGCTGATTCAATCAAAGGTATATTATTGGACTTGTTTGCCTTCTGGTAGAGGCAATTCATCCAACATGTTTCCGTTCCTTATTTGTGTCAGATATTGCAAGGGGTGGCCCAATGGTGGAGTATGAGAGGAGAATCGCATCGGGGGAGCTTGTGGATGGTGATAACTTTCAGGTTGTTGCGCTGGTCCTGAATGTTTCCTTTTTTTATTGTGACTTCCTTTAATGTTTGGTGTAAGAATTTTCTTGCCATTTTTCCTCTTTATACAGATTGACACTATTCAACAATTACAAAGACTCTATGAGGAGCTGGTTGAGAATGAAGAAGCTTGCCAGCTAGATAGATATCAGTCATCTGAGAAATCTGGAAGGTAGATGCAGTTAGAAAACATGGTCTGCACATAGTTTATATGGTAGTGAATGCTCCAAAGTCCTTTTTCTTATAATTACTGTTTTGGCAGACGTCGATGGCTATGGTCCCGTCTCATTACCCAGCCTTCTACCTATTCTCCTGTGAAGGGGCTGTATATGTATGGAGGTGTTGGTACTGGGAAGACGATGCTTATGGACTTGTTCTATGAGCAATTGTAAGTACCTCAACCTAATCTGTAAACATTATTGGTACATCCTTGAGAAGTTAGAGATAAAGAAGTTATGCTTCATAGTTCTGATACTAATTAAAACATGTCCACAGATGGCTCATTTAGTAATGTAAGTTTGTGTAGTGCTCTTTGATGACATGAAAACTCAGTGCAAAATAGCTCATATAGGATCTGTATGGAACCTATGCAATCTGTAGTGACCTATTTATCTTCACCCTTGTAGCCTCATTACTATTTTCTTATCTACTATATCTTTTTTGTGGAGAAGTGGCACAAAGAACCCTAAGTCAATAAAATAAATATTGGAAATTGACATGGTGAAAAATTTCAAGATGCAGATGGAATCTAGTTTGCAGAATTTAAGGCTTAAGCTGCTTCACTTGGTTCATGTACTTTTACATAATTCTAAAATAGCAAACAGGATTTTTCTATCTATGTATTTCAGAAGCTAAATCATTTGGACATTGTTTATTCTAAAGGGTGTCTTAGCCACTAAGGTAGTAGAATAATTATTAATTGGCATTGATGTGTATTAGACCAATATGAAATTCATAATTTTTCACATAATAATTTCCTTTGCCTTTTTTTAGATAATGGATAATCCGGTCTTGACTTTAACAGAAACTAAGCCAATTATTACAAGTTTTATGACTCCAAAATAACTACAAACAAAATTCTGATGAGAAAACATAATTGAGAACCCACTGCTGAATCTCCATTCAAATAGCTTATTCAAAAAGCCACCCTATTGCTGAATATCATCCAAAGTTGGCGGAAATTTACATAACGCTGCAAAAGAAATCAATTCCTAATCCTCTTCACACCTTTGTAGCTATGCCCAATGCATACATGATTTAGGTGGAACCAACAATAACTAGCTAAAAGTTTTGCTAGTAAGTAGTAACACATGAGTTATGGTAATATATTGGCTTGAAATCACACTCTTTTTAGTTCTTAGGCACGAAGATAATGAGAGAATGATTAAGAACTACACCCTGGTTGAACTGAAACTGTTGGATCATTGATTGAAACAATGAGGTTGGAATTTATTACATAACACAGAAGAAGTTTCTTGATTGCATTCCAGCATTTTTTTTAAGAAATCAATTAAATCAACCCGGGTCAAGAGCTCTGTCCATTCTAGGATTTGACGCTAAACGGAGTAAACTTATCCTAAAAAATTCTCTTGCTTTGGAGTTACTTAAAAACAAGAAGCATCTAATACTATCTTGGCCAGTCCGTGCTCCTTAGCCCTATTTTGTAGGAGCCTATAGTGATCAGGATGTTTTTAATAGATTAAAATAATTTTATTTCCCCCCTCTTGGAACATGTCATGTCTTCCTTTTGTCTTTTTATGAATGCCCCAAACATGTTTTATTTTCAACGATTGGGAAATAAGAGTTTTGCATCAAAACAATTTTTCGTTGTGGTAAAAGCAAGAGGAAAAAAGATGTGCGCGATTATGTGTATTCACTTTTTCATACATCTTTTTTTTTTTTTTGCAGGCCAGCTAATTGGAGAAAGAAGCGCATTCACTTTCACGATTTCATGTTAAATGTGCATAGTCGTCTTCAGGTACTTATGTGGGTGATATATTCAGGAACATCTGTACTAGTGAAAACTGAACTAGAATGTGCCACATAACCAACAAAATAGTGGCCCTTAGATTCACATGTAGACAAAATAACAAGAAGAAATCTCAGCCGTTGAATATAGAATAAGCAGTAAAAAGAAAAAAAAACAGTAGACTTTCTCTAGAAACCTCATAAGATGCTGAGCAACCAAAGAAGATTTGTACATAAAATTTCACGATGTGCACCTCCAGTAAAAACTATTTAGCACACAGACCCGCATACTCTAGCTGCATAATGTTCCTTTGGGGGAAAACATATAAAAACAGGTCATTGGCTTATGTTTGGAAAGATCTAACAGCCAAAAAATAAAAGATAGGAAGATACAGGAAGTTATAAGGTTGTACGCATAACTTTGCAATTCACAACTTTAAATAAAGCCTAGGTTTCATGGTTTCAAACTAAGCGATAGTTCATTCAAAATATATGTATTAGCGATGAGCATATATATATGTTTATGATGAATGTGTCAATCGACTAAGTACACATTGAAAGGTGTTGTTGTGATATAATTGTTATTATAATTTAAACTAATTACTATGAACATCATATGAAAATTGAATAGAGGCTAAAGTCTCACGAACGTGTGACTTAATACACTAGTAATATATTATTATTAAACATCTATGTACATACAGATGCATAAAGGTGTTTCAGATCCCCTTGAGGTGGTGGCAGCTGAGATTTCTGATGAAGCCATCATATTATGTCTTGATGAGTTTATGGTAGGTGTATCCTTGTCGAATTATTGGGTTGATAAGTATGCGTCTTGTTAACAAATTAAGACATTGTGCAGGTAACTGATGTTGCTGATGCTATGATATTGAACCGACTATTCAGACATTTGTTCAGCAAAGGCGTTGTATGTGACTTTTTTTTTCACTTTCTTATTCTACTGAAGCAACTTGAATCAGTACATTTGGCGTTTCATATTAATTATCTCGCATGATGATTTTATGTTCAGATTCTTGTTTCAACTTCTAATCGTGCTCCCGATCAGCTTTACGAGGGTGGTTTACAGCGGGACCTTTTCTTACCTTTCATTGACACCCTGAAAGTATGAGTTGTCCAGTGAATACACTTTTTACTGAAAAATAGTTTGTGCGCTAGTTTACTGGACTTAACTTTTGTGGACCATTGCAGGAAAGGTGCATTGCACATCCCATTGGTTCTGTAGTAGACTATCGTCAATTGGGTTCGGTATGTTGCATATATTTTCAATTTATTAGTGTTTGCTTTTGTTTTAAACCCTTTTCTTACATGGTTCATCTGATATATCAACAGGCTGAACAAGGTTTCTATTTTGTTGGAAAACAATATAGTACACTTCTTCAACAGAAGTTCCAAACATTAATTGGAGATGAGGAACCTAGACCTCAGACAGTTGAAGTTGTTATGGGACGGCAATTGCAGGTCTTGTATCTGTTGTAAATTTGAAGGTGCGAATTTTGCTTCAGTTAAAAACCCTGGTGTTATTACTGAGCCTCAATTCATTGCAGGTTCCACTGGGAGCAAATGGGTGTGCATATTTCCCATTTGACGATCTTTGTGATAGGCCTTTAGGCGCAGCTGATTATTTTGGACTTTTTAGTAAGTATACTAGTGCAATGCATTTTCTCAGTCAGAATTTATAGACGTCTATTATTGATGTGACATAATTGTTGCCCATGCTATGCAGAAAAGTTTCACACCTTGGCACTTGATGGCATTCCTAAGTTTGGGTCTCAAAACAGAACAGCAGCGTACCGGTTTGTCACATTGGTTGATGTAAGATCATTGCTTCTTATTCTATAACTTTTCATGTTCAAGTTTGCATTTGCCTCACTTTTTAGGCAACCTTTTATATTTTTGACGACAATAAGATCCTTGAACCTGATCGCATTACAGGCACATAACATTTGCTTCCTTCTCTTTAGTACTAATGCACTTGTACTGATGCTCTATTTTTTCTTATGAATCTTGGACTCTTGGTTAGATTCACTTTATAATTCCTCTGTTCATGATTCACTTTATAATTCCTCTGTTTATTTCATATACCAGTGCAAAACAAACATAAACCGTCCATACCCCTTATAAATATCCTATGTTACTTCTCCTGTCTTACCCCTTGTAGATATAGCCCTCGAGAGATACTAATCCCTGGGTTAATCTAGGCATTTTTATACATCCTTCAGTGTTCAAGATGAAATATGCCTTGTATGTTGGATGGACAGATCACAGGAGTAAAAATTTGTATGCAATTGGGAATTATTCTTGTGTGTAGACACGAATAGAATTCATGCCACCCAGAAACTTCTTTTTATATTGTGTAAATAATCTCATCTTTAACAACCAAAGCAATTATGCCGTTTCAGGTTATGTACGAGAATAAGGCAAGGTTATTATGTACAGCAGAGGCTGCACCAATAGAACTGTTTGAGAATGTAGTGACAGTTGCTGAAGCGCATAAAATTTCTCCAAGATCTTCACGGTCACAGAAAACTGATGATCCTGACTTGTGCGTGGACAATGAGCTAGGATTTGCCAAGGATCGAACAATTAGTAGGTAAAGTCAAATTTGTGATATTATTCGGCAGCAGGCAATAAGTTTTAGCTTCAATCCTGTCGGCTAATTTCTCCTTGGTTCCATCATTTGCCGTTTTTGTTTATGCAGGTTGACAGAGATCAACAGTAGAGAATACTTGGAGGACTTTGAAGCGAAATTGCGACCGCCCCTGCAAGGTGTAGATGATGGTATTGATGTCGTACTAGCATAAGTAGAAGCAATTACCCTCCTGTCTTACAAAATGTGGTTTTCTACGGTGATACATGTAAATTTGCAATAAGCCATGTAAGAAATTTTGCAAACAGGTGGGTGATCCATAAAATGTAACATTTGTAGACAAGAAGAATGTTATTCTTCTGAAACATGTCTTTTTGCCTCCTCAATAATAGTGTCGTGTACATACCAAAGGCACTGGTTGCGTCTGGACTCTGGAGAGCAACCAGTGCCTTTGGTAGTGTGCTGCTGATGACAGAGGCAATGGTTGCCCTCCAGACGGTGGCGGATACTCCTTTCTGATCTGCAAGTTGGAGATGAGATTTCTCGTTCTTTGGCATGCGGATTCGGGAGCATCATCTCCAGATCCGGTAGCCTAAAAAACCCTCGCCACGGTTTCTCCTTGCAATGGTGTCATCATCATTAGCTAGAGCTTTTCCACCAATCTGTAGATCAATATCAACTTATGTTTGATTCGCCGTATCACTTAACTACCTTTATTTCGCAATATAGTTATTTTAAGGTAGACGTGATATTTTCTAGGACAACGAAGTGAATAGCTATAGTATATTCTAGGACGAAGACGAATATAGTACTTATATCTTTTTTTTCTTCAAATTAACCCTTACAGATTGTGGTGTGTGCTTACTGGCTTGCTTGCAGCATGTGTAAAAAAGATTGTAGGTTGCGATGTTTGTGACAGATTACAATCGTGCTAATATAGGAATGTATGTCGTCAG
>CM002486.1:6602680-6715007 GCA_000325765.3 Leersia perrieri
TGGGGCAGGCGCTGCTCGCCATGGGCCCGCCCGGGGCCGCCGACGTGCTCGTCGGCCGCGGCGAGAAGGTGCCGGAGGACGCGCCGGGGCCGATCCTGGTGTGCACGCGCAACGACGACCTCGACGCCGTGCTTGAGAATACCCCCAAATCGCGGTGGCGCGGTACGTACGGGTCTCTCCTCTCCCTTTCCGTCTCCAGCTTCTGTCTGCGGCGTCAGGCGTGTTGTTGTGCTGCTCTGCATTGCTTGTGCTTGGCGGGTGCTGAACTACTGTGTTTGCCCTAGTATGAGCTTGGCTGGTGCCTGTGGTTTGACCACCTGGATTTTCTGCCGAATTTGTGGGTGGGGTTGAACGAATTCAGGTGGGGAAGCTCTCCCCCCGGTGACCATTCTAAAAAAATTGTGTTGTGAATTCTAGTATTGAACCCGATTGCTCAAACTCTTAATTTAGTATATAGTTTGTGCACGAGTGATTCCCGTTAGTCCTATGAAAACAGCTTGGATCTCTTTCGGCGAAGGACTGTTTCCCGGCTCCAAAATGGATTGATTAAGAAGTAAGAGCACGACCAGGGTCAAGCTAACTGACAGTAATGCTCACCATTTTGGTTAGTGGATATTAGACACACATAAATGAAATGCTTTAGAGAGTTTGATCACATTTGTAGCCTACGTCATCCTTATGCATGATCTGGTTTAGCACGGGTCAATATCATTTTCCATCCCCCCCAAGTATTTATATGTGGCAGTACTTTGTGAGCTAATACTAGAACAGATTTGGTGTTTTTCCAGAATGGAATGTTGGATCCTTGGTTTGAGAGCAAGGGACTAGTGGATGCAAATCAGGTATTGGCCTACTTTGCCGTGTCAAAGCTTGGGGAGCCACCAGTAGACGGGATTACCGATACTAATCCTGAGGGGCTGACTGCTGCATTTGGAAACTGGGCTCCAGCCGTGGCTGCTCGCCTGCAAAATGGTGGTCTTACCTGTAAGGTGGGATTTACATTACTTTTAGTTCTAACTGATGCTCATAGTATGCAATTCTTCACTCCTTCGTTAACAGATTACCATAAGGGTTGAACTGCAAATGCATAGTAAGGTTAAGGACCATTTGTAACAAAATGCACTCACATACTCCCTCAGTTCCAAAATACAATGCACAACCACTTTTTTCATATGTTCCAAAATATAAGGCATGCATTAATTACATTGTTACATGCATTGGCAAAACAATAAACTAAAACAAATATATATGATATGCATTGGCTAGTTTGTATTAAGTAAATGCATGATTAAATGTCTCTTGGTCTTTGTGTCTAAGGTGGTGATGTCTTATATTTTGGAATGGAGGGAGTATATGTTATTGCTTACAGAACTGTAATGGACTGCATTCATGTAATTTACTCATGTGATCAGCAATATATTCTTGTCTTGTAAAATTTTGGTAATAAAATGAACAGAATGCCAACGATAAACAAAAGGTAGCTATATTTTTCTATTTTCTAGTGGTAAGCAATATCCATTTGTGATAATACCGTTGAAGTTATCTACTGGAAAATCAGGTACTTGAAAAAGAAGCATTTCAGAAGCAAATGCTAGAGAAATTGATCTGGATATCAGCATTTATGCTTGTTGGAGCCCGTCATCCGGGAGCTACTGTTGGTATGGTTGAAAAAGAATACCGATCTGAGGTAACCTTTATTCCTTGAATTTATAATATATATTCAGTGTTGATTTCTCTCCATTAGTTCAAAGATTGATAGGCAGGGTAGTAAGTTCTCAGCAAAGAGAATTTTGTGAGGAATCCTCTGCGCGTCATGACCCAGAGTTATTGAGATGATGTACAATATATACTGTTTTGTTGCCAAGGCATATGTTATTTACATGCAAAAAGGAAAAACTGTTTCCTGATTGAACTTCCTGCATAAAAAATAGCTACTTATGCTATCTTAGGATGAGATTATATCTAACTGTTATCTATATCCTTAATTTTTGGAGAAATTTCTTGTAAGTCGAGTCATCTCTTCTATATAAGGACTAAATCCCTTCTCATTGATCAGAGATAAAAAACTGATCAATCTAGGAGGAACTAGGTTGACTTTAGGTTCACTTTATATTAAGAAGAAAATAGCCACCCAAATTCGCCTTGACAAGGATTCAAACTTGGGTGGTCTAGGTCACCAACTGAGCTAGGCTCAGTTCCTTCATTGATCAGAGATAAATACACAAACAAGTTCCTTATCCCTAAACTCTAGTTTGTTCTAGATCTATTCCTCTCCTCCCAACCAGCACACTTCTTTGTCGAGCACCATTCTACCTTTAAGTCGGCACTGTCTGATCTCTATCCAATGAATACTGGTCCCACAGTGAATCGAGGTTCACGACATATTCATTTATATTTTTGTTCTTACAGGTTGCCAGCCTGATAGCAGAATTAGCATCTGCTGCAGCTGAAGAAAGGGGGCTTACATTTGATGCAGGCATTGAAGAGAGACTTTGTGCATACTCCAGAGCTGTTGCACACTTCCCAACTGCTGTTAAAGAGGCAAGTCCTGCTTATCATTGGCTATGTATATAAACAATGCCTATTTTCTAGTGCCTGATATATTTGAAATGCAATTTTTTCAATGGAGCAGTTCAAGTGGAGGAATGGATGGTTTTACTCTCTCACTGAAAAGGCGCTTGCACAAGGCAAGCCGGATCCATGCCCACTTCACACAGCTTGGCTCAAGGAGATTAAGGTCATCTAGAGAACTTTTGTGTACATAAGATGTGGTTTTGAGTCACGTTAATGTTTATCCATATAGAGAAAATTGGATGACTGATATACATCTACTTTAGACATTCGGGTTTAGTTACCCGTTACACTAGTAATTTCCATGTCACCTGCGTCACAATAAAACATATGTGAAAAAATTGAGTTCTCAAACTGGTTATAACGTGTGAAGTTAATTGTGATCTGATCACCACATATATATACAATACAATATATGCTATCACTAGTACCAGCAGGTTAAATTAACGGTAACTACTACTGTCCTGCTATCCCATTTCATGAATAATGACCATGCAAGATCTGGACCATCCAATAAGGATCCAATGGTGGCTACAGCAACTGCCAAAGTTGCAGCTGCTATTGCCACTTAACTGAATCTTGATTGCTGACTTAACTTGAGTTGCTCTTATAACAACTTCTATCCTTTTTCCAATGATCTCCTCACACGGTAATAATCAATATCCATAACTCCTCGTTCTTGTTCTGTCCTCATCATCTTGGCTTTTGATTTGATGCCTCATGTAGTTTTGCCCTGTAGCATTGTACTGCTAAACTCAAATCTTCTTGACATAACAGGAACCCTGCATCTTCAGCTAAAGAACATTGCATCCCTCCATTTTTTTTTCTGGTGACCACACCACCATGCAGCTACACGTATAGTTGGTAATTATTTGTAAATTTCATACATGCAACAAATCTTTTACATAATCTTCTTTTGTATATGATCAACTTGGTGGAAAAAAGCGAATCTCCAAGGCTTAAACAAAAGAAGTACCCCAAACCACAACCAAAATCCAAAGACCAGCCCAGCAAATACAGAGTAAAACCAGCTAAGGATTTCAGGTTCGTTGTTGTCTTTACTTCCCCCTATCAATGCTGGTGTAGAATTTGAAATATTTGAACATGATATGTTCAGTGGGAAACCACATAGCCCAAAGTTGTTGCCATAAATAGATGGATCCGCAAGTGTTCGGAGTTGATATCCAGATGGTATCTCCCCTGATAAATGGTTGTTTGATAGATTTAGAGAACTGAGAGACATCAGTTCTGATATGTTTGAAGGAATGGAGCCGAAGAGTTCATTCCAAGAAAAATCAAGTGACTCTACAATCTTCAAATTACCAATCTCTTTTGGAATAACACCAGATAGACGATTTCTTGATAAGTTTAGGAACCTCATACCTTCAAGATTGCACAATTCTGGAGGTATCTCATTAGAGAGATAATTGCTTGACAAATCAATACCTGCCATGAGTGCTATTATTCCTTCAAAAGCATGGTTTTGCCTCTTCCAATTTATGCCAATTCTGTTTATGTATACGTAGTCAACATAGCCACCCAAGATTCCGTGTCGGGTTGTCATAGGCAAGTTGAGTTCAGTTTTTGGCTGTATCATAGATGTAAAATTTCCAAAACTTCTTGGTATCAAACCCACCAAATTGTTCATAGCTAGATCCAACAGTTGGAGATGAGAGAGTTGTGATAGTTCCCTAGGAATACTCCCTTGGAAAACATTAGATCGTAGAATGAGAAACCTCAGTAAGGGATTGCTAGTTCCAATCCATGAAGGAATTGTGCCGGAAAAATGGTTACTACCAAGATCTAGAATTGTCAACAACTTGCATCCTTTTAGGACCATTGGATATTCCCCAGTGAAGTGGTTGTTTGCTAGATGCACTGAAATCAGTGACGAGTTAGGGTAAGTTGACATCAAAACATCCCCGGAAAAGGTGTTGTGTGATAAATCCATGAACACTAGGTTCTGCAAGTGCCACAAGCAGCTAGGGATCCCTCCATGGAGTTGATTGTTGGACAGGTCCAAGATTTCGAGGAAATTCTGCTGACAAAATGTCAAGGGAAATTCTCCCAAGAAGCTGTTGTTGGCCAACACAATAGTCTGAAATTGCCTACTACCAAGATCACTCGGTATAGTGCCAGTGAACTTGTTACTGCTGAGATCAAGTCCACGGAGATTTCTGAGGGATGAGATGGCTGCAGGAACCTCACCATGTAATTGATTCATGCTGACATCGATGCTTCGCAACGCTGTCAGGTTGAAGATTTCTGGTGGTATCACACCTGTGAAGCTGTTGGAGAAGAGAACCATCATCACTAGCTCTGTCAAGTTCCCAACGGACTCTGGAATCATCCCCGTCAGGAAATTATCATCTAGCTCCAGAGCCTGCAAGCTTCCCAGCCTTCCGATCTCCACCGGGATCTCGCCGGTGAGCTTGTTCTTAGCGAGACGCAAGTGTTGCAGCTTCGTGGCGTTGCCGATCGCCGGAGGGATTCTGCCGGTTATGGAGTTGTTCTGAACACGAAACTGCGTCAGCTCTGCCCAGTTGTTGAACAATTCTGGAGGGATGTCGCCGTTCAAACTATTTCTTGACACGTCGAACACCCTCATCTTTTCCATGGCAGAGAGCGACATGGGGATCGGGCCGTAAAGTCCATTGGAAGAAAAGTTGAGGTAGCTCAGCTGTCGCAGCGTCGCCGGCGACAATGGCAACAAGGCGTCCAGTATGTGGCCGGGGAAGGCGTTGTCGGAGAGGTCAAGGTACGTCAGGTTGCTGCTGCCGGTGGTGGAGACGCCGGCGGTGGCGTCGCCGGTGGTGAGGCTGTTATGGCGGAGGTTGAGCTTGGCGAGCGCCGGGAACGCGATAGCGAGGTCGAGCGCGGCGAGCGTGCCGTGGAGCCCTGTGCCCGGGAGGCTCAGCTCCGTGACATGGCCGGCGGCGTCGCACGTGACGCCGCGCCACGACGAGCAGGCGGAGCTTGAGCTCGCCGGTGACCATGTTGTCAGCGGAGACGCGCCGCCGCCAGCCGACGTCGACAGGGTGGACTTCCACCGGAGGAGGGATTCCGCCTCGCCGCGCTGGATGATGGTCGCCGTCGAGGAGATCGGCAAGGGCGGCGCGGACAGCAGTAGGAGCAGAAAGGGGATGCAGTGGAGGATGATGGATTTGGATGCGTGTTTTTGTGATCGGAGAGCCATCAATCGCGTGTTCTCTTGTGCTTGTTGCTGTTAATACTTTCTCGCCACAGAAGACCGATGAACTGATACTATGGTTGAGAGAAACTTGGCTGATTATCTTGGACTTGGAAGCAGCGACTTTTGTACGCACACATCGATCCTCATTAATGACAGAGTCACAAAAATGATACTTCACCTGCTACCGTTCCCACCTACCTAAAATATTAGGCCTCGTGAAAACTTTTGGTGAAAATATCATATTTATGGAGGGATTTTTAGACATGAATGAAAAAACTAATTTCATGGCTAGGCTGGAAACCGTGAGACGAATTTTTTAAAACCTAATTAAGCCATCATTAGCACAGGTGGGTTACTATAGTACTTATGGCTAATCATCTAATTAAGCTTAAAAGATTCGTCTCATTGTTTACTGCCTAACGGTGTAATTACTTTTATTTTTTATCTATATTTAATATTTAATGCATGTGTCCAAAGATCCGATATGATGTTTTTGGGTGAAAATTTTTAAAAACTAAACAGGCCTAGGCTCATTAGATCCGTGCCATTAAAAATATTACGGTTTCAATAGATGCTATTTCTATTTGCATATATAATGATGTCATTACCATTTAGTTTAATCGTAGTGCTGCCGCTCAGATATGTATTTTGCACGTATTTGACAATAATGCCCTATATTCTTCCTCCCTCCCTCTTGGATGAAATTATCCCATCTCCATCTATCAAATGAAGCAGCGACGATGGGTGGGGCAAGCCACGGCGACGATGGCGCACGTCAATGACGGATCCAGGATTTTCATCCTAGGTATGCACACATTGAGCCAAATCGAAAATCTCAACCACAAAAGTATAATTAAGTTACTAATTATGCAAAGGTAGTACAAATTATCATGTAGTTTTCTTATCACATCCCTATTCATTTCGATAAAAAATGTGAAGCCATGTCCTAAGATATGCTGAATCTGAATTAGTTGCCTTTGCTAAAGAAATCTTGTTCTCGTACATTTTCATATCTGATTAAATCAATTAATTTAACTTGATATCTATATGACAAGTGCGTATATAAATGAGAAAAATACACTCTCACTTTAGAGTTTAGAGTTCAGAAAGACTTAAAAAAAAGCTAGAGGAGGGGAGAAAACACAAAATGACCAAAAGGAAACGAGGAGAGGAAGTGAGGAAGATGCTAATTTGTTGCTACCTGTCTGCCAAAATGGGCTTCTGGCTTATAATATGTTACATATGTGTACATTTGATCCACTATAAATACTACATACTAAAAGTTTTTCAAATTTTTTGGATGTGACAATGCACCACAGGCACCCCCTAGGTCCGCCAGTGGCGCATGTAGGCGACATGAGCATGACGGTATTGGTGACGACATACTCGCCGACCTCCTCTTCCTTCTGTCATCCTCTGGCCTCCTCTGTCCACCCCGTGAAAAAACATCTATCCCCCAAGTGTATTTTGGTGATTAATGACAAATGGTTTGGAGGACTAATGCTTATGCTAAAGTGTGTGCAGTAAGACGGAGTTCATGCATATATAGCAAGGAGATGATGGTGTCACATTATACGCTGAGTATGTTGGTATTGTGTCTTGGACAATGATGTTGCATTTGACCCTAGTGCAACGATGTTGACGAGAGTTTGTTACTAGATTAAGTTATTTTAAATTATATTTATGAAACATTTGAAAAAGAACTAGCAGGTAAAAAAATTCAACGAGGTATACAGTGTTTGATCCAAAAGGGCCCCAAAACAATACAGCCCAAAAATTTCCTCCGCCAAAAAACCCTCGCGACGCTCCAAACCCCAGCAATGGCGGACCCGCTGTCGTTCCGCCGCCACCCGTTCCCCTCCTCCATCGACCTCGTCCGCTGGCTCCCCTCCTCCTCCGACCGCCTCCTCGTCGCCGCCGTCCACGACCCGGCCGCGCCATCCTCCTCCTCCCACCTCCACCTCCTCGCCCTCCCCGACCCCTCCTCCCCGCTCGCCTCCCTCCCTCTCCCCTCCCGCGCCACCGCCCTCCGCTGCTCCCCCTCCGTCCTCGCCGCGTCCACCTCCTCCGGATCCCTCCACCTCCTCCCCTCCTCCTTCGACGACGAATCGGCGGTGTGCATCGAGGGCGGCGCGGGGTTCCACGTGGGCCCCGTGCGCGGGCTCGACTACGGCGGCGGCGGCGGCGGCGCGGGTGGTGGGGAGGAGTGGGTGACGGCCGGGGAGGACGGGAGGGTGCACGTGGTGACGGCCGGTGGTGGGGATGGGAGGTTGGTGGCGAGGAGGGTGTGGGATGGGAAGGGGATGGTTGGGTACGAGGCCGCCAGGTGGGCGTCGATGGCGGAGTTCGCCACCGGTGGCGCCGGATGCGGCGTTCAGTGGTGGGACCGGAGGATGGGGTTTGCCGTGGCGGCGCAGTGCAAGGGCATTTGGTGAGTGTTAAGAATTGAACTGTTTCTGTTTGTTGGTTGATTTGCTTGGAAATGGTAGATTATTATTTGTTCAAGTAGGATGAAGGAAAACTCGGTTGATTTGCTTGGAAATGGTAGATTATTATTTGTTCAACTAGGATGAAGGAAAACTCTAACTCGCGCACAAGGATCTGAATAGCTTCTGGGTGATGCTAGTACAAGAACATGTTATTTGCCCTTTAGATATATATGTTCTTGATGTGGTTATGATCATGTTTTTATAGTATGGTTATGGTTATGCTAATTGTTCTCAGGCAGTTAGGTCGATTACTATGGTTGTTTTGTTTTCTTATGAATTGATGAAAATTTTGGTATGGACAGCTTAGTCTAATTTTTGATGCGATGCTAACATCTCAAGATATCGCTGCTTTCCTTAAATTTGACACACTCGAATCTCATGGATGAAATGTACATGTTACACAGGAATTTGGTTTAAAACTTTTCATTGTAATAAACAGCTCAATTCTTGGTCATATCTTACATTCCATTTCTGGGAAGCTATAATTCAATAGTTATCATTCTATTTCTTGTAGCTAATCCTAAGCTTTCACTGCAGGTGTTGATTAGTTGTCTGATCCTTATGCAAAGTGTACTTTTAAGAGATTTCTGTGACTATTTAGTACTTTAGTGGTTAAAAAACGCTGGGGCTGTTTGCTGATATTTGCAAAATTCAAATTTTTATGTTTTTTTTATAAGATTGCTAACATTTAGGTTTAAGTATAGTCATGCAACAGATCATACAGGTTTATCTCTAGTGTTTCTCAAAAAAATATGTGGGCTTGGTTGAATTGCCTTGCAAGTAGGATTGAAACTTGGCAGGAAAAGAAAGATCTGTTGATAAATTGAGATGTTTCATGTTTGGCAGATTTATATGCTAAAAACCAAGATCTGATGTCGCAGAAAATAGGCTTTTTTCTGAATGGCTTCTCTCAAAACTCATGCGCTAGAAGATTCAGGTTCTTCTTTCTGTGTAATGGTTTGTTGTGTTGAAATGGAATACAAGGCTGGATGGGTTAACCATGTGTGCTAGTGTTCTACAGACAATGAGTGTTCTTTTGTAAGATTTGATGGAAAAATATACATCTTCTGAAGTACTCTTAGTATCTAATTCATAATTAATATGTACTAAATATATAGTATGCATTTGGTTTGGGGACAAGATGAATGGGTTGAGGTCATCCCTGTTTTTAGGGATGTGATTGTCCTGTCACCAGTTTGGTACGAGGGATGAGAATATGCGATGATCCTGTTTTTTTAAGGGATGGGACGGCGTGGTCCACATGTCAATGAGAGGGGGAAGTAGGATGGGTAGTCCGCCAGTTTTTTTAGGGATCAGCCTGTCCTGTGTCTTGGGGAATATTCTCCCTGGGGACCGTCCCACCCCTACTTGACTCCCAATCACACACATGGAAATGGGATGGCCCCCTCCCATCCCACTTCACCCTATGAATTAATCTTAGCCATGTCATGTCATATATAATTTTATCAGTCTTTATATTATTCCTTATGATTTTGTGCCATATTTGCTTATTATGCTGACTTTATAACCTTGTGATTTTGCAGGGGTCGTGGCATTGTCACTGGTATGGTGCATTCCATTGACATTCATCCATCAAGGAAGCATATCTGTATGGTAAGGTCAATGTCTTACAAGTTTGTAATTGACTTGTGTGAATGGAAAAATTTAATAAAGCGATAAGACAATGTATATAGGATTAGCTTAGTCAAACAACTGAATGTTAGTTTACATCAAGTGAGAAGCCTCTGTTTGGACTATAGACCATGAAGTTGGTAGTTTGGTACGATATGGTGTTCACTGTTCATTAGGAATGAATATTTCCTGTTTCAGTGTACTCAGTGCTTCGATAAAATGTTAGACAGGTGAAATATGATTTGTCCTCAACAAATAGTGTTTTTTAAGTTATATCCGTGTAATCCATTTTATTGAAAAAAGTAGAGCTTCTTCAGGTTAGCGGCAATTAATTCCTTGTCAAATCCTTAGGTCAGAATGTCAGATGTATTTAATGATTTTGTGCAGTTCTTTTTTAAGTTATGTCTAACAGTTTCCATGTTATTTATAATCCCAAAAAAAAATTAAAATGGCAATTTTACAAAGGCATTGTAAATTTGTATTGAATGAATGCTGTCAAGGCATTGGCTACAATTCTTGCTTCTTGTATTTGCCAAATATGAGAAGTTGCCAAACAAAACATTTTTTGCCATGACAATTAAGGGTGTGATTGTTTCGCTTATTCAAAAAAGACCACGATGAAAAACCCTCAAAATCAGCTTCAATATTAAGTTTGAAAATTCAAATTTTCACTGCAGCTTATAAGCTAACAGCGATACAATGGGAGCCTAAAGTCAGCTGTGTATATTGCTTAATACACCCTCTGATTCATAATGCAAGAGTTTTGACTATTTTACTTGTAATGTTTGACCATTCGTCTTATTCAAAAAGAAGTAACACTTATTTTGTTTGACTTACTTTATTATCAAAAATACTTTAAACAGGACTTATCCTTTTTTATATTTGCACTGATTTGAATAAGACGAATGGTCAAACGTTGCAAGCAAAAAAGTCAAACCGTTAAGTTATGAAATGGAGGTAGTATCAATCAAATTATCTTCTAAAATGGTTTGCCATTACATATTGATATTCTAGTATGTATTTTGAAATCCTAGTGTTTACATAAATATGTAATATTGTAGTTAACTAGGGATGATTTGGTCAGTAAGCAGTTCCTGGCCCTATGCTGTGCTTCTGTGCTGTACATGTCAGGAAATTAAGCCTGCTTATAATGGCGTTGAAGTGGACTTAAGCTACTGTAGGGGTTAGATTCTCACTGTTCAGATGATGGGAGAACTGTAGGAAAATTGAGACAGTTTCAAACCAGGGATACTGTTCTTTACAATGTCTGCCACTTATTTAGTGGCACAGACAACTCATTTTCTCTCAACTCAAGTTGACCTGTATTAGTCAATCACTGTGGAACTCAGATTTATTTTTTCTTTTTGGGAACTGTGGAACTCAGAGTTGAAGTGAGTTGAAAATCTGTGTTTACCAGGAGTCATAACTGAAATTTGAACAACCTCTGATGTTTTTAGGTGGGAGGATCCTCTGGGACAATATTTGCTTGGGATCTAAGGTGGCCACAGCAGCCAATACCACTCTCTGGTTTAGGCCTTGGTGGAACAGCACAGCCCGTGTGTGAGAGTGAGGTCTGGGAGGTTCTTTTTGACAATTACACTCAGTCTTCTGATATCATCTCATCTGCCTCGACAAGAATATTACCGGTGATGATGTGTTCAGAGGATGGGATACTTGCGGTTGTCGAACAAGGCAAGCCCATATCACGAAACATGTGCCATTTTGATCGTTGGCTATTATGCATATTGCTGAAGGTAGCCTTTTTGTTGCAGATGAGAGGCCTGTTGAGTTGCTTGCTGAACCTTGCGCTATCAACTCCTTTGACATAGATCCTCAGAACCCTTCTGTAAGCTCATGAGTCTTCTCCAATCTGAATAGGTTTTTGTGTATTGAGAATGATAGAAAAATTGTTTGCTTTTTTGCACAGGATGTGGTTTGTGCCCTGGAATGGGAATCAATCGGTGTACTAACACGTGGTAGAGATACATTGGCCGAAGAATAAGTTTTACCTAATGGTTTCATCAAATTTTCCTGCATGGTCTACTTTAAATTCCAGGGAACAACAATGCCAAGATAAGCATCTTCTTGGAAGGATTCTATTTTAAGTCAGCTACTGAAGCTGATGGTCTGGCGCTGGAGGAAATTGGCCTGTGACTTTGCGTTGCCCCTGTAGAGAAGATGAAGATCGTGAACTTATCATTCTTACCTGTGTACTGTGCTTTACTGGAGTTGGGCGTTCCCTGCTTGAAATGTAAGTTGGACTGCTCCAAAACTATCTTTGTGCCCTTGTTGATTTGTATTGTGTCCCAGCTGATGCTCAAAGTCATACTGATGAAGTGATGATGGCTACTATACAAAAATTGCGAATGAAATTGATTTTGGTACTTGAACCTTTTTATTCGTTATGGAAAAATTGCATCCTGGTTGTAATTTAGGAAAGAACTCTTACTTTTTTCCCCCAAAAAATACTGAAACGATTGGAAATTGTGATTTCAAAGATTCTTGGATAGCATAGGTATTTTTTCGAGTAAATTTTACATTGGGGCATATCTATTTACCAAAGTAGCACTTTGGAACACGGGTAAGCATATGTTTTCACTTAGCAACATCCCTTTTTACCATCCATTGCGGATTGGACTAGGGTTAACCACATATAGGATATTCTGGTTTTTGGCCCAATCCATGTTAAGAGTGCGACGGCGGTGGCGAGTGTGGATGATAACGTGAGGTCCCTCGGCTCGACGTCGTATATATGATCATGCTCATATGTAACGAGTGCATATACAGTATACATCAAACATCATACACTCATACCTACAAGTCAGCTTGTTCAAGTGCGGGTTTTGCCGCTTTTTGCGGAAAACTCGAACTAACCCGCACATCACGGGCTTCAACAGTTTGGTTCGACGGGTTGGACGGGTCAAACTAACTTAGCCGATTCTTCCTCCCGCAGCTTCGTCTACTATACGGACGACGACGAGCTGCGCCGCCTGCCTCCGCGAGCGCCTCATCGGAATCGCGGCGTCGTGGCCCCATCTGGCGCCCGCGCCGGTGGCACGGCCCCGTCTAGTTCCGGCTTCGGCGTGGTTTTGAACCTGCAAGTCGTTTTGCTGCGGTGGCAACAGCGATGTGTTCACCCGGTGGTAACAAAGCCGACGGGTTGCCGAGAACCAACCCAACCCAACTCAACCCAATTGTGCCGTACGTCGTCACGCGTCAGTCGCGTGACGTCGATCTGCTGGCCCGCAATCCAATCCACTGTTGGTAGAGCACGCAATGTGTCGTGCTCGTGCCGCGGCTCAGCGGCGCCGGCCTTCTCGCACTCGAGCACGAGGAGGACGAGGCCGGTAGAGTAGTCGGCGAGCTCGAGCATCATGACCCGCGCGGCCCGTGCGGCCGGGTCAATCTGCGTCGCGAATTGCGTTGCCGGCCCGCGATCCCGGAGCCTGCGGGAAGAAGTTGCCGGTGATTCAATCGGTGAACACCTTCACTGTCGACACAGCTCAGCTGCCGCTGTCATGGCGCTGGGAGGCTGGGTCCGTTCTAGCATAGATCGATAGGCCAGCAACCCGCATGGCCGCATCCGCACCGGCTGGCCACGTGCTCCCTTCTCTTCCTCGCGGTGATGGGCCTATATATACGGACGACATGCGTGGACAGGTAGGGGCGGCGTGCGTGCCTGTGTGCCAAGCTCATGGCACACAGTGGACTCGAAGTACGTGGCCATGGCCGATGAGTTTCCCGGTCCACGACGAAAAAAAACTGTAGGAGGAAGTGCCATCGATAGTGCCTAGTTGCCCACTACTGCTGCCACCGCACGAGCTAACCCTAAAAACTGCTCATGTAGATTAGGCCAAATGACCCATGTAGTAAATCCTAGTCCAATCTGCAATGGACGGTAAAAAGGTGTGGTGTCAAGTGAAAACATATGTTTATCCATGGTCCAAAGTGTCACCTTGGTAAATGCCTCAATATGAAATTTACTCTTTTTTTCGTTGGGCAGCGAAGAAGGGTCCACGCTAAGGGAAAATTAGAGCCATGCCATTACTATTTCTCAAAATTGAAAATATGTTATCCTAGCCCACATGTCACTGACTCACGTAGGCCTCACATGTCATTAACTAACGAATGTCATATCTCCAACTTAAAAAAATTACAATGACATGGATCCATTTAACCCAAAAGATCAGAGAAGAGCTATGACAGATAGCAAAGCCTTTTGGCCTGTGGGTTGAAGGAAGGCTTGAAGCCCCCTAAACATCGTTAGATGACACCAAAGGCGTATAAAAAATTTTTCTGATCTGAACTAGAGATTTTTTTGAGTAAATTTACACCAGGTTGTACCATATAATTCAAAAAATATCTTATAAAATATACAAATCGAACTTACAAAATAATTTAAATTTAAGATAGGCTTCACAAAGTTTGCTTTATAATTTAAAAAGTTCATAAAAATTCTATAAATTTATTGACTTCTCTTCGTATTAACCCGGGGCAAAGTAAAAGTTATTTTGATGTATCCGGATGCAAAGTGTAATTTACTTTTTTTTTAAAGGCTGCACTACATAGAAGTGATAATCTTATTTGTAACCAATGGTGTCTTGTTTCATGTGTGAGATCTTTCACTACTCTTCGTGCATATCAAGGTATTTGTAGGTATTATTCGCAGATAGATTTTATACATGGCCTACGGCATTAGAACAGGGACTAAATACAATTTTTTAAATAAAGTACAAATAAAGTTTTTGTGTGAACAGGAAAACCGTGATCGAGTAATGTGAGAATAGATTAACTTAATTTGTAGTAGTATCTGATAATGGAGGACCCTGTCCACTCTGTTTAAATCTGAGATTTGACATGTGCGCTCGTATTTAGAGAAATATTTTTTTCTAAATGATAGACAACATATATGTCAATATATCAAGATATTTTTATTGACTTTGTCAACCTCAAGATATGCCAAACAGTTATCAGATAAGAGTAAAATATACGTGTGTTTTTGTTACGTGTCCATGCGTATATTTATGGTGTCTGTATCTATACAACTTCACCTCAACAAAACCATAGTTCAAAGAAATGGAAAATTTTGGTGAACGTCGAAGGGTGAAATAGAAAAAACTGCAGAAAAGCCCTGCATAAAGCGTAAATGTGGCAAGTCCCAAGTCCCAACATTCCGGACTCTGGAACCTTCAACTTCTACCCAACAACTCCTCTCCGCGCATACCAAAAACAACCGCATCCACTAGGTGTAAAAAAAAAAAATCCATCTTAGGGCCCACCTGTCAGTGACCATACCACCCCCGCCCACTGCCGCCCGAAAACCGCGCGCCAAAAGACTGCACTCCCGAATCGGCTTCCCGCTTCATTCCCCTTCCAAAAACTCCCTCTCGCCCCCGAAATTTATTTTTCCCCAATCTCATCTCCTCCCCCCACGCCACGCCCTCTCGCTCCGTATCCGCCCCGTGCGCCGCCACCGCAACCGCCGCCGCGGCAAACCGAGCCCTGCTGGTCACCCGAGACTTCCTTGCCGCCGGCGGAGGTGACGGAGGAAGGAGGAGCGAGCCGCGATGTTCTACTCGCACACGATCCTGGCTCGGAAGAGCCCCCTGGGCACGGTGTGGATCGCCGCCCACCTCGAGCGCAAGATCAAGAAGCCGCAGATCGATGGCATCGACATCCCCTCATACGCCGGTAAGCCCACTTTGCCCTCCCCCGCTCAAATATGCGTCCTTTTTGTTGTCTGCCGGTGGAAAGGCGGCGTCTTTCCGGCGGCGGTTCACCTGGGAGGGAAGTAGAGGCGAAAGGTGTGGCCTTTGTGTTGTTCGCCTGGGAAACTGGGGTTTATTCAGGTGTTGGGGTTAGCACTTATTAGCAATGGAGTTGTGTCATGGGGCATGCATGGTGCAGAGATTTGGATCCCAATCTGCATTCTGCAAAGGGACAGAAAGAAAGGAGGTTGAATGGTCTTTTGGGAGGGCATTCTGGACAAGATTCGGAATAACTGAAATTACTGGTTAGAATTTCGTGTAAAGTTTGTTCTTTTAGTAATAGGGAGATTCCTGGTTATCTTTGGAAGTTATGGGGCGTGCATTGGAGAGAGATTTTTGGGTAGATTTTCTGGCCCTGTTTTGGTGTTGAACATTTTAACAGTGATAGTTTTAATAAAAAAATTACAGTATTTTTTTAATATTTGAAAAACAGAACCCACCAACCCAAGTTTCACTTCCCTGTAATTACTTGCGGCTGAACACTGCCTATTTGAGCCACTCTATTTGAAGTAAAATGGTCTCAGGTTGGCAGGTCTAACACTCTATAACTCTTTCTGACATCAAATAAATTCAGGGCTGATTCTTAAAAAAAAATTAGCATGTTCCTTCCATATATACATATGGATTACACAGATCAGTTTCAAATCATAACTTTATGTGCTTGCATCGTTTAGGTAAGAAGCATTTTTCAGTGCATTATGTAACAGCTTTTAGTTTATTCTGTGATTAATTTTACATATTTAATCTTGTGAACTCATGAAGAATGTAAATGGTCCTTATGCCTAGGAAGCTTATTGATGGAGTTTTTTTTTTATAAGAAGACATGCATTATTTGTGACTAAAAACATGTTAGTGGTTTGAAGTAAACAACTTTAGTAGTATTAATGATTTAGGCATAGATCCCTAGACCTTATTGGAAGTTCTATATTTTTCTAGGGAGGAGAGTGGGACAGTTTTATTTTATTTCAATTTTAGTTGTATTTGGCATGAACTTGTTGTATGCTAATAGCGTGCTGAATAGGTTACATTTTTTCCCTAGTTAAGTATTGAACAAATGTTTTCCCATTAAAAAAATTAACACTGTTCATTGCTCCCTGCCTTCGTTCATTGAGAATTTTTTTTATTATGTTTTATTCCTCAACATTATGCTATGTCTTCTAATGCATGCATTTTGTTTTTCAGAATGTATCATGTTCCCTGAAGTTCCAATTGCTCTGAGGTTGTCAGGGCATCTTCTTCTAGGTCTAGTTCGCATTTATTCATGGAAGGTAAACTATCTCTTCCATGATTGTAACCGGATGTTAAGCACAATCAGAACCGCCTTCGCTTCTGTACAAGTAGATCTGCCTGTTGGTGCGGATCGTGCGCCATTTGATTCCATCACATTGCCAAATACATTCTGTCTCGATGACGTAAACCTAGATGATGCAATTCGTCTAATAGAGTGAGTACTTTTGTTCTGATTTTTTTCTCCATGTCATACAACATCAATGCATAGTCTTACCGCGTCAACTTTCTGACAGTACGCCGGATAATCATCGGAAGAGTCTGGACCAGATCACCTTGGCTGGTACAAGATATTCATTTTACTAATATAATGTTCATTATGATTTTCACGCCCATGTTTAACAATCTCATTTTGGTGTTTTAGGAGATTATGTGACAATTGATCTTGATGAGGTAGTCATCACTGGCTTGCCTATTTTTGCACTCTTGTTTAGTTTGCATAATCTCTTAGTTTTGTACTTAATTTGGTGCAGGATGCTGGAGTAGAGCTATCAACTCCTGGACAATCTTCACAAATGGGACCTGAACCAAATGAGGAAGAGTATGTGTCATATTGTTTTTTCCATTTTCTATTTCTGTGGACTTATGTCTCCTTTGTAAATCATATCAGGAGATTACCCCCATTTCACATCGATTTTGGACCAAGTGACAATATGGATGTGGAAATTTCCGTAGATCCTGCCCAAGGCAACTCAGAGGCAGCGAACCCCAGTAACATAAATCAACAGGCAGATAATGCACCAGATCTTCCAGAGATAATGCGTGAAGCGCCGTTTGAGGGCCCTGAATTGAACTTACCAGATATTGATGAGTTGAACAATGACCCCATGGATACGACCGTGGAACTTTCACCCTTTGTGTCCAAGAATATCACCCCTGCGGCAATGGAACAAACTATATCCCCTGTTCAAGGATTATCTGGGACATCAATTCCCAATGTACAAGGAACTACAAGCAGCACCTATGATGATATTGAAGATGTTATACCAATGGATACTGGTTAGTATTTTCCTTGCTGACTCATCTTGGTCTTTTAAGATTTGTTTTTGCTTTCATTTTTATTAAGATCTAATAATAGTAATTCTACGTTGCAATTCTGCCAGCATGACCTGTGTGGATGATAAATGTTGTGTAAGATGTATTTTCCCTGGATGGCAAAGATGTCTTCTCATCCAACTTCTTTTCCTTTTTTATGTTAGGAATGCCTGATTTAAGGATTGCACCATCTCCACCGCAAGTACACCATAACAATGAAGATGCACAACCAAATGTGCAAGATAACGATGGTGATGCAGAACCAAATGTGCAAGATAACAATGGTGATGCACAACCAAATGTACAAAAAAATGGGATAAAGCTGAAATATGACAAGGAAATAGTGTTCTCCAATGCGTAAGTTTCACGTTACATTATCTTACCTAAGTAAAGTTTATTGGTGGAAATAACTCCAATACACTCTTATATGCTCATCTAATCTTTTAATTTTCAAAATTCATATTGTACAATTTGTCTTGCAAAGTTACATGAAGAGACAGATTGATGGTAGTGAACTATATCATCTAGCTAGCAAGAGGAGGAAACTACCCCATACAACGGTGGATGTGTGGAAATTCAGCAGGATTCGCCAAAAGGATGGCTTCTTGCATGAGCCTTTAGTTCATGGTATGCTCACTGATTCCTATTATCGTAAGAATGAATTTCCACTAGGATATATCCTTGCACTTGCTCCTGAAATAATATCATAGCCCAATTTTCTATTCTTTTCAGGCATGTGCACTAACCTACGTCAAACCTATGAGAGAACCTTCCCCCATGTGAGTGGCGAGCATACTCCTGGGGTAGAAAATGCCAGTATTCAGGATGCACCTGATCACCAGCCTGATGAACATCTGTTTAATCAACAAGCTCCAAGAAATTCAGATGGACAACCTGAACCTGAGATTAACCCAACGTCTCCAGTAAACACAGATGCACAACTTGAACCTCAGCTTAATTCACAATCTCCAAGAAATGCAGATGGACAGCCTGAACCTGAGCACAACCCAAAGTCTCCTGCTGATGCAGGCACATCACACTTTGAAGATACACCTGAGATGCCTCGATTCTCGCCACAAAATATTCCATCTCCAATAAGAGACGATAATTCTCCTTTCAAAACTCCTGGTGCTGGCGGGACTCCGAAATCTGGATTTGGAGGAACTGCTGCCACTGGAGCATCAGCAGATATGAGTTACATGTCACCTGGACAAGACTCTTATCCTCAACTTTCTCCTTTTCCATTTAATGATGAACTTGATGGAGATTTTCCAGAGATTCCTAGCCTCATAAGTACACCAGCAGTAATATCGACAGCAGGTACTGCGGCCACAGGATTGGGAAGCATGTCTGATAGGACAAGGTATGAGATAAGTTCCAATGGATGGTTTTATGTTACTATCTTTTGAGTCTGAATCAATATGTTTCATATTGTGTTGTAGGCGTGTGGCGCAGTATTTCAAAGACCACATGTCTTCTGCTACATCAGACGATCAACCTGGTAAATTTAGCTTGAACAGAATCCTGGAAGGGAGAAGCAGGAAACTAGCTGCCCGCATGTTTTTTGAAACACTGGTACCGTTCAAACTTCTAGCTACATTTCTCTTTTTGACATAATTTCTATAGTTATTTTGGTGCAGCTGCACACATTGTTATTTCTATGTCCTGACATATATTGTACCTTTATTCTTTATGTAGGTCCTAAAAAGTTATGACTATATCGATGTCGAACAAGAAGAAGCCTATGGTGATATAGCAATTTCAGTTAAACCCTCACTCTCAGGAGCTAAACCCTGACCTATTCAGATGCTTAGAATCATATAGAAATGGACTCTTGATCCGCAGAAGTCTTGGTGGGGTTTACAGCAATGGCTTAATACAATAGATGCCCTTATGCGACGTGGCTGGCTAATAGAATTACTAGAACAAATGCCATTTAGGTTGATATTGCAGACTACTGTAGTTGTAAAGCTGTAGCATTAGTATGTAGTTATTGAAAAAGCCAGTACATCTTGTTGTTCAGTTAGGACTTAAGATGGTACTCCTTGCCTATGCTCTCTTGGCAGCAAGCAGGGTGAACAAGGAATCAGATGAAGAAAAGAATTTTGTTTGTACCTTTTCTGTTTAATTATATGGTACTGGTAGTGATATGTTAACATTTGTTGAAATGTTGGATGACTAGCTTAAGATATTTTTTATAAAGAAAACGAGCCCATTTTATTTCAACAAACTATTTCATTGGATTATTTAACCTCCTAAATTGTTTTTGACTAACTTTACATACTAAATTATTAAAACGGCTCATCGGATGTATTAGTAATATTTCTCTTTTCTTAAAATATATAAAGTCATATCTTCAATTGAAATTTGGTGTGAGATAAATGCATTATGACTTGGCTTCTTTTTTAATAGTTGGTTGGAAGCACATAAATCTAATTTAAACGTCAAGAATGTAAAGTTTAAGCAAATAACCATGGAAAAATTTTGGAACTTTGATGATGGGTGTTATCTATGAATCCACAAAAGTTTGTTTAAAAATATAGCTAGTGTAAAGATAAGGTGTAAATTCAAAACATTTTTTTTTTAGTTTGGGGTATAATATGAACCAAAAATAGTTAAGAGGTTTAAGTGATCCAGTGAAATAGTCTAAGAGAGTAATTTGACTTATTTTTGTTTTATAAATGCCATTGTACGCCGTTGATATCTTGAGCGTGCCAGAGTGCAAAAGGTACTCTCTCTCCATAAAAAATATAAGCATTTTTTGTTTCGGCCCAAATACATCTTCCTTTTTTTCATCATGTACTATCATTTTACTTGGTAACAAAGTTTTTCTTGAATACGCTTGGTAATAAAGTTTAGATCTAAAATAAAGGTTTTAGAAATTTTAAATCTCAGTTAAACCCTCACTCTCAGTTGAAAATTAAGAAATAGAGAAGAGAACATAATGTCTTTAATAAATTTGTCTTCTACTCGTACCGTCCCAGAATGTTGCTATTTGCCTATTTTCTACTGCAATGTAACAAATTGTAACAATTTTCACATAGTACACCTCATCTTAGGCTCCCATCCTTTCACTTTTACTTATCTTCTATAGCCAAAATCGTAATTTTCATCCTCAAATTTGAAGTTTTTTCATCATAATTTTTTTCAGCCTTGGATTGAATAATTCAGATGTAAAAGTTTGATCTATAAAGTATTTTTATTGCTTCGTTCTTATGTCAACTGTTTTTTAGAAAAAAAATGAAACGATCATAGCCTTAAGTAATAACAAACTTAGCTTATTTAATCACTTCATCTATGTATTCTTATCAACTAATCACAACCTCTCCCATTTAAATAGCTAGTGGAGTCGAGTGTTCAAGCGACCTTATCTCCCTCTATATTGAGGAATAGTACATGAATTTACATGTAAAATAGAGGATTGGAAAACATACAAAATAGGTTGTTTGGAATGCAGAAATGATGTAATCACATGAATCTTGATAAGCAACAATAATGACAATTCTCTTGGCTAATTCATCATTCCTTACTTGATTTGTCTTGGACTTAGCAAAGGAAAGAGAAAAAATGAGGTTATTGTGCATTTTTTCCTATGCTTCAATCCTTGCCCCCTCCTCCCCGGCCCCTCCCCACACACACAAAAAAAAGTCCTTTTGAGCTTATCATTGGTCTCCTTTGAATAAATGGCTAATTGGATGCATGCCATTGCAAATTTTCAAAGTTGGAGATATATCATTTGTTAGTCAATGACATGTGGAGGAATCTTTTACGATTCAAATCCTATAAAAAAACTTCCTTAGCCATTTGAAACAAAGAATTAGAGAGTCTGAAATCTTATGAAAATCCTGTAAAATACCTCTTTACACAAAAGTTTTGGAGAAAAATTAACAAGAGCTTCAACCTTCTGGAAAATTTCCTATGAATCTGTCTCTTTCATCCAATTGCTACGTTTTTCCTAGGTTCTATCAAACGGTCAATCCCATATTTTCATATTTTTGCAATCTTCTGTTTTGCACTTGCAACACTGTATTTTTTCTATTGCTCCATTTTTCAATCTCATGGTTCAAATGGGGACAGTCCAAATGAATGAATAGTGCCAAATCCTATAGAAACTGGATCCTACAAAATTCCTACATAATTGGTATGAAGTCCATCTAAAATTTTCTTCATCCGTAATCCATGAAGACCAATGCTATTGTGACAACAGATAATTAACATCTACTTCCTCCGACCCATAATATAAGATATTGTAGGATCCAAAACAATTAATATTGTAGCACATCTTACCAAATATGAGCATGCAATTTGGAGTAATCGAATCAAATCTTGTATTTATGGTATACATTATTTAAACACCCATTTAATAATTAAGGGAATCAATGGGGTCTACATATTTAATGAGGGGCATGATGATATTTTATTCATTGATTATTTTTTCCTAAAATGGTAATATTGTATTATATTTTGGGATAGAGGGAATAAGACGTTGAACTTGCGGACTTTATTGTAATTCATATATTTAGATATTAAAGGTAAAATTATTGTAAAATCTTAGTAATTGCGAAAACCTTAGATTTGATTCAATGTAACCACGAAAAATATTAGGTATCTTAAATTTACAATATCTTCGAAAGCATAATTGACAAAACAACTGTGCCTAGCGACGAGGTCTAGCTGCTTTTTAAAAATAATTTTTAAACCTTTTAATCCGATATTTTCAGGTTTTAAATATTTTTTGATATTTTTCTTGGCTTGATATGGGCTGCTTGGAGCCTTGGAGGTTATGAAGGTTTCTAGAATAATCATTAAGTTTTTTTGAATTTTAATATGACTTGGTATGATTTTACTTTTTAATCCGATGGTCGTTATTTAGTTGCTTATGTGGCCCACTGAGACGCTTAGAAAGTTATAGAAAGTTTAGCATTTAAATTTCACTTGCTTTCTTCATAGTTATGCCAACAAATGTTTGCATTTACATTTTGCGACAAAAGTCTTAGGAAACCACGTGCTACCGATGTAGTCCCGGGGTCTCCTAAGTGGGAGAGAACAAGACAAATATTGAGCGGTGAGATGGTCCTTTCTTTTTATTCTCATAGCATCATGCGTACAATAGGGAGGCTTCTCCACTCTTTATTGGTACACTCATGTCTTTCACTTGCAACGTGATGCTACATTAGCACCATTCATATTGGACATGGATCATTTACAGTACTACTACAGCAGCCAAAGCCATATTGATACGTGGGCCTCAATTTTTCTTAATTCACATGTTAATGACTTTACATGCCCATTTATTTATTGTTTGTATCTACTTTGCTTACTGATGACATGTTGCCAGTTTTAACGTCCCCTCGCCTTCCCTTGGTGCATATTTGGCCCATTTGTGCTGTTAAATTTGCTTTTTTCTTGGTTGCATGGGAAGCATGAACAAACAACTTATCAAGAGTTGGTAAAACAATTTTTGCTTAGTCAACATAAGTCAAGAAACCGATATGTGTTAGCTTCATTTTATCTCAAATGTAGTCCTAGGGGTTTTTTAATGGAGAGAGAGAGAGCAAGATACAAAAATTGAGGGGCGAGAAGATGCTTTCATTTTATTATCACATAAATAGGTGTATAATAATGAGCATTCTACACTCTTTATATAGGCGTAGCCATGAGTACTTTGTAATTGGCTTAATTAGTGATAATCAGGCTTGACCTTCATGGCTTTATGTGATAATTATTTAGCAAGATTTTTTTTTTCAACATGTCTACAAGACATCTCCATCTAATAAATTTGATTATACAATATCTGAGGGAGGGTTGATAAAACTTATATGACTGAGAATTATAATGGGCTCTTTACCCACAATCCCTCCTAAGAACTTAAATGACCTTTGTCTACCATTAGTCGTTTTCCATATCAATGAAACTATACTCTTCAGTCCGCCTTAAATACCACCCAGTCGATACCACTTATGTCATTCACTTGTAATGTAATGCCACCCATGAAAAATGGATCCTTTATGGTGTAGCTAGAGCAATGAAAGCAATTGATATACGGGCCCCACTTTTCTGTGTCTCACATATTAATTACTTTAAATGACCCTTTATTTATTTGTTTATATCTACTTAATATTTACTCAATATGCCATCCATCTTAACGTCTCCTCATCTTTTTGTTGGTGCACATTTGACATGTTTATATTGCTAAGTGTATTTTTTTCTTGGTTGAACGGAATGCTGGAACAATCGACTTACAAAGAGTTGGTAAAACAATTTGTTGGTTTATTCAATATAAGTTGAGAAAGCAATTCATATCACCTTTATTTTATCTCAAATCCACAATTTAATATGATGGTGAAAACGTTCTTAAACTTAAACTCACAGTTGGATTAGTTTGCAATCTTTGTGATTTTCTCTCGCCACCAAGAAATTCTACGGGACCACTCCATTCAGTTCCAAAATGAACACAATCCTTTTAACAATCACATTCCTTTCAACACTTTTCTCGTACTTCTAGAATTACAAATCACCCATTAGACTGCATCCAACTAAATATCTCCCTTATCAAAGGACTCAACTACAAAAAGACACCACTCATTTGGTGCTTACAGTTATAAAGTAGATGTTGTGGGGCCCATCAAGTCTATAAAAGAGACGGTGGTGGGTGCCAGCAAATCAATATATAAAATAGGAATTTCTATAAGTTTAGAACACCCCTTAAACCCCACCTAACTAAATATCTCTCTTACTGCTGGGCCTAGCATTGCAGTGTTTTATTTCAAAAAAGTTATCAAAGTACTCAACTACAAAAGATTGCAGATATAAAGTAGATGTTGTGGGGTCCACCAAGTCTTGTGGTGGGTGCCAGCAAATTAATATATAAAATAGATAACAACCAGCAAGTAAACGGTGATGAGGCTAACTAGTTAAACAAACCTTTTCTGCGACATGAAAGCCACGGCCATGTCATCCTCCTCCTCGCCGCCGACGAACGCAGCGGCTGAGGCGGACATGCTGCCGTCGCTTCCGCCGGAGATCCTGAACAACATCCTGGCGTGGCTGCCATTCAAGGAGGTGGGCCGGACCTGCTGCCTGTCGCACGCGTGGGAGCACTGTTGGGAGTCGGTCCCCCGGCCTCGCCATTCGTTTCCATAGGAACTACTCCGCCGCCGCCGTCTCCGGCATGCTCGCCCGCTGCGCCGTGCATGTCGAGGGATTCGACGTCTTTGTCCGCCGCCTCTTCCAGCGGCGCGCCCTCTGCTGGCTCCGCGTCCTCGCCGACAAGCGCGTCCGCGCTCAACCTCAACTTCGAATCCACCCCTGACGACGTCCACCGTGGCGTCGGCCTCGTGTTCCCCACCATCGCATCCGCGATCTATGACTACGGTGATCTCGCTGATCTCCGACTCTCCTACTGCCAGCTCCCGCCGCCGGTGCTGCCGTTTGCTGGGTTCCCCGGACTCACGAGGCTGGTTCTCTGCACCGTCTCTCTCCTGCTCGCCGGTGCCAGTGCTGCTCGAGCGTGTGATCGTGTAGTGACCTGAGTTTTACTGCCGTAAAATTTATTTTAATTAAAAACTTAATTTCAAAATTTTGGTTCTTCGCTTGTGTAATTAGTTCTAAGTGCCATTTAGATCTCAACCTTTGTCTCCTTGGTACCAAAAAATCCCAATCCGAAGTTCCTACCCAGAGTCAAACTCTTGGACCTCCTAATTCCTTTTTATCGCTGTCTCTGTTCGATCCCAAAATCATAGACTTTTTTTTTCCATGGCCACCCCGTAACAAAAATCCCATGTCCGGCCCTTCAAAAAATTTTCCTTGCTTCCGAAAATGACCAAAAGGATTTTTCTCCTTTAAGTCCTTGAAAATAATTTGTTCCCTTCTATAGGTCCTAGGGAGTACCCGAACTTGTTTTCAGATATCCTTTGTTGAAGTCAAACTTTTTCATCCAAAATTCTACCCCAAGTCCCTACAAAAATTCTTAAGGAAATATTAAGGATATTCTCACTTTGGGCCGCCTCTCCCTGTTTCTTTTCTTTCGGCCCAACCCCTTCTTCCTCTCCCACATTTCTATCCTCTCTTCTTGCCTGGGCCGCAGCCCAGCTCCTCCCTCCCTCCTTTCGCAAAGCATGAGGCCCACGGCCTGCGTAGGCGTCGAGTGACGCGTGCGTCTGTCGCCCTCGTCCTCACGCGTCCGTCCACATTTTAGCCCCCCACTGACCGATGGACCCCGCGAGGAAATGGATCGGACGCGCGCCCGCTCGCACGAGTCTCGCGCGGTCATCCCTCTCCCTAGTCCTAGACCACAGCGCCGCCGGCACGGCCACCCCAAACCGGTCCCGGCCCCACCATGTCACCGCGCACGGCCATCGCCGTTCACCGTCGCATTGCCCCCCAGAATTCACCGTGCCGCCGCATGTCGCCATCTCCTTTTTCCTCTCGCCGGAACCCGTCGCTCCACGACGAGCCGCCCGGCCGACCGCCATTAATCGCCTACAAGAGCTATCCCGACCGCCCGCGTTTACTCTCCTGTGCTGCCGCGCCACGACAAGGGGCACAACGCGTCGTCTTGTCGGCCGCCGCCCCTGCACCAGGACCTGACGCTCCATCGCACACGTCCACCCCGTCCATCGCCGCCACACGTCCTCGCCGCCGCTCTGCGACGCACCGCCCGACCAGCCGCCTTTAATCCTCTGAAAAAGCCACCTTGGCCGCGTTAACCCTCACCTGCGCCAGCTACATTTACCCCGCCTGCCGTCGTGTCAGGCCGAGCCGCTCGCCGACGCCGGTGGACCCCGCCACCTCGCTTTCGTCCTCATCCCCTCCGGCCACGGCTATAAAATCCGGCCGAAATCCATCGCCCGCTCACCCCTCTCCCTTTCTGAACTAGCTACTCGCCGTCCTCCGCCACCCCCACCTTTTTCCCGATCCCGTCCATCATCACAAACCCTGTCCCCATCATCCGGCCCTCTCGCCGTCCACACCTGTTTCCCCACCGGCCGTCGCTTCCCTCACCGCGGTCCGACGCGCCGGTGCCCGTTGTAGCCGCTGCCCTTCCCCCTTTCCCGGCGCCGCTAGCCCCTCCTCTCCGGGGAAATCAGAGAAGAAAGGGAAAAAGGAAGGAGAGAATGAGGAGGAAGAAGGACATGACAAGTGGACCCCAGTGTCAGCCCCTCTCCTTTCCCCCTCTCCCTCCCGAAAAGCCCCCTTTTCTTTTTCGCTAATGGGCCGGCCCGTGAGCGTGTTGAGCCTCGGTCCACCAACTTCCTCCATTCCACCCTTGAAAAATAAGTCCAGTTAGCATCCCTCTGTCGACAGCCCTCCAGAAAAACATAAGTCCACCTTTGGTCCTCTCCTTTTTTCTGTGCAGCCCAACTTACACCAAACAAGTTCAGTTTTGGTCCCTTCTTCCTTCCAACTATCACCATAAGTCCTTTTTCCAATATTCCAGAAAATGCCACCGGCCTTCCAACATTCATACCTTTTGAACCGTAAGCCCTCTCATCGCCATTCAACTTCCAAAATCCTTCTAAAAATAGGATCTACCCTATGGCACTACTAATTATATTTATAATAATTTATTTTGTAGACTTCAGTAGGATTTCTGTGTATTGCTCTCTAGCGTACGTTCGTCTCGAAAGTTTTCCCTACTGAAGCCGTAAATCAAGAAGATGTGAAGACCCGTGATCAGATGGTTTTCTTGGAACGGTCGCGTAGCGGATTTATCTGGTTTTCTCTGAAGCTTGAAGACCGGAAAATCGTCACCCAGGCAAGCCACCCTTTGATTATATTTCTCCCAGTTTTAAAATAAAATGTTTGCAACTCGCATTAGGATGCGCACGATTATACTTCCCGGCCTCGATTAGTAAAATCGATGGACCTACCCAGTTGTTGCATTACTTTCCGTAGGAATTGAATACTTGTGAACCCTTGTCGATACACCCCGATGGTACTGTTGAGCATTCAGGCTCTCGAGTATGATTGTCCGACTAAACCCCCATATTTTACTCTGTGATACGACTTCGAAAAAAAAGGTTGAGAACTATTTTGAGAAATGGTTTGCGAAGTGAAAATGAGTTTTGCAAAATTTTGGGTAAGGCTTGATCATGATGGCATGGACAAGTTTTCCTGTTTAAGGACCGATTCCTTTATGAATTCCATCCGAGCATATTATCGTACGACCACGCGGGAACCATGGGAATGCCCCTGGACGAGTACTCAGTTAGTTCTTGTGGGTCTTGCATGTCGATGGTTATCGAACACGCCGGGGGTAAGGTGTGCGAGAATCACCGGGATCTTGCCTTTGAGGAAGATACGGGATTAGGGATCGCTGTTATCAGCCTTTGAGAGGGGATACGGGATCCTTGGGTACCCCCCGTGTACTCTGAGTGGATGACGGCTACATGAATAGCCTGATACTGGTCGCGCGGTTAGGCGACCTAGCCATGCGACATGAGATCGTCAGGACCTAGCCTTGGAAAGGCCTTGTCAGGAACTTTCGATTCATGACCCGTTTCGGTATTAGCTTCGTGTTGCGTGGGTAAGGCGTACAACCTCTGCAGAGTGTTAGCACTGTTCGAACAGCCGTGCTCACGGTTAGGAGCAAATGTGCGGTGATTCTCTTAGCGTAGTTTTTGTTTTTTCAAAATGTTTGTGGGGAAAACTCTTGAAATGGGAAGCAAGTGATGCGAATTGGTTTTGGTGCAAGGCCTTCGTGGCCGGAGATAGGATCCGTGGGATCCGGGAGTCGAGGCATCAGGGATGCTCGATGTTGACAATGCGATATGGTTTGAACTAAGGCGATTCGGAAAAATTGTTGAGACATGATTTGAGCTTCGTGATAAATCATGGTTGTGAATGTGTTGCCATACCCCGATATCTTTACTGTTGTTAATTGATGAACTCAATTAAAATCCTGACACACTTGTAGTATTTTTTTTCAAGAAAGCTATTTTACACTTAACTCTAGCCGTTCTATGAAGCCTGCATATTACATTTTCCCGTGGTTTGCGAGTACGAAATTTACTCATGGAGAAGATTTAATTTATTGATTGATTCAATGGAATGAACAGCAATTGAGGCCTTGCGCGCTCCGGCCAAAACAATAAATGTGGTCTCGTGCAGAATAGTGAAATTATTTTATTTTGGATTTTTTTCATTAAATCAATCTAAATTTGGAACCAAGACAAATATAGGAAGCATTGAACTGATTCTCTTAACCTTAAATTACACCAATTTCTCATCAGTTAAGTATTGCTCGAATGGGTGTCCATTTATTTAATGCTAATCCACTAGTTAACTAATCTGGTGGTGAATAATTTAATTTGGGTTATTTTTAAGTACATTCACGCTTTTAAACAGTTGAATCAGTCGAAATCATTTAATATTTACCCAGGGTGATTATAAAGAGTAGTTTAATGTGGTAAAACCATAAGTTCGAAAACATAAAAACTTATAAACTTGCCAATAGACAAGACCTTATTAATTGATAAGATGCAGGAAATTGGTTAAATCATTAAGTTTTGTTCCAACTAAAAGAAAAAAAAGAAGTCTATGTAAAGAAAAGTGGAACTATTTTAATTTGTATTTTTTCTCATCTCTCTTGCAAAGATATTTCATTAAGTGGACCTTATGCTTGGTGCCGAGAAAGAGATGAATTCATTTTCAGTACTCCAATTTTTCAGCTAGTACACTAGCTTATTCAGTATACAAATAAGTAAGTTTGCAAATATTTTGAGTAAATATTTAACTAATTTTAGTGTGTTAGTAGTTTGATTTGGGATTCCTTTATAGGTATATTTCATATTTTAAAACTGACGAATCAATTGGAATCATTTAACATGTACTGGTCGATTAGAAAGACCTTTGTGAAGAAAAACCACCGGTTCTAAAATTTATAAATTCTAGAAACTTATCAATCAAGAAGAGTTTATTAATTTATTAAATGCAAGAAATTAATTATGATTGATGTCTTGTTTTGGCCAATAAATAAATAAATAAAATAATAAACAACGTTTGTTCAGAAGTGTGATATCATTTGAATTTGTATTTTTATAAATTAATCCCTATCAAACATTTTTTCATAAATGGGCCCTAAGCTTGGTGACTGATAATTGATGTATGCTTCTGATGAGGACATCCTCCACTATCAACCGCTGGCAAAGACACAAAAGGGGCCAAGTGGTCCAGGCAACCTTTATTTATTAGGCCTTGGCCCATCTCATCTGGGCCGGATGCATCATTTGATATGAGAGCTAGGCCCTTGTTTAAGGGCGTGTGAATGATGAGGACATCTTCCACTATTAATCGCTAAAAAAGACGCAACAAGGGGCCAAGTGGTCTAGTTGTAGTCGGGCGGCAACTGTGTGAGCCTCTGAATAATCCCACCTTGCTTAGCTTGGGAGAAGGAAGCCACCTTAAAAGGGAGAGTCGAGCGGCGACCGTGTGAGCCTCTGAAGAATCCCACCTTACTTACCTTACGAGGAGCAAGCCACCTTAAAAGGGAGAGCCACCCTTTCTCTATTGGACTAGTCTTTTAGAGAGAATGAGCCTTTCCCCAAGTGTGTGGGCCTAAGAACTGTTGGGGTCTGGATAATCTTAATTTATTGGGCTTTGGCCCACCCGACCTATGCCGGATGCATCAGCTTCCATCTCAGCACCATACCATTTGCATCATGCAGAGTGATAAAATCCACGCTAGAAGTTCCCTAGAGAAATATTATCGTATCAGTTATATTACTTTGGAGGCAGTCGCTAACATCGTGACCCAAGGGGCAACGTCCATGCCATCCTTAGCAGCATATATTCTAGAGGGCACAAGATACCATACACTAGAATTCACACATAACTCCCCATTCCTTCCTCCTCCCAACCAAACGAGAGGCCCAACTTCGGTTTTGTGTTTAATTTGAGGTGGCAATGACATAACTAGAACAAAGTATGGGCAGGATTAATTAGCACTTGTCGTTTTCTTATCGGATGGATCCCTACAAGATAATTGTTATCACCTGATCAAATTTAACATGTGAAAATTATGTTTGTTCAACTTGCTAGTAGTATAGGTGCGTATAATTTGGTAGAGTGATGAATAATAGCAGTAAATATGTTTGGTTTGATGGATTTGTTGTTTATATGGATCCTTTGGTTTTGTAAATCTAGTTTAATGATGTATTCCGTAAAAGAAATATTTTTGAAAATGAATTTACAAATGAACATCTATTTTATACTAGTACATGAAATGTTCATTTTATTTTTACTATATATTTAGGGATTAATAAGCCACGTTAGCCTCTTGGGTATTGGTTGTGCTAGTCAATGCATCTAGGGCATATTTGTAACGTTGATAAGTGGAGGTAGCATGAAATGATGATATTGCGTAATTCGTGAGAAAGCATGAAAAGTGTTGGTTTTTCTGAAGCATCCCATTTTTATCTACTTTTGTTGATTGAGTGAAAGAGGCTTGGGCGAATGGAAGATTGGGATATACCATGTTGATTTCGAACGGTCGATCAATGCAACATCATCAAATCTACATGCAGAAAGAGTTTGGTGGAGGGTCAAATTCGATAGAAAATTTATGTATAGGTCATCATGGCGATCGTTTCGAAGAAGACGGAGATGGCGGCAACCCTTTCTAGCTTGTCATGTCACACTAGCCATTCACCATACCATCACCGAGTACCTCTTGTGGACATGGACAACATTTTGCACCTTGGACAACAACCAAGACTAACCATGCATCAACATTGGTGCAAATCCCTCGTGGACGGTGATGAGAGGCTAATCATGGACAAAATCATGTATTGTTGTTTTTTTATATATCTACACATGTCAAAATTTGTATTGACATTTATGGTGTGCGTTTTATGCTCGGTATTAATAGTAATACTTATGATGCCATCTGATTCTTGTATCTTCTTGAGATACATGTCTCGTTGCTTGCTGAATGTCATGTGGATCGCAAGACTACATGCCGTGGGATATCCGAGCAAATAAAAGGACTGCATGAATTCTTTGTGGAGAACAAAAAATTGCCACCTATTTGTACGTAATTCCATGATGCTTTCAGGGAATTGCCAAAGCATGGCTCCATTTCAAACAAGGATGGATGCAATGGTGTTGAAGGCTTACCACCCAACACAAACAACAACAATCCTTTGTTGCTACATTAGGAACGAGCCCTCTATATATTCCTACACGATCCACAACACCTTGTGTATAAAAAGATAGCTGTCGTGTGCTCATCGTATGCTATGGCGCCTTATAGCTGTCCAAGCCAAGAACCTTCCATTTCGAGTCGAATAACCATGCCGTGTCCATAGACGATGGTACCATTGGCTATGTCACCTTGTTAGCCACAACCCTTTATCGTACAAAAAGGCATGGTGCCATCTGCACAAACCCACAGTGCCACATTCTATGTTGCAATGTTTGAGACAATTTATAATATACATATAGTACACATAATAAATCTCTACTACACCCATAAGTTCAAAGTCCTATATATGCCATTTGGTGAGTCCCAAAATTTTCAAATAACAGTTCTTATTATATGCTACAATTCTCTATATAGTTGTGTATCTTAGTCACCAGGATCGTGGGATGAGCATGCATTCCATTTCCAGGAAATTAGCTTCGTCCCCCATCGAGAGCCATGATTCATGCAGAATGAATCATTGATCGAGGATGGATTGTGACCCTGGTCGCCATATGGTGTCCATGCATCCGGAAGAAGGGAAGGAAGTGGGAGAGAGGACACAGAATATGTCATCTGGTAATCATGGTTTCAGGAAGAAGAGAAGAAAGAGGGGAGAGCGGGAAGGAAGAGATGGAAAAATACGATGAAAGTATTGTCGAGACTTCAGTGGGGCTACGATGGCGGGGATTGAGAAAGGGAGTGTGAGGCCATTGTGGCATGTGAGCCATGTAGAGGAATGATAGGGTTAGATTCGGGATGGGTCAGCTATCCATTTAGAAATTAAGTTATAGTGGAAATGAACTCGACCAACCCATCTAATTGAGGGCAATGTTGATTGGGAGGGACTCTGCTTCTGCACTTCTTCTCGTGTGTCAGGGCACCGCTTGCACTCACTCCTCTTCACACATCATGCTTAGGTTTGCATGTCTTTTGCCATCATCCCATGTTATCGATCCACGTCTCTAACCATTGATCCGAAGAGGCATACCCTTCCTGTCCTACGTTTTTGGAAGATAGCGTTCTAAATCCCACATTCTTCTTCCTTGACCTTTTTACCCAGGAATATTGGTGACGTAGACGTGCCCCCTAAGTTTTTATTTTTATTTTTTACTCACCTATTTGGTTAGTTTGATCCTGAGTTTACTGTAAAACTACTATGAAATTACTACTATTTTACAGTCTTTTGTAACACATAATTAGTATTTTTTTCACACTAATGTGTAAACCCTCACATAAAAAATATTTAGTTACCTAATTTTTAGCAGTAAAAATGACCTAAAGAAACAAAATTTTAAATTTATCCAAATTTTAAAATTGTTATTAAATTGGTTGTCTATTTTTTTAAAAAAAATTGAGGTAACTAAATTTATATGTAATTCATTGAGTACTTTTATTTTCAAATTATTGGTGAAATAACCTGATTTTTAGTTCTTCGGTTAATTTCATAACCTAACGCCAATATATTGTGGTCACTTTTGTTTTGCGAAACACTAAACATAGGCGCCCAAAAACGCTTACACACTCATCCCTATGAACACACACGCACACCCTATGACCCTATCCCTTTGAGCACCAACGAAGACTAAGCTGATATATCTTGGGGTTGTCAGTTATAGATAATTTTGAATTAAAAACACAAAATTTTATTTCAAATTGGCAACCATGATGCTTTCACTATAACATTAAAATTTGGGGAACACGGGAAAGTTAATATGGGTGGATTATATTTCAAAGTTTGCTGCTGGTTTTTAGATGAGCTAGTTAATTTCGTGCATTGGATTCTCCTTATATGTCAATACATTATGATTTTTCTATGTTTTGAAAGATAAAATGCATCCACATCGTATGCTTTCACTTTGATATTGTATTTTGATATTGTATACTTAAACCTAGAGAATCTAGGTGTTGCCTTATCTGTACTTACTTTTCGGTTCCAGTTGAGGTGATTATTGAGTTTTCGTTGTAATTACCTTATGTTTTAACTTGTGACCCAAGGAATTTAAAAGCTCAATCCGTCTGGAGCAAGGCAACAGTTCGTCTGTGCATTTGTTTCCTTTGTTATATTGCGACCCATTTTAGTCCTAGTTATTTATTTTGCATGAATTGAAGTATGTATCTTTCATTTCATTCTCATAGCATCAAGTGTACACTAGGAAGACTACTCCACTCTTTATAGAGACATAGCCATCGTGTACATTTCATATTTAGTGATGGTGGGAACCGTGCCAGATCTTCATTAGCTTCCAATATTACATTAAGAGAAAGTAGTCTACTATACAATGGTATGGTATGGTGTTACAAATCTTCGCCGATAATTTTTTATTTTGGCGTATAAGAGAAGTGTCATTATCTAATAAAGATAAAGTGTACACTAAACCAGACCATCATTACAAATTTCGTTATGCAAAAACTAAGAATAGATAAAAGTGGTATGGTTGAGACATATTATTGAATCTTTACCCCAAATCCCTCCTAATAATATCTATGATTTTATTCTGTTTTCGTTAAATTACTTTTTCACATTAGTTCTTTTTATATCAATTAAGTCACATTATTCACACAACCATATATACCACCCATTTGATATACTCATGACATTCACTTGCAACGTGAGGCCACCTTAGCACCGTTACGTGGATCATTTACAATACTACTATAGCTGCGAAGGCCATATTGTTATGTGGGCCTCAATTTTTCTAAACTCACATGTTGATGACTTTAAATGCCCATTTATTTAAATGTTGAGTGAATTTCATTGGAGGCACAACAACTTATTAGGTAGGTGCAATTTAGTACGTGATCTTTCAAACACTCATTCTTGGTGCACTAACTTGTCTAGTATGTGCAAACTATGACCAAAATGACACCGCTAGACATTTTAGCAAGTTGATTGCTTCTTAAGATATGACATGTACATACAAGTAAATATTAGACTCTTTCTATATATATTTATAAATAGCAATGTACATGTACTTGGTATTTACTTTACCATTATTTTTTATCGTTTGCATAATTTTTTTTGATATTTTCTAAGGGCCTGTTTGGAGGAGCTTCTGCCAGCTGCACCTTCTAGGAGAAGCTGTAGCTGGCAGAAGCTGCCCCAAACGGTTCACAGCTTCTGAGAAGCTGTAGTTACAGATTCTGGAAAATAAAATAAGAAGTCAGAAGCTGGAGAAGCTGAGTTTCAGAGCTTTTCCAGATTCTCAGAAGCTGGCTACCAGACAGCTGCTTTTCAGAATCTTAAGCTCCCCCAAACAGGCTCTATGTCTTTCTCTATGCAAATATTATCGACATGGCTTCTTTCTCACATACATGCTTAAATGCAAAAAGTAGCATCCTAATCAACAAAATTAGTCATATTGTGCAATTTTGACTTTGGTTTGCGCGTACCAGAGAAGGTGATGCACCCAAACAAGCATTTACAAGTTCATACACTGGATCACACCCACCTAACAAGTTTGTGTACGCCAATGCAATTTGCTCTTATTTGTTTGTGACATGTCACTAGTTTTAACGTCCCCTCGTCTCCCCTTGGTGCATATTTGGGCCATTTGTGTAGTTAAGTATTCTTTACCAAGGGTTGGTAAAACAATTTTTAAGTGTATATAAGTCGATAAATTAATTCATATTAGCATTATTTTATCTCAAATGTAGTCTTAGGGGTCTATTAAGCGAGAGAGCAAGACACATAGAATGAGGGGTGAGATGATCCTTTTATTTTAATCTCGTAATTAATAGCGAGCATTCTATACTCTATAGACGTAGCCATGGGTATAACAGGCTCAATTAGGAAGAACCGCGGTGAGCTTTCATGGCCTCCTATTTTACAACAAGAGCATACAATGGCTTTGTGTGATACTAGTAATTTTTAAGAAAGAATTTTTATTTCAATGTATGTAGAAAACATTTCTCCGTATGATAAATTTAATTATACATTAACCGAGGGTCAATAAAAGTGACATGTCAGAGAATTACAATGGGATCTGTATCCACAATCCCCTCTAAGAATTTAAATTACCATTCTAACATTAACTGTTTTCCATATCAATTAAGTTAAACTGTTCAATCTGCCTTAAATAACCGGGTCAATTGCCAAAATAACACTCATAAAAGGAGCCAACTCCAGAATACCATCAGTAAGAAATGCCTCTTCAAAACGCCACTCGCAAATGGAACTTTGTATCCAAAATTCCATTTGAATCAAAATATTTGACATTTTTACCCCTAAGACAAAAGGGCGCGAGCTGACCGATGCCAGGGACAAAATGGTCGATGAGTGGTATTTTGGCTACAAAGTTACACTCGCGAGTGGCGTTTTGGAGAGACATCTTTTACGAGTGGTATTTTGGTGTTGGCAGCACTTAGGAGTGCTATTCTGTCGATTGACCCTTAAAAACCATCCAATATTTCCACTTATGTCATTACTTATTACTTATGTGATTTGCTTGCAACATAATGCCACCTTAGAAGCATTCACATGGGCCATGAGAAATGGATCCTTTATGGTGTTGATACAGCAATAAAAGCCATTGGTATGTGGACCCACTTTCATTGTCTCACTTATTAATTACTTTAAATGACCTTTTTTTTATTTGTTTATATCTATCTTAACGTCTCCTTGTCTTTTTGGTGGTGCACATTTGACATATTTATATTTTTGTGTATAAACATTTCCTTCAAACAACCCACTGTCCCGCATAGCCGTATGTTAGAAACACGGTGCAACTTCGTAGAAAACACACACTCAAAACCCCCCATTACGTATTTCTAGAATTATAGAACGCCCCTTTAAACCTCATCAAACTAAATATCTCCCTTATCAAAGGAATCAACTAGAAAAGACACAATTCATTCGGTGCTTGCAGATAAAAAAGTAGTAGTTGTGGCCTTGTGGGGTCCATCATGTTGAAATATAAAAAATAGGTTGGTGGGTGCCAGCAAATCAATATATATATTATATGATAGTGTATGCCAGCAAGTAAAGTAGATGTTGTGGATACTGAAATAAAAAATATAGGGTGGTGTGTGCCAGCAAATTAATATATAAAATATATAATAGTGTATGCCAGCAAGTAAGTGGTGGTGGGGCTAACTAGTCAAACAAACCTTTTCTGTGACACAACAGCAACAACCATGTCATCCTCCTCCTCGCCGCCGGTGAACGCGACGGACATGCTGCTGTCGCTTCCGCCGGAGATCCTTGACAAAATCCTGGCGCGGCTGCCATTCAAGGAGGTGGGCTGGACCTGCTGCCTGTCGCACGCGTGGGAGCGCAGGTGGGAGTCGGTCCCCGGCCTCGCCATCTGTTTCCGCAGGAACTACAACGCCACCGACATCTCCCACGTGCTCACCCGCTGCGCGGCGCACGTTGAGGGATTCGACGTCTTTGTCTGCCGCCTCTTCCGCCGGCGTGCCCTCTGCTGGCTCCGCGTCCTCGCCGACAAGCGCGTCCGCTCGCTCAACCTCAACTTCGAATCCACCCCTGACGACGTCCACCGTGGTGTCGGCCTCATGTTCCCCACCATTGCATCCGCGATCTATGACTGCGGTGATCTCTGTGATCTCCGACTCTCCTACTGCCAGCTCCCACCGCCGGCGCTGTCGTTCGCTGGGTTCCCCGGACTCACTGAGGCTGGTTCTCTCCACCGTCTCTCTCCCGTTCGCCGGTGCCGGCGCGATGCTCGAGCGTGTGATTGCCGGTGCGCCGGATCTCGACGACCTGGTGCTCAGGAAGGTGTCTACTGGCGTCGCCAGCAGCGAGGTGGAGGCGTGGGCGATCCGGGCGCCGAAGCTGAGGATGCTGACGCTTTGGATGGTGATCGACAATGGCGGACGCATCGCGGAGAGGCTTCCGCTGCTGAAGACGGCGAACATCGTCGTTGACTGCCTCCTCGGGAGTGAGGATCTTCTCGACACGCTTTGGAAGGTTGCTAGTGTGAAGGTGCTGAATTTTGTTGTCTATAAGAGGGAGGTACGTATGCCGTGATCATCTTTCTTCCTCACCATAGCTAGTTTATTTACAACATTTTTTTGTCAGTTAATTAGTGCTTAGTACTGTTAATTAGGATTGCTTGAATTATTCCATTGATCTATTTGTTTGATTTACTCAGGTTGTTAGAGGCTTTTAGTGGCTTAGTTTGATTTGGGAGTTTTTTTTAGGGCAAGTCATAATTTTAATTTGGTGAATAGATCGGAATCGTTTATATAGCAGTGCATTTGAAGGATTTTGTGGCTTTTCTGTTGGATAACTACCGGTTCTAGAGATTATATATAAACTATATATATAGACGGTATACCGCACGTGTTATTACGGTGATATGTAATAGACATAGAATACTTTTGTCATTTTTCATAGAGATTATCGACATCTGACACACATAGTTAATGAAAATATAAGAATTTGCTCCAAGTTTTTGTATAAAGAATTATTTGGTCAGAAAGGGACCAATTTCATTGATAGCTAAAAAACACAGAGTGTTTGCTGAGCAGACATCTTTAGTTGAACCGATACCATTGCAGATTGAAAAATGAAATTCTCTTAAATTCTTATTAGTTAAGAGCTGAATATAAAATCGAGGTAAGTTCTAGGGAACCTGTACTAATGCTCCTTTTCCGATTGAAACTGCACAAACTCACCTAAACAGGGAAAAGCTTCTAATTGAACAGATATGTGCTTTACTATTCCCTACTTCCTGTTGCCATGGCTGGCAGCATGCATGAACAGATAGAAAGTAGTTAATGCCAGTTTGGTGTGCGGCAATTGTATAGTAATAGAGGATTACAGAAATTTACTGATGGAGAAGATTTTATTGATTGATTCAATGGAATGAACAGCGTACTAGAGGCCTTGCTCCGGCCAAAACAATAAATGTGGTTTTGTGCAGAATAGTCAAATTATTTTAATTTAGATTTTTTTTCATTAAATCAACCCTAAATTTGGAACCAAGACAAACAGGAAACATTGATTCTCTTCAACTTAAATTACACGAATTTCTCATCAGTTAAGTATTGCTCGAATGAGTGTCAATTTATTTAATGCTAATCCACTAGTTAACTAATCTAGTGGTTAACAATTTAATTTGGGATATAATTTTTAAGTACAACTTACACTTTTAAACAGTTGAATCAATCCAAATAAATAAATATTTACCCAGGATGATTATAAAGAGTAGTTTCATGTGGTAAAACCATAAATTCTAAAACCTAAAAACTTATAAACTTATCAATAGACAAGACCTTATTAATTGATAAGATGCAGGAAATTAGTTAAATAATTAAGTTTTGTTCCAACTAAAAGGAAAAAGAACAAGTCTATGTAAAGAAAAGTGGAACTATTTTAGTCTGTCTTTTTTTCTCATCTCTCTTGCAAAGATATTTCACTAAGTGGACCTTATGCTTGGTGCCGAGAAAAAGATGAATTCATTTTCAGTACTCCAATTTTTCATCTAGTACACTAGCTTATTCAATATACAAATCAAGTAAGTTTCCAAATATTTCGAGTAAATATTTAACTAATTTTAGTATGTTAATAGTTTGATTTGGGATTCCTTTATAGGTATATATCATATTATAAAACTGATGAATCAATTGGAATCATTTAATATGTACTGGTTGATTAGAAAGACCTTTGTGAAGAAAAACCACCAGTTCAAAAAACTATAGATTCTAGAAACTTATCAATCAAGAAGAGTTTATTAATTTATTAAATGCAAGAAATTAATTATGATTGAAGCCTTGTTCTGGCCAATAAAAAAATAAATAAAATAATAAACAACGCTTGTTCAGAAATGTGATATCATTTGAATTTGTATTTTTACAAATTGACCCTTATCAAATATTTTTTTCATAAATGGACCTAACCGCTGGTGACGGAGAATTGATGTACGCTTGTTCCTCCACTATTAACTGCTGGAAAAGACGCAATAACGGGCCAAGTGGTCCAGTTGTAGTCGGGTGGTCCTAGTATATTTCATATTACATAGATGTGGGCCACCTCCTATCTCTAATCAGATAAGCAGGCCGAGTGGTACCCGGTACCCATATCCTCCACAGTAGCCCCCGAGTCCTTCACAGTCGAGTTGCAGCTATCCCTCGTGGTTCTTAAACAATGCCGAGTGCTTCTATTTCGTCATGTGATTTTCCGAGTGCTTCCTTGTAGTATCCTCCTTCGATTGTCTTGCAAAGAGGCTGTCGAGGGCTCTATCTTCGAGAGTATAACGAAATTGGGGCGCCGAATAGGCGCACCTATTAGGTGTAGCCCCCGACTCTATGATTAGTTGGGAAACAACTAAACTTAAAGTCTATTAGGACTAATAAAATATCTTGAGCTTAGCATCGATCACCCAAGTGATAGGCCAGAGGCTGAATCTGCATAGCCGGAGCCAAATGCAATAAATTGTCTTGATTTTATCAAAGAAAATATATTAGGAGCGCCGAATAGGCGCACCTAATAGGTGTAGCCCCCGACTCTATAATTAGTTAGAAAACAACTAAGCTTAGAGTCAAGTCTTGCACTTATTCTTTCCGAATTAAGCACCCACACCATAGGCTTAGCTTAGCATCGATCACCCGAGTAAATCACTCGGACAATAGGCCAGAGGCTTTATATTATACGCATAGCTTGAGCCAAATGCGATTTTTTAATCAGACATATATACATCCTCATCTTGACTATGTCAAGGAAAATAATTTAGCTTAGCATCGATCATCCAGATGATTTGGACTATATGCCAGAGGCTTTTGGTCATCTTGAATCATGACAATAACCGAATTATCTAGTTTTTGTAGCAGTCGACTGCTTTTCGTCAAGTTGTTGTAGCATTCGGCTGCTTTTCATCGAGTTGTTGTAGCAGTCGGCTGCTTTTCGTCTAGTTGTTTGTTGAATGTATGCAGAATACCAGTCATCCGAGTGTCTTCATCCGAGTATAGTATCCGGTGCAGTGTCCTCTGAGTGATATAATAACCAGCAAAGTGATGTCCGAGTAAAGCGGCTTTTTAGGGGCACAGTTCCCTAGATGATGTAAATTCTGCCAGCAGGACCATCAATATATCGTTGGTTTGTGTCGTTGCCGACATTCTGTGTGCTTGTTAACGGCTAGCTCGATCGGCGCATGACGGAGGATCCAAATCGGCCACGTAGGACCGAGTTAGATGAATAAACTTAAGCCTTGCATGTGTGTTTGGCATGCCAGCACCTCTTCATCTATGACTTGGGCGTGCAGATGCAATCCTCTCAACAGGAGATCGTCCCCATGTGCGTCTGTTAGGTCGCTGAGTGAATATACGAATCGACGCCTAGAGCCAGCGGCGCAGACGATGAAGACTTGGTGATCCAATAGATGTTGTAGTTGGACTTGGATGCCATATATGAGACTTGTCCAGCTCGAAACTGTAGACTAATTAAGGTCTGGTCTTCTGGTGATTTGCCATGCGTACGTAATGATCTTCATTGCATGCTCATATTGTTCTAGTGGTTTGCTCGTTCTTGTATGCTTGCTACATGCCTATATAGTAAGGTGGTTATCGGTGACATCATCAGCTCGTAGTTCCACATTATGCATGTACTTGCTTCTGATTGGTTGGCCTCGCTGCCTAACGCTTGCAAAACCATGCACGTCTTGGCTTGTTCTTTGCATGGTATCGATAATACTGATTCATGATTCTGACTTGATGTAGGCTTCTACTCCTTGTACATATAGGCATGTGATCATGTGAGGTTGCCTTACCCGAGCTGATGTTTCCAGATACGGATGTACTCCGAGCCTGATTGGAATACGTAAAGGTCCCGACTCCAAGTAAAATCGCTTGATCTTGGGTGACTTGTGCGTCAACTCTTTGATAACAAAGTCTGGGCTTCCCAAGTGAAGAATTTGAATGAAGATAAACAAAATGCTGGTGACGCGACGTAGATAAATTAAATCGGCCATGAAACCCAGTTTTGAGATACTGGGTTGGATAAAGGCGAAGATAAGCCGACAGCAGCGTCTTGCAGGTTGTGACGATGAATCCGAGTGCCGCCTCACAAGCAAAAAGTGATGCTGAAGATGCCGGAAAATAAATCCGACTACCCTCGATTCCCAATTAATCTGATGGAGTCGTCGGCGGCAGAATCCAATTCTTCAAAACACGCCACCAGATAAAAAGATACTCGGTCAAAGATGAATCTGGTGGTGGTGATGACGATTTTGAGCAAACGCCTGCCTCTCGATGAATGAACGCCAGCGACGTCATTGGCGATGGTGATTTCTGCTGGTGGTGTCGTCAGGCCAATGAAGGAGCGAATACGTGTCGGAACAACCTCAATTGTTGATGCATGTGCTCTTGAATTCATCGTTGTAGTTCTGTAGACGTGAATGAATCTTCTGGATATCACACATATGAATACATATGCACTGTATACTTCCATGGCTGAGTGATTATCTCTGAACAGATCCATAGCCTCGTTCTCCAAATGATTATCTTCAACCAATGTTCAGTACTTTTCTTCATCATATAATAAATTCCGAGTACTTGGAATCTTCTCCCAATATCTTGCTGTGAAGGGCTCAAATTGAAGAAAATCTAGAAATCCAATAATAAGGACGTCAAATTAGCGCACCTATTAGGTGTAGCCCCCGACTCTATGATTAGTTGAGAAACTAAACTTTGAGTCAAATTAAAACCAACCCTTTCCGAGTCAATCAATCACACCATCCTTTGAGCTTAACATCAACCATCCGAGTGAATCACCCAGACAGTAGGCCAGAGGCTTTGAATAATCAACGCACAATAGGGCGAATTCGGACATATACTCGTCCTCTTCTTGACTAATGTCAAGGAAAAGAATAGCTTAGCATCGATTAACCAGATAATTCTGGACAATAGGCCAGATGCATAAAAAATTGTCATACAGCAGGGCGAATACCTTGACTCATGTCAAGGAAAAGAACAGCTTAGCATCGATCACCCAGATAATTCTGGATAATAGGCCAGAGGCATAAAAAATTGTCGTACAGTAGGGCGAATACCTTGACTCATGTCAAGGAAAAGAATAGCTTAGCATCGATTACCCAGATAATTCTGGATAATAGGCCAGAGGTGTAAAAAATTGTCACACCGAGTAAACCGCATGTGATTTTCCATTACCTTATGGCATAAAAGGGCATGCTTAGAATTTACCGGGCTTCGTAAATTTTAGCTTAGCATCGATCACCCGAGTAAATTTCTCAAATGATAGGCCAGAGGCTCTTGATTATCTTGAATTATGGTAATAACTGAATAATCTTGTTGTTTTAGCAGTCGGCTGCCCTTCATCGAGTTGTTGTAGCAGTCGGCTGCGTTTTATCTAGTTGTTATAGCAGACGGCTGCTTTTCATCGAGTTGTTATAGCAGTCGGCTGCTTTTCATTGAGTTGTTATAGCAGGCAGTTGCTTTTTATCTAGTTGTTGTAGCAGTCGGCTGCTTTTTTATCTAGTTATTATAGCAGATGGCTGCTCTTCAATCAAGTTGTTATAGCAGTCGGCTGCTCTTCAATCAAGTTGTTATAGCAGTCGACTGCTTTTTATCTAGTTGTTATAGTAGACGGCTGCTCTTCAATCAAGTTGTTATAGCAGTCGGCTGCTTTTAGATGCTAAACACATAAAGTCAAGAGTGACTTATTGTTGCCTAGTAGATATCATCGCTCTTGGCGGAATAGTGACTGAATAAGTTGGCGTCCACGGGCACTTCTCGTCCAGTAAAATTATGACCAAGTTGTGATTGGCATTGTAGTTCTCCTGACTGATTTAGTCTTCGTATGCTGGAGATAGTCGCATGGTCTTGAGTAACCATAAAATCACTCGGATCTGAACCCTGCTTGAATAAACATATAGATGAGTAACATCTGATGTAGAAAATCACTACTTCAAATAAAAGATGAGTAGTGCAGTCAAATGCGTATTTCTCCTCTCATTGATTTTGATTTCCCCGAGTAGTTGATCCCATACGTTTATACACTCGCCCAACATGGAGCTAAGTTTCACGATCTGGAACTTATACTACTCAAGTAATTTTGCAATCTTTGAGAGAAACAACATAGTTTTCCTCTTATTGATTTTGATTTCTCCGAGTAGTTGACCCCAAACGTTTATGCACTCGCTCAACATGGAGCTGAGTTTCACGATCTGGAATTTGTTCTACTTGAGTACTCTCGCCATCGTTACGAGAAAAAAGCAAGTAAGAAACTTATAGTATAATGCACGTAGCCCCCGACTGGCTACTCAAGTGAGAAATCACTTGATGCAGACAGTCGAAGTAGCTAAATATTAGAAATATCATGTAAAAGATAAATAAAGGATAACTTAGCTTATAAGAGCTTGGTCGACTGAAAATATTTGTCGATGATGATGTCAGCTGTCCTATACCCAAACTCGACAAGCTCATGGCTGTATCCGAGTGGAGAGCTATAGGGAGCCGAGTTGTTGATATAATGGTGCCGACCGCTCTAGGTCCAAACTTGACGGCTCAGGGCCATGGCCAAGTGGAAAACTAGAAGGAGCGAAATGTCGAATTGATAATGATGTTGACCGCTCTAGGTCCAAACTCAACGACTCGGAGTCATGTATGAGTGGAAAACTAGAGGGAACAAAATATTGAAATAATGATGTTGACTCTCTAGATCCGAATCTCGATGGCTCATGGCCTTGGCCGAGTAGGAGGAGAGAGAAAAAAACATCACTTGCAGTAAAGTGAGCATGTAAATAATTGACAATGACAATATTATCCCGACTCATGTCGGTATTGAAGAAGACGATATGGATCCAATTGGCGAGGCCATAATTAAAGCACAAGTGGGCATGCCGTCGTCAATGAAAATCGTGTTGCTGCTGCATACACATATAGCGATGACCGACACGTCAATGTTCAACTTGATGTAGATGCCGATGATGCCAGGCCATCAAGAATATGGATGATATATGTGCTGGTCGTGATAGACGTCGAAGTAGTCGGTGACATTGTGATATACACCTGATGATAGAGAGCCAATTGGCATAGCTGATTATGAAGTAGATCAGCATCATCCCGTGGACTTGGCATAAATGGCCGAGTAAGGTGAAGCCGTATCATTCGACCGTGCCACTGTTCAGCAACTTTGGCTTGACCGAATTGAGATTGTTGAGGTAGCTTGTAGCCATTGGTGAACGACAGGTGCATATTGTTGATGCTCATGAACACCAATATGTCGATTATTAGCTTGATATAAACGCTGATAATGTTAGGTCATCCAAAACTTGAATGATGTATAGGCCGGACTTGATTGTTGAAGCAGTCGGCGACATTAAAATAGCTGATGGTGAGAAGAGCCAATTTCATGGCAGATGTTATTGCTTGATGGCGACTATTCTTGATTTGAACACAACAGCTTGGAGCCGTGTTCGAGTAGAAAGCCAGAAGAAAACTGCGACGTTTGTTGTAGAAGATAAGCACGACGCCATGAAGGATATCCATGAGGGCTGGAGCAGGCAAAAACATCCAGTATGCACCCGATGATAACACAGCTAGAAAGACCTCCAGTTGCTTCAGTAGTAAACCGTCGTGGGGTCGGATATAATAGCAAATGAACATAAAACATGTAGGCATGTGCTTGATTAATCAAGTAATTCATGCACAGCCTATGTATACATTGCTCCTTGGTTGATTGATCAGATTTGAAGCTGGTTGTATATAAACTTGATGAAGACTATCGGTATCTGCTTCAGGGCCTTGCTGTCATGCATGCATGCTTCTGATTAATTGGCCTGCCGAGTGATAGCTGATGACGACAATGATCCTTCTCCCATGGCTAGTTGGCCGAGTGGTAGCCGATGATCATGATCTCCTGGTGGGCTGAATGATTGGCTAAATAATCGGTCGGCTAAGTTGCTGAGCTGATCAACCAGGCGACTAGGTAATTTACCGGCCAAATGTCCAGCTGAAATCCTTAGATTAGTTTGCATGTCACGTGCATGCATATGACAATCTTGCTGTCGTTTTGGATGGCGATGGCAGCAGCATCTCAGAGATCACAGCCTCGTATGGATATTTAGCGCGGCATCGGTGTTTCTCCGTGTATGACTCGGCGCGTAGATCATCTTCATGTTTGTCCGTTGATCGCCGAGTTCATATAAGAATCGGGCTCCATAGTCGTCTGATCAAGAATTTCTGATTTAGAAAATCTTGTAATTTGACTCGGATGCCATCTGTTATTGGCGTATGCATGGCTTCAATCTATACAGGCATGTTGACCTATGCATGTATCGATTACTGCTTCTCGATTATGACTCGGTGTAAGCTTCTGCTTCTTGTGCATGTATAAATATATACCGTGTCCCAGTTGATTTCTACAAAAATCTTCCATAGACCAGTTTCCAAATTGGGCCGAGTGACGACGGCGGTGAACCGGCAGCGGCGACTTGCTGAAAAAATCGAGTCCGAGTTGCATTGGGACACTGCACGTGCAGGCACATTAATTGCTTATTTGTTGTTAAAACTGCCTCGGCGGTGCTGGGACAAACGACGACGGCTGCCGGCGGCACCGTTGATGACGGCGGTGCTGGGTCGACCGTCGATGCTCGCAGTGGATTCAGATCGATTAGGGATCCGATCTGTCAATATAGCTCATCAATTGGATCACATGCACATGTTCATGTATTTTGTCGATGCAGCAAGCAACTATGCGCGAGTTGTCGTGCGGGCTCGGTGGTGATCTCGCCGGTTGCCGAGCCCATGGATAATACGAACCGATCTGTAGATCGATCTGATCGGAGGCGGTGCGGTGGTGGCGATGGATCCGTGTGACGCCGCACAATCAAAAAGTGATGTTGGAGATGCCGGAAAATAAATCCAGCTTCCCCGATTACCAATTAAACTGATGGAGTTGTCGGCAGCGGACGGTGGTGACACCGGAAAATAAATCCGTGTGATCTTGAAGTTGATTCCATCGTGCTTGCTGACGAAATCCTCGACGCAACCCCTACCTGGCGCGCCAACTGTTGGTGTTTTGGACCGGCAATAAAACTTATAGGGTTACACACGAGCTCGAAAAGAACGATGGAGAGGGGGACAAGATTTATCCTGTTTCAGGCCCCCTCAATATAAGGAGTAATACTGTACTCCAGTCTTCGATGGACTATTAGATGTAATCCGCCAGGTGTTGTAGTATCATATTGTGTTCTTCGGTGTCCTAGAGAGGCTCCCCCGACTCTCCTTATACAGAGTTGAGGAGCTAGGTTACATGGAAAGGCCCAACCGAATACGGTTTAGGTTTCCAAAATCTATACTAGGAAGTACTCGGCCGGGGCTCTATACCCTGCCTTGGGATACAAGGCAACATGGCAACTCCTAGTATATTACATATTACATAAATGTGGACCACCTCCTATCTCTAATCAAATAAGCAGGCTGAGTGGTACCCGGTACCCATATCCTCCACAGCGTGAGGCCGTGAGCGCTATCGACGAAGCCAGTGGCCGCGAGTGTCGAGCGAACGAAGGGACGTGATCGCCTGATCGATGGACTGATTTGGTTTCCGCGACTCGCCTCAGATTGTCTCGTCCGCGACTTCGTCTCTCCGTTTTCCGCGACCAGCGCCGCAACTTTGATCCCTCGACCCCGCGTCGCCGGCTCCCTGCGACCAGTGTGACGCCGGCGGCCGCCGGCCAGCCTTGCAGGCTTGCCGGTTGGACCATTGTTGTAAGCCTGTGGATAGTTAATCCGATTTCCTCTTATTCCGATCTCATCTTCATCCTTCTCTCTTCCCTCCTTTTCTTCAGTTTGCCTTGTTCATATAATATTGCTGTTAGTAGGTTAGGAATCAGGAATTGAAAGGGGTAAAGGCGCAACAACAGCATAGGGATCTATTCGAAGATCAAAGGCTAGGGTCATAGGGATTAAAAGATTAGGTATGCAATCTAGAAGCGGAATTAGGTTATACTATTCCTATAGTCATTTCGTAATTGATTTTTATTGTTATTGTTTACTTTTTACTGACGATGTTACTTAAGAAAAATATCTTGGATATTCATTGATGGCTTTGCTTCAAGAAACGCCCAAAGAAGTTTTTTTTAAGGTATTTATAATAGTTTTCATGCTCCCTCATTTTTTTATTATACTATTGGCATTGCTTATCGAGAATTAAATATTATGTTACCATTGCTTGTTTTATCATATTAGTAATGCTTGTTTATATCATATGAGTGAAAAAGTAGTTTATATAGTATATTTAACCGGTAAAAAAGTTTTAGTCTGAAATGGCCCAAGGTTAGCAAGTTCGCCTAGGGCCCCTCAAAACATAGAGACGGCCCCGCTCCTCGCCGCCGGTGAAAGCAGAGGACATGCTGCTGTCGCTTCCGCTGGAGATCCTGGACAACATACTGGTGCGGCTGCCGTTCAAGGAGGTTGGCCGGACCTGCTGACTGTCGCACGCGTGGGAGCGCCGGTGGGAGTCGGTCCGTGGCCTCGCCATCCGTTTCCGCAGGAACTACTCCGCCGCAGCCGTCTCCCACATGCTTGCCCGCTGCGCCGCACACGTCGAGGGATTCGACGTCTTTGTCTGCCGCCTCTTCCGGCGTCACACCCTCTGCTGGGTCCGCGTCCTCGCCGACAAGCGCGTCCGCTCGCTCAACCTCGACTTCGAAATATCCCCTGATGACGTCCACCGCGTTGTGGGCCTCGTGTTCCCCACCATCGCATCGGCAATCGACGACTGCGGCGATCTCTCCGATCTCCGCCTCTCCTATTGCCAGCTCCGGCCTCCGCCGGCACTGCCATTCGCTGGGTTCTCCGGACTCACGAGGCTGGTTCTCTCCACCGTCTCGTTTCCGTTCGCTAGCGCCGGCGCGCTGCTTGGGCGCGTGACCGCCGGCGCACCGGATCTCGATGACCTGGTGCTCAGGGAGGTGTCGACCGGCGTTGCTGGCGGCGAGGTGGAGGCATGGGCGATCTGGGCGCCGAAGCTGAGGATGCTGACGCTGTGGATGGCAATCGGCAATGGCGGACGCATCGCGGAGAGGCTTCCGCTGCTGGAGACGGCGGACATCATCGTTGACTGCCTCCTCGGCACTGAGGATATTCTCAACACGCTTTGGAAGGTTGCTGCTGTGAAGGTGCTGAATTTCTTTGTCTATGACAAGGAGGTACGTATGCCATGATCATCTTTCTTCCTCACCACGACATTTTTTCTGTCAGTTAGTACTTTCGACAGTTAATTAGCATTACTTGAATCCATTGATCTGTTTGTTTGATTTACTCAAGTAGTTAGAGACTTTTAATGGCTTATTGTTAGTTTGATTTGGGTGGTTTTTTAGGGCAAGTCATAATTTTAATTTTGTGAATAGATCTGAATCATTTATATGGCAGTGCATAATAAACACCAAGTGTTTTATATGCAGACATCTTTAGTTAAACCGACACCATTGTAGATTGGAAAATGAAATTATCTTAAATTTTGAATTAGTTTAGAACTGAATACAAAATCGAGGTTACTTGTAGGGAACCTGTACTTATGCTCCTTTTTACGATTGAAACTGCACAAACTCATCTGAACAGGAAAAGTTTCTAATTGAACGGATATGTGCATAACTATTCCTATTTCCTGATGGCATGGCTGGCAGCATGCACGAACAGATAGAAAGTAGTTAATGCCAGTTGGTGTGCGGCAATCGTATAGTAATAGAGGATTATAGAAATTTACTGATGGAGAAGATTTAATTTATTGATTGATTCAATAGAATGAACAGCAATTGAGGCCTTGCTCCGGCCAAAACAATAAATGTGGTCTTGTGCAGAATAGTGAAATTATTTTATGTTGGATTTTTTTCATTAAACCAACCCTAAATTTGGAACCAAGACAAATATAGGAAGCATTGAACTGATTCTCTTAACCATAAATTACACCAATTTGTCATCAAAAGTATTGCTCGAATGGGTGTCCATTTATTTAATGCTAATCCACTAGTTAACTAATCTAGTGGTGAATAATTTAATTTGGGATATTTTTAAGTACAACTCAGACTTTTAAACAGTTGAATCAGTCGAAATCATTTAATATTTACCTAGGGTGATTATAAAGAGTTGTTTCATGTGGTAAGACCAGAAGTTCTAAAACCAAAAAGCTTACAAACTTATCAATAGAAAAGACCTTATTAATTGATAAGATGCATGAAATTGGTTAAATAATTAAGTTTTGTTCCAACTAAAAGAAAAAAAATATATCTATGTAAAGTAAAGTGGAGCTATTTTAATTTGTATTTTTTCTCATCTGTCTTGCAAAGATATTTGACGTGCACGAGGGTGGTCCGATCTTTCAGTGAGTTGATGATAACCACGATTTTGGGAGAAACGTTGACAATCCGACTACAACCGTACGAGACGTTGTTGTGTTGCGCCATAGCGATTGATACACCTCTCCGGGGATTGTTGATCTTGCCTGTACAGATCAACCCTATTTCTGCAAGCACTCCAAAACAAGCAAGAACAAGATTAAAAAAGCAACTTAATTGCTAGAAAAATAAGACGCACAAAGATGAATCGATACAAGTGGGGTTCCGAATTAGCATACAGACGGTCTAGCCGACACGCGCGCTACAACTGAGGTAGCAATGGCTAAACATACAATTAATCAAACCCCAATTAACCCTAAAGTGGTACCTAACTATTTAAAGGAGTGGGAGGACGTCCTAGAGTTCCCTAGTGTCGTTCTCCACTATGCTGGGCCGCACCCCACTTGGGCCCCTCTTGGACCAGGGTCCCAGACAAAGTTATAGGCCCATAGGCCCATTACTAGCGATGCAGTATCTTGTTTGCGCGATTCCCATTGACTCGAATGGAATTGGGCTATAAGGCTGGATCCATTGGATAGACGATTCCGAAAGTTTTCCATCAAGTACTCATGGGCCTGAAACAGAGCTCGCATGTAGAATTGGTGGCCGTTTGAAATCAGTGCAGTATCGGATGGCCGAATTGGATTCCAAAACGCGGCGGCCTTCATCTCCTCATCTTCATGCACCATGGGCGACATGTACATCTTCCATATTTGGCTCCAAATATTACTTGCACTCCTAAACACCCAAATATGTATATTTTCATTATTAGGTAGTGTCATATTCTTAATTAAATTAAATTGAATCTTATTATGGAACGACTTCACTTGTGAGTATATAGTATCATCGATGGTCGTATCTATGCGAGTCATGGTCACATCAATATTTCATTAGGTGGACCTTATGCTTGGTGCTGAGAAAGAGATGAATTCATTTTGAGTACTCCAATTTTTCATTTAGTACACTAACCCATACACTGGAATCACACATAGCTCTCCCTTCCTCCTCCCAAACAAACGAGAGGCCCAAGTTCGGTTTTGTGTTTAATTTGAGGTGGCAATGACATAAGTATGGGCAGGACTAATTAGCACATGTAGTTTGCGTATCGGATGGATCCCTACAAGATAATTGTTATCGCCTGATCAAATTTGAGAGGTGAAAATTATGTTTGTTCAACTTACTAGTAGTATAGGTGCGTATAATTTGGTAGAGTGATGAATAATAGCAGTAAATATGTTTGGTTTGATAGATTTGTTCTTAATATGGATCCTTTTGTTTTGTAAATCTAGTTTAATGATGTATTCCATAAAAGAAATAATTTTGAAAATGAAATTACAAATGTTCATCTATTTTATACTAGTACATGAAATGTTCATCTATTTTATACTAGTACATGAAATGTTCATTTTATTTTTTACTATATTTAGGGATTAATAAACCACGTTAGCTTCTTGGGTATTGGTTGTGCTACTCGATGCATCTAGGGCATATTTGTAACGTTGATAAGTGGAGGTAGCATGGAAAGATGATATTGCGTAATTCGTGAGAAAGCAAGAAAAGGTGTTGGTTTTTCTGAAGCATCCCATTTTTGTCTACTTTTGTTGACCGAGAGAAAGAGGCTTGGGTGAATGGAAGATGGGGATATGTCATGTTGATTTCGAACGGTTGATCAATGTAACTTCATCGAATCGACATGCAGAAAGAGGTTGGTGGTGGGTCAAATTCGATAGAAAATTTATGTATAGGTCATCATGGCGATGGTATTGAAGAAGACGGAGACGGAGGCAACCCTTTCTAGCTTGTCATGTCACAATAGCCATTCACCATACCATCACAGAGAACCGCTTATGGACATGGACAACATTTTGCACCTTAGACAACAACCAAGACTAACCACGCGGCAAAATCCCACGTGGACGGCAACGAGAGGCTAATCATGGACAAATTATGTATCGTTGTTTTTTTATATATATCTACACATATCAAAATTTGTATTGACATTTGTGGTGTGCTTTTTATGCTCTGTATTAATAGTACTACTTATGATGCCATCTGGTTCTTGTATGTTCTTGAGATACATGTCTCGATGCATGCCCAATGTCATGTGGATCACAAGACTACATGCCGTGGGATACCCGAGCAAATAAAAGGATCGCATGAATTCTTTGTGGACAATAAAGAATTGCCACTTATTTGTATGTAATTCCATGATGCTTTTATGGAATTGCCAAAGCATGACTCCATTTCAAACAATGGCAGATGCTATGGTGTTGAAGGCTTACCACCCAACACAAACAACAATCCTTTGTTGCTACACGAGAAACGAACCCTCTATATATTCCCACACGATCCATAGCGCCTTGTCTATAAAAAGATAGCTGTCATGGGCTTATTGTATGCTATGCCGCATTATAGCTGTCCGAGCAAAGAACCTTCCATTTCGAGTTGAATAACCAAGCCGTGTCCATAGACGATGGTGCCATTGGTTATGTCACCTTGTTAGGCACAACCCTTTATCGTACAAAAAGCCATGGGGCCATCTGCACAAACCACAGTGCCACATTCTATGTTGCAATGTTTGAGACAATTTATAATATACATATAGTACATACAATAAATCTCTACTACAACCATAAGTTCAAAGTTCTATGCCATTTGGTGAGTCCCAAAATTTTCAAATAACAGTCCTTATTATATCTTAGTCACCAGGATCGTGGGATGAGCACGCATTGCATTTCCAGGAAATTAGCTTCGTCCCCCACCGAGAGCTACAATTCATATATTGTCCATGCATCCGGAAGAAGGGAAGGAAGTGGGAGAAAGGACACACAATATGTCATCCGGTAACCATGGTTTCAGGAAGAAGAGAAGAAAGAGGGGGGAGCAGGAAGGAAAAGATGGACAAAATACGACGAAAGTATTGTCGAGACTTCAATGGGGCTACGATGGCGAGGATTGAGAAAGGGACTGTGAGGACATTGTGGTATGTGAGCTATGTAGAGGAAGGATAGGGTTAGATTCGGGATGGATCAACTATCCATTTAGAAATTAGGTTAAAGTGGAAATGAACTTAACCAACCCATCTAATTCGGGCCAATGTAGATTGGGAGGGACTCTCCTTCACTTCTTCTCGTGCATCAGGGCACCGCTTGTACCCACTCCTCTTGACACATGATGCTTAGGTTTGCATGTCTTTTGCCATCATCCCATGTTATCGATCAACGTCTCTAACCATTGATCTGAAGAGGTATACCCTTCCTGTCCTACGTTTTTCGAAGATGGCATTCTGGATCCCACATTCTTCTTCCTTGACCTTTTGACCCGCGAATATTGGTGACCTAGACGTGCCCCCTAAGTTTGTATTTCTATTTTTTACATACCTATTTGGTTAGTTTGTTCCTGAGTATACTGTAAAACTGCTATGAAATTACTACTATTTTACAGTCTTTTGTAACACATAAATAGTATTTTTTTTCACACTAATGTGTAAACCCTGACAAAAAAATGTTTAGTTACCTAATTTTTAGCAGTAAAAATGACCTAGAGAAACAAAAATTCAAATTTATCCAAATTTTAAAATTGTTATTAAATTTTTTACTATTTTTTTAAAAAATTTAGGTATCTAAATTTATCTGTAATTCATTGAGTACTTTTATTTTCATGTTATTGGTGAAATATAACCTGATTTTTAGTTCTTCGGATAATTCCACAACCTAACTCCAATATGTTGTAGTCACTTTTATTTTGAGAAACACTGAACATAGGCACCCAGAAACACTTACGTGATAATCCCTATGAACACGCACACCCTCCGACCCTATCCCTTTTAGCACGAACAAAGACTAAGCCGATGTATCTCAAGGTTGTCAGTTATAGATAAATTTGAATTAAAAACATAAAATTTTATTTCAAATTGGCAACCAAGATGCTTTCACTATAACATTAAAATTTGGGGAACATGGGAAAGTTAATATGGGCGGATTATATTTTAAATTTTGCTGCTGGTTTTTAGATGAGCTAGTTAATTTCGTGCAATAGATTCTCCTTATAAGTCAATACAGTACGGAATTTCTATGGTTTGAATGATAAAATGCATTCACATCGTATACTTTCACTCTGATATTGTATACTTTAAATCTAGAGAACCTAGGTGTTGCCTGATCTGTACTTACTTTTCGGTTACAGTTGAGGTGATTATTGAGTTTTCGCTGTAATTGCCTTATGTTTTAACTTGTGACCCCTGGAATTTAAAAGCTCAATCAGTCCGGAGCAAGGCGACAGTTCTCGTCTGTGCAATTGTTTCCTTTGTTATATTGCGACCATTTTAGTCCTAGTTATTTATTTTGCATGAATTGAAGTATGTATCTTGCAATTTACCTGCAAAGAAATAAAATTTTAGGTGAGCTGGAGGAGTATGATACTCCAATTGTAAAAACTGTTTGTAAGAAAATGAATCTAGTTGTAATGAAATTGAAGATTATCTATATCAGTCTAACTTTTGTGTTATTATTTTCAGTTGAATGAAAATCCGTTGGAGGGAATCACATGGAAGTTCCATAACCTCAGAATTTCAGCCCTGACTGTAAATTTTGGAAAAATGCCAAGTATAATGTCGATCTTTTCATTGTTGCGCTGTGCTCCTCAGATTGAAATACTTCACATTGAGGTAATTCCTGGTTCATATCTTGAAGTTGCTCTCGAGAGTCGAGACAAAAGAGGATATTGAGCAAATAGAGTACATGTGCCTTTGCAGCACAAGACTTCATTTTTCCTTCCTGCTGTTTATTATGGAACGAAATTTATTGGTTGTTATTTTTATAATTTACTATTTAATTTAATTGACCTATGTTCTGTAGGTGGATCAGAGAGAAACACAGAATAATGGTATTGTTAAAGAGATTATTGATGTAGAGATGAGTGATGGGCTAGTTAAAACTCTCAAGTGTGTTATTATGAGCTTGGTCACGTGCCTCCCAAGTGAGATGTCCTTTATTGAGCTTCTTCTATCCAAGGCAACATCCCTTGAATCACTTAAAGTCATGTATTCCTGGAAAAGCTTAATGCCCTTAAAAGAAGCATGTACTTCTTTTCCAACATTTAAAAAGGCATCTCCTCATGGAAGCTGTGAACATAACCTCTTAATTTGGGAGTTTATATACATCATCCGGAATAAATGGAGCTACACCTTCTCTGAACCTGCAAACCATGTTGATTCTAGATGGATGTAGTTGCTCAAACTGGTTTGTGCTTTTGTTTTTTTTTTCCATAAGTGGTGGGTCTCTGATTCTCATGTTTTTTTTTTAGGGCAAAAGATTTGCCTTGATACTCATGTTTGTGACTTACCGTGAGCTTGATTCAGATGTAACACCTGAACCAAATTATGGTACTGTTTTCGATTTCTAAAATTGTTGAGTAGAGATACATGAATGTGTGTGATTTAGTATACTTAGGCTGCACTAGCTAAGGGAGATGTGCTTATAACTGATGCGGAACATCATGTTCTAATAAGAGATTCAGGAGCAACTGAACTTCTGGAACAGATCTAGCTATTTTTGGAATAAAGAAATATTGTATGATTTTTAGTGGGTTTCCTAACTAGTCAAATTTAATTTTCAAACAATAGATGTTGAATACGTGAGTTCTAATTGGTTATAGGTGGATCGATGTTCTGCAACTGAGCATTTTTTTTCCTAAATTTACAAAACAAAAGAGTTTACAATACATAGTGCAAGAGGGGACAGAAACAAGCCATTTCCTTCTCTCCACTTTTTCAACCTTTCTTTCTTTATCACTCAATACTTCATTAATTTGCAATCCCAAATTCTACTACTTAATCAGGTAATATTAATTATGCATAGCTGCAATCTTCATCATCATGGCCAAGCTCAAGCACACCTGTAATCCATCCTTCCTCACCATGAACAGCATCCCAGCGGCATCGACCATCAAGTCGGCGCTGCTGTCGAGACTTAACATTAGCAATGACACCTTCATCTGGTCGTGTCCGTCAGGTTATAGCACGTGTCGAGCAGCAAGAGCTGCTGCATGAGGGTACGCAGCGAACTGCATGCATGCATGAAGGCCAACGTGTCGTGGCCAAGGGAGAGAGATCCTGTCGCGGAGCTGTCAGAGGAGATCACCGCCAGCGAGGTAATAAGAAAAGACTCCACCGAACCACGACGTTGTCTGCAACACCAGCGAGAGCTTTGTCCAGCTGAGACCAATGATCCCAGCCGTGCGGGCAATGAGGCCGTGGTTGCTCCTCTTGCTGCCAAACATGAAACCATCGAGGCTCGCTGCCGTCGAGCATCATGGTTAGACTTAAAATATAAGAATTTTGAGGCCCCCATTTTTTGGGGGGCATGTGCGGTTGCTCACCTGGCACATGGCCTTAGACGTCCTTGCAAATATATTTCACAAAATCAACCTTTCGTCTTGTCATCAATGATGAGGACATCACTTTTTCCGATGCACACAATACACCTCACAATACATCCCCATTGGATATTCAAGGTCCAATCACTAGATCTCGCGCACGACAATTAAATTTGGAGGTGAGCTCGTTCCTATGTTCTTCTTCGTTTGATTTGGAGAATAGATTGCTACCTAATGATTGTATTATGATTAGGAATCATGGAGAGGACATGGAATCATTTGGAGGGATGCTTCGAGGCGTGGAGGATCGTCAAGGATTTCCAAGTCAAGGTGGAGGACCAAACCAATTCGACTTCGGCCACGGTTCGGAGTCCAGGACCAATCTGCACTAAAACGGGTGTCCCGGTCGCATATGTGTTCAGATTGAGGCGTTCTTTATATGGTTGGAAAGCTAAAGAGATAGTCTTTCCAATGGTTCTAGTCCCATGTCCAAATTCCTTGCGAGTCAACGGGAATCGTCCGAACAAGTTGACGTCCAGAATCTGTTCCGGTGCTGCGTCACCGTCTCTAGGCCTTTTGGGCCATGTATCGTGTCCGAGTCCAATAGGGACGCGTCTAGGGGGTCTTGTGCAACCCTAACCTATATATATCAGTAGCCGTCGCCTAGGTTAGGGTTAGGTTTTGCTTAGATTATTTCTGTCAAGAACAGTTTCGCCGTTTGCTCGGTTTGTAAGACCCCAACTCGTGAGCTTAATCATTCATCTGCAATTTTGGTTGCTTTCTATCTCATTTTTGTTTGTGTTCTTCGATTCGCGAACAGGGATTAGCCTTCTCGGTGAGGCCATCTGTGTTCCAGCACGGGTGGTAATCAGAGGAGACGTGGTGCTGCGATTGCGGGGCTCAAGAAGCCGGATCAACGTGTGTTGCGACTCCGCCCTAATCGTTGATTATCCGAACCTTTCGGAAGATCGGGAACCCTAGTCCACATCAATCAACTTTAAGGATAGTTTAACCTAGCAAATCAATATTAAATAACATAGATCATGCACATAGAACATAATCATTTAACATAGAAAAACCTCCTAGATGTGAGGAGTAAAAAAACCACGGGACTATCCGGTCCATTTCAAACTTCCACTATAATAAACAATAGGTAAAAAAGAATCTTGTGTGTAACACTAAAGACACATCACAATAGAAACTGCATCATCAAGATGTAAACGTGGTATCATCAAAATGAATTATAACTAACATGAGATATATCAAATGCAAGCTGATAAATAGCAGAAACTATCCAATTCGATTTCCAGCTGACATCTATCAAACCATGAAAGCAAATTGCATAAAACTTAGCATAAAGTATGGCCTATGATTACCTCCGGAGCTATCCAGAAATCAGCAGGACCGGACACCATCTGAGCCCTCAAACAGACATTATAGCACAAGCTACACAAGCTGAATCTGCAGTCACTTGGACTGACAAACTCCCACTCAAATCTGCTCTAATGAACTAATGATCGCACAAACTAACTAGACTGAAGTTTTCCATTTGAGGAATGAACTCACATGTTTGGTGTCGATCCGATTAAATTTGAACTTCTAATCGCTGACTTGATGAAGATTGGGTTAGAGCCACCAAGCTGATAGGATAGGGTTATTTTTCCTACCCCATAGGTGTTGACACCAGAATTTGGAATCGTCTTGGGAACCGATGGAAGAAACTGGATCGTATTGAAGATGTGCAAATCGAACCGATGAAGAAGTCGATGAACATAAGGTCAACATGCGAGCGTGTACCGCGCTAGACCGTATCGAGCTTAGAGTCCGATTGTATCTAGATTACAAAAAGTGTGTTATTTTTTTATCTGCAAGTTACTTAGAGTCTTAGTTTTGTAAAGTTAGGAGTCGGTTTCCTTTTATGTAATGATCGCATATGTTAAATCGATCGAGTCGTGTGCTATTAGGAGTCAGTTGCCTATGGGTATAAATATTGTAGCCCAGGCACTGTAATAGGGATCAACACTTTTTCAATACAACAACTTCGGCGCATCGCCACCCTAGTTTCGGCTAGGTTTCGATGAGATTGTGCTTTCGGGTCGTGCTACATCGATTTGGTTCGAACTACGGCAGTAGTTATGTCTCGTCAAACTTTATGCAGATCGATATCGCTTTAGATTCCGATTCGTATGTCATGTATCATATGTATCGTCAGTTCTTGGATCAACCTTGATAGATTTGCATCGGTTTATCTTGGTTATGACTTTTTTGGTTCAGTCCAATATTCTAATTAAGATGCTAATTAGGACTTTCTCGGTTCAGTCCGATATTCTAATTAGCCTACTATCGGTAATGATATATCAAGGCTGCACCATACACAACACGATACATCTACCATCATATTTATCATCGGTTGATTTGTTTAGATTGGTTAATGATGATTTTAGTGCAAGCTGTCTCGGCCTAGTTCGATCTTGCGGACTAAGATCAGATTCAATCGGTTTAGATATATCAGTTGATAATTTACATGTTTCTATCGGGGTTTCAACCGATAGCTTATCTTTAATTCAGTATATCACATCTCTTACTCCATCGGCTCACATACCTTTGAAATAGCTGATGCAGATTTATTGTTATAAATAGCTGATCGCATAAATTGCAAATCGGCTACCCGTCATCGGCCCAGTGGCTGATGACACGACAGATCTAACCTTGATCTTTTATTCTTGTTGATTGCAGGATCAAATCAACTGGCACGCCCTGAACCCGATTGTTAGGACCTACACTAGCGTTAAGCAGATCTCTTAAGCCTTCAGTGTGAAACACCTGTAACCAAATTTCACGTCAACAATAGGATGAGGCAATCTCAACTGTCGATCAAGAGATTAATCGACGACTCATATTTGTTGGACTTTTGTGCTGCATTTGGGCTATGATCAAAGTCTCCATGTAGAAAAAATCGGGCCCAATAGGCGTTTGTGGCAGTGGTGGAGCAGGAGCCAAACGTTGGTGGCAGCCTTGAGGGAGGAGGAGCTAGCGGGTTGGAGGCATTCTAGGAGACGGTTATAGATGTGGTCCACTGAGATGCTTAGACAGTTATAGAAAGTTTAGTATTTAGAGTTCATGTTTACGAATGTTTGCATTTTACAATTTGATACAAAGGTCTTAGGAAGCCTCCTGCTACTGATGTAGTGCTGGGGATCTCCTATGTGGGAGAGAACGAGACACAGATTGAGAGGTGAGATGATCCTTTCATTTAGTTCTCATAGCATCAAGTGTCTCCACTCTTTATAGAGACATAGTCATCATGTATAATTCATATTTAGTGATGGTGGGAACCGTGCGGGATCTTCATTAGCTTCCGATTTTACATTAAGATAAAGTAGTCTACTATAAAATGGTCTGGTGTTACAAATCTTCGCTGACAATTTTTTATTTTGGCGTATAAAACAAGTGTCATTATCTAATGAAGATAAAGTGTACACTAAACCAGACAATTATTACAACTTTCATTATACAAAAACTAAGAGTAGATAAAAGTGATATGGTTGAGACATTATTGAATCTTTACCCCAAATCCCTCCTAATAATATCTACGCTTTTATTCTCTTTTCATTAAATTACTTTTTTACATTAGTTCTTTTTTATCAATTAAGTCACATTATTCACACAACCATATATACCACTTGACATACTCATGTCATTCACTTGCAACGTGAGGCCAGGACGGCAACGTGAGGCCAGGGCCGTCCTAGGAAATTTGGGGACCCTGTACGTAATTTTAGCGGAGTACTAATGGTAATAATTTATACTCAACACAGTTTGGATCTAGAAATTGTAGATGTGCATAGTATTCACTTGAAAAGCATACCCACGTTTCTTAAAATAAAATCTTCAATGGTAGCAGTAGTACATTACCATAGCTAGTTGTAGAGCAACAGCCGGCAAGGCACCCAGAAAGAAGACAAGCAACATTGGGCACCGGCGCTGACGGCAAGCCCCGAAATCCGTTCTCCAGCACTGCCAGGCAACGGCGTAGAGCTAGGCACTCCAGGCGTTCCAATCGACGCTAGGGCCTAGGAGATGAGGAGGTAGGGACGGCACTGTGCGCCGTGCGGTGCGACAGTGGCAGAGCGAGGGCAGTCGGTCTGTCGGCGGCAGACGGCAAAGGCGCTGAGGGCTGGCAAGGCGACGAGGCACCGAGCGGAGAGGGTGAGGGAGAGGCGTGGCTGCAACAAAAAACCGGTAAAGAAGCACGGCAAGAAGGAAAACAGATCGAGAAGAATTTGTGGATCGTAATTGGCGTAGAGCAGCAGACGGAACGACGACAATTGGGCCAGCCAGGAACGCATCGATTCTGTGAAAACTCTTCCACTTCTAGATGGCTGGACCTGCTCGGTTGCTGTCAATTGGGCCGATAGGTTCTATATATATACTACTCCCTCCGATTTTAAATAAATGACATCGGACGTCAATAAAAACACAGAGGGAGTATTGTACTTAGGCCTAGGGGGCCCTGGAAAATGGAGGCCTGTACGGTCGCTTTGGCTGCACACCTATAGGGACAGGCCTATGTGAGGCCACCTTAGCATCATTACATGGATCATTTACAATGCTACTATAGCAGTGAAAGCCATATTCTTATACGGTCCTCAATTTTTCTAAACTCACACGTTGATGACTTTATATGCCCATTTATTTATATATTGAGTGAATTTTATTGGAGACACAACAACTTGTTAGGTAGGTGCAATTTAGTACGTGATCATTTAAACACACATTTTGGTACACTAACTTGTCTAGTATGTGCGAACTAAGACCAAAATGACACCACTAGACATTTAATCAAGTTGATTGTTTGTTAAGATATGACGTGCACATATAAGTAAATATTAGACTCTCTATATATATTTATAAATAGCAATGGACATGTACTTGGTATCTACTTTACCTTTATTTTTTATCGTTTGCACAATTTTTTTTGATATTTTCTAAGTCTTTCTCTATGCAAATAGGGGAAAATCCAAATACCCCTCCATAACACACTAGTCCTTGCACTTTCCCCCATATAACCCATTTTTGTACAAAAGAAACCCTATAAGTCAATTTCTCCTCTATTTTTCCACCTAGAGATGGTTTTCAGCAATTTATTTTCATTGGCTATCAACTTCTTATGGCACGTGAGTGTCAAACATTAAGAAATAGGGTTGCCACGTGCCATCTTGCTATGGGTAGGTTTCTGCTGCCTTACGCCATGAGCACAATGGCAGAAGTGACACACATGTCACACTAATAGTTGGAACATCTACAAAAATCCACAACATAGTACGACGTCTGGTTGCCAAGCAAAAGGTATCCTTGTTGAAGTGGATGACATAATCTCACCATGCTAGAAGCCCACATGACTTGTGAAGTTGAGCTGATGGCGATAAATTATTGAAAATTCGTTGTATGTGGGTAATTGGAAGAGAAATTGAATTTGCAGGGGTCATTTGTACAGAAGTTAACTGTAGGGGGGAAGGTAGAAGCACGGGTGACTTATAGGGGGTATTTGGATTTTTTCCCATGTAAATATTATGCTTAAGTCTACCCATTACTGAATAGATGTATATCGACATGGCATCTTTCTCACATACATGCTTAAATGCAAAAAGTAGCATCCTAATCAACAAAATTAGTCATATTGTGCAATTGTGACTTTGGTTTGCGCGTACCAGAGAAGGTCATCCACCCAAACAAGTATTTTACAAGTTCATACACTGGATCACACCCACCTAACAAGTTGTGTATGCCAACGCAATTTGCTCTCATGTGTTTGTTGCATGTCGCTAATTTTAACATCCCCTCGTCTCACCTTGGTGCATATTTGGCCTATTTGTGTTGTTAAGTATGCTTTATCAAGAGTTGGTAGAACAATTTTTATGTCGATATAAGTCGATAAATTGATTCATATTAGCTTTATTTTATCTCAAATGTAATTTCAAATATTGTTGCTGGTTTTTAGATGAGCTAGTTAATTTTGTGCATTAGATTCTCCTTATATCTCAATACAGTATGGTTTATGTTTTGCAAGATAAAATGCATCCGCAACGGATGCTTTCACCTTGATATTGTATACGTAAACCTAGAGAACCTAGGTGTTGCCTGGTCAGTACTTTACTTACTTTTCGATTCCAGTTGAGGTGATTATTGGGTTTTCGTTGTAGTTACCTTATGTTTTAACTTGTGACCCTGGAATTTAGAAAGCTCAATCAGTCTGGACCAAGGCAACAGTTCATATTTGCAATTGTTTCCTTTGTTATATTGCGACCCTTTTTAGTCCAAGTTATTTTTTTACGCGAATGGTAGTATGTATCTTGCAATTTACATGCAGAGAAATAAAATTTTAGATCAGCTGCAGGAGTATGATACTCCAATTATGTAAAATGTTTGTAAGAAAATGGATCGAGTTGTAATGAAATTGAAGATTATCTATATCAGTCTAACTTTTGTGTTATTATTTTCAGTTGAATGAAAATCCATTGAAGGGAATCACATGGAAGTTCCAGAAACTGAGAATTTCAGCCTTCACTGTAAATTTTGGAAAAATGCCAAGTATAAGGTCGATCTTTTCATTGCTGCGGTGTGCTCCTCAGATTGAAATACTTCATATTCCAGGTTCATGTCTTGAAGTTGCTTTTGAAATAAAAGAGGTGCATGTGCCTTTGCAGCACAAGACTTCCTTTTTCCTTCCTGTTATTTATTATAGAATGAAAATGTTGATATTATTATAATTGGGATTTAATTTACTTGACCTATGTTTTGTAGGTGGATCGGAGAGAAATACTGAATAATGATATTGCTAAAGAGACTATAGATGCAGAGATGAGTGCGCGGCTAGTTAAAACTCTCAAGCGTGTTATCGTGACCTTAGCCAAGTGCCTTCCAAGTGAGATGTGCTTTATTGAGCATCTTCTATCCAAGGCAACATCCCTTGAATCACTTAAAGTCATATTATCCTGGGAAAACTTAATGATGCCCTTTGAAGAAGCATGTACTTCTTTTGTAACATACTATAAGGTGTCTCCACAACTGAAGTTTGTAGTGATATCTGGCATGGAGGCGGTGAACATACCCTCTTAATTTGGGAGTTTATATACATCATCCGGAAGAAATGGAGCAACTCATTCTCTGAACCTGCAAACTGTGTTGGTTTTAGATAGATGTTGTTGCTCAAACTGGTTTGTGCTTTTGTTTTTTTACCATAAATGGTGTGTCTCTGATACTCATGTTTTTTTAAGAAGGGCAAAAGATTTGCCTTGATACTCATGTTTGTGACTTACTGTGAGCTTGCTTCGGATGTAACACCTGAACAGAATTATGGTACTGTTTTTGATTTCTGAAATTGTTGAGTAGACAAACATGAATGTGTGTGATTTAGTATACTTAGGTCGCAGTAGCTATGGGAGATGTGCTTATAACTGATGGCGAAACATCATGTTCTAATAAGAAATTCAGGAGCAACTGAACTTCTGTAACATATATAGCTATTTTTTGGAATAAAGAAATATCGTACGGTTTTTAGTGGTTTTCCTAACTAGTCAAATTCAATTTGCAAAGAATAGATGTCGAATACGTAAGTCCTTATTGGTTATAGGTGGATAGATGTTCCGCAACTGAGCACTTTTTCCTAAATTTCCAAAACAAAAGAGTTTACAGTACATAATGTTAGAGGAGACAGAAACAAGCCATTTCCTTATCTCCACCTTTTAAACCTTCCTTTCTTTATCACTCAATACTTGCTTAATTTGCAGTCCCAAATTCTAGGATTTTTTAAGTACTCTTGATTGCACGTGAGCTGTCCATTATGTTAGATCTAACGGTATATATTTCTATTACACCCTGTTAATTTGTATAGTAGTGTAAAAAAGGGTATTTCGGGAAAAATTTCTTGGCTTTGTTGTAAATACACAGTAAGCTCATCATTGTGCGTCATGGAAAACAGATTAGTTAATCAGTAAGTTGTCCTCCCACCGTATTTAAGCATTTGACGAAAATGAATAATAAAATAAACAGTGAGATTTAATACTATTACACTACTACCACCCCGAAGATACTGTGAAAGAGCCCAAATTCTACTACATAATTAGGTACTATTACTTATGCGTAGCTGCAATCCTCATCATCATGGCCAAGCACACCTGCCACCCATCCTTCCTCACCATGAACAGCATCGACCGTCATGTCTGCACTGCCCTCGAGATTTAACATCAGCAAGAGCGGTGGCACAAGAGGGTACACGGTGAACTGCCGTGCATGGAACGCGCCGCGTGATCAGTGTGCCGGAGTCAAGAGCATATGGACCGTGTTGAAGGCGGCATAGGTGGTGATTGTGGCGTAGGCCACGGACACACCTGTGACGTTCACAAAGTAGAATGGTGGTTGCGTCAGGTTGGCGAACATTAGTTTGTACCACACCAGCGTCGTGTTGCGGAGGGCCAACATGTCACCGCCAAGGGAGAGGGATCCTGTTGCGGAAGCGCCAGAGGTGGTCATTGCCGAGGAGGTAGTAGGAAAAGACGTTGCCGAACCATGACGCTGTCTGTGACACCAGTGAGAGCTCTGTCTGGCCAAGGCCTATGATCCCGGCCATCCCGCCAACAAGGATGCGGTGGCTACTCCAGCAGCCAAACACGAATCCATTGAAGCTCGCTGCCGCGAGCACCACGGCCTCTGTCATGAGCATGCGGTGGGGGAATGAGCCATCAAGATAGGCAAGCGAGTAGTAGCACCTCTCGCCGGTGTTGTTGGGGCTGAACCTAGAAGCTTCGCTATATACAAGTGAAAATTTTACTACCTAGGAAATATATTTCATACATCAACACCTCATCTTGTCATGAGGATAACAGCGGAATAACATATATCACTTAGTTGGATTCAGCCGCACGGAGAATGAAACAACATTCATGGAATGAGTTGAGGCAAAACCTGCTGCTCTTTTCTTAGAGTCAGGGGCAAGCCCGTCGTAGCGCTTTAAAAAGGTTGTCTGCATTACAGATTCCAAAAAATAATAGTAAAAAATAGGCCACGTAGAGCACATAGAACATAGTAATTTAACATGAAAAAAAACTCCTCAGTGTGAGGTGTAAAAAACCACAGGACTAGCCAGTCCACTCCAAATTTCCACTATAATGAACAATGTGTATAAATGGAGTCTTCTATATAACATTTATAGGCACAACACAATAGAAGCTATACCATCAAGTTCGATATATCAAATGTAAGCAGAAATAGTTGATTCTGTCCCATTCGGTTTCTAGCTGACCTCTCTCAAACCACAAAAGCAAATTACGTAAAACTTGGCATAAATGATGGTCTATGAACACCCCCCCCCCCCGCTGTCAAAAAATTAACCGAACTAGACACCATTTGAACCTTCAATCAAATATTACAACACAAGCTGCACAACCCGAATCCACAGTCACTCGAGCTGACAAACTCCCACTGAAATCTGACGCGCTATTGAACTAATCGTCACACAAACCAACTATATTGGAGTTCTCGAGGAACATACTCACAATGTTTGTGTTGATCTGATCACGTTTGAACTTGTAATCGCTGATTTGATGAAGATCGGATTAGAGCCACCAAGTTGGACAAATTGTCAGGGCCGGCCCAAGGGGGGTGAGAGGGGTGGCCGATCTGGACCCCCAAATCGAAGGGCCCCCCACCTCAGCCCCCTCCAACTTCTGTGCATCCTGCATGCACCGCACTGCACGAACCGAATATCGAGACGAAGTCCGAATTCCAAATTCCAAACGACGAGATCACAAGAATTCCGGGTGATCGATATAATCATTCCCAACTTCGCTAGTCTGTTCTGCGTCTCCACAGGACTGGTCGACCACGCCTCCGCTCGTATCCCATGCCGGGTCGACGATGAACTGACAAAGTCGCAAACTCGCACGCCTCCCGACTCCTGAGTCCTGACGAGGGGCAAGAATTCAGAAGTATGTGATCATCATCAACCGATCAGATCATTGAACTTTTCAAATTTCAATCTGCTCGGCTCTGCTGGTTTTGCTGATGATTTTCCCTTGTGATTTTGTTTTGTACGTAGGTTGTGCAGCCGAGCCGACCTGCAGGGGCTGGCGCTGGGTGCAGGCCTGCTCACGTCTACTATTTTCAACCTGGAGTGAGTATAAGGTAATCTGATTCACCCAGTAGCCCCAAAATAATAGATGAGTGTTGTCCCCATTTTCTATAGTCCTTAAATATGTCTTCAACTTTGACAATAGCACTTATTTCCTAGCCCCTAATTTTTTTAGTTATATGTTAACACACATATATACGTGTTATGTCTAATTTAACACCATATTAAATTTGTAATTTGAAACATTATGATTTGAATTACAATTTGACATTCCAAAAACAAAAATAATATAAGCTATATGCAGATATTTGAGAGGGCACAAAAAATGTACAATAGTAAAAAGTTTATAAATAATAGCCTATTCACAATACATACAATTTTGCACAATTCAAAAAATATATATGCAAAATTTAATTACTGGCTATGTGCTTTATATGCACATACTGTCTGGATGACGGCTAGCTGTAAATCCCATAGGACTAGGGGCTACGATGGAGGATTTGAGGGCCTTATATTTTAAGGGCTTTAATAGGGGTTTTATTGGACCTCAACTTTTAGCCTTAACCCCTTAAAATCAATAAGAGGCTTTGTTTAGAGTCCTTACTGAACATGCTATTAGGCAACTATGCATTCAGAAGAAGTTACATACGAAACTAATATTAATGTCATTATTGACAACTTCTTATCAAGAAATGTTCGGAGAAATTTTTAAGGTAATACGTATAAATTTTTCTCATATATGTATAACTTTGAGATGCAATTGAAGTGTTTAACGGTACTGCACACTGAATCATACATACATATATGGGAACATATCCTGTGCAAACCACAACTTCATGAAAACCCGTGCAAACCACGGCAAAAAAGTTGTCTAAATTCAACAAAAAAATCACACATATAAATGATATGATGATACATAACCTTGTAAAATATCTTGGCCAAACTCAACTTCATTTGTGAGATATAAAAATAACAAATTTCTAACAAATCATGTGGGCAGTTTTATGGCTCAAAATTTTTTATTTTTATATCTCACAAAAGAAGTCGAGTTTGGACAAGATATTTTACAAGGTTGTGTATCATCGTACCATCTACATGTGTGATTTTTTTGGTGAATTTAGACGATTATTTAGCCGTGGTTTGCACGGGTTTTCATGAAAGGGCTGGTTTGCACGTGATACGTTGCCTACATATATATGTGCTGATTAGTTGGCATATTAAAGGCCCTCAAATCTATTTTTGCATTGGTCCAAACAATAGGCCGGACCTGCAAATTGCACCTTGTCTTCTCTGCTCTCCTCTCCCTCTCTTGTGTTTTGCTGGTTGTGTTCTTCACTATGGTTGCTGCACTCTTACTCTCCCTCCTCCAAAGAAAGATTAGGGTTCTCTCTTTTCCACCCAAAGGATGAGGCAATGTCCACTGTCGATCAAGAGATTAATCAACGACTCATATTTTTTGGACTTTTGGGCTGCACTTGGTGTGAGATCAAAGTCTTATGTTGAGGAAAATGGCCCAATAGGTGTTTGTGGCAGCGGTGGAGCAGGAGTCAGGAGTGTCGGTGGCGGCCTTGGGGAAGGAGCACCTGGTGGAGGCATTATAGGGGGCTGCGGAGGAGGCGGCCAAAAACAACATCATGGAAATCAGAGTAAAATAGCAGTCAAAAGAACAGTTATGGATTGCATAGATTTGATTTAAAAAACTGCTGTACCATTTTTTCTATTAATGAATAAATGCATGAATGGGCATATGCTTTTTCAACTCGTGTGTGGCAGCTCGGCATGACGGAACCGCCATGCAGCGGCTTGGATGCCGGTATGGCCAGTGCGGCTTACCAGGGCTGTAGTGGCAGACGAAAGGCAGGGGGGCATGTCGGCCAGGCTGCCGATGGTCAGGCAGGTCAGCGTGCAGGGTGGCATGGCCGTGTGCGGGACTGATGACATGGCAGGCTGTTGTGGTGATTGAAGGAAAGCTTGCTTGGCAAACTTTGGGGTAGCGAACTTTGTAACAGGCTCAATTAGTGAGAACCGGACTATGCCTTCGGGCCCTCCGGTTTCACAATGAGGGGATAAAATGGTTTTGTGTGAATTTTTTAAGCAAGAATTTTTATTCGGGCGTATATATAGGACATTTATCCATCTAATAAATATAAAAACATACACTCAACCAACCATATTACAAATTTGATCATACAATATCCGAGGGTTGATAAAAGTGATATAGCCGAGAATTATAATGGTATCTTTATTTACAATCCTTCTTAAGAATTTAAATTACCTTTTTAAGTATTAATTGATTTTTATATCAATTAAGTTCTATTGTTCAATCCACCTTAAGTATCACCTTTTTTTAACTTTAAATACCACCCACTTGATACCACTTATGTCATTCACTTGCAACACAATGCCACCTTAGCAACAAAAGCCATCAATATATGGGCCTCCGTTTTGTTTCTCATATGCTAATGACTTTAAGTGATCTTTTATTTATTTATTTATATCTATCTGATATTTACGTGACATGTCATCCATCTTAGCATCTCCTTATCTTTTTGTTGGGGCACACTCGACACATTTATATTGTTAAGTTTTTTTTTTGATTGAATGGAATTCTGGAAAATGACTTATAAAGGATTGGTAAAACAATAAGTTCGTTTATTCAACGTAAGTCGAGAAAGCGATTCATATCACCTTTATTTTATCACAAATCCACAATTCAATTCAATGGTGAAGTCGTTCATAAACACAAATTAACATTCAGACAAGCAGTTTGCAGCTTTCTCGTTCTCTCTCGCCAACCAGAGATTTTACGTCACAACTCAATTCAATTCCAAATGTAAATGTTTCCTTCCAACAAGCCACTGTCCGGCATGGCTGTATTCTAGAACCGCGGCTTAGCTTTGCAAAAAGGAACATAAGAAACACAGTCCTTCTAACACTTCTCTCTGTTGTCTTAGAATTACGAATCACCCCTTAAATTGCATCCAACTAAATATCTTTCTTACCAAAAAAAACTCAGCTGCAAAAGACGCAGTTCATGCTGTTTTGTGCATATATAAAGTAGGTGGTGTTGGGAGAGCCAGCAAGTCAAGATATACACTACAATCAGGGGCGGACCTAGGGGTGGTGCCGGGTGTGCACCGGCATACCCAAAAAAATTGCAAAAAGATTAGGATCTAGTAATGTGTAGTTAAGCTGAGTAATAGATGGGTGTCTTGTTTAACGGAGAACCTAGCTAGACAAGAACTCTAGTTGTGTGCGTGCATACTTCCCTTCATTGTGCTCGCGTGTTCCCATTGGATATTTCCCAGCGTTGGATGCTTGAAGAATCACGCTAGGGTCGACGAGACAAGACGACGGCGGAAGCTAGAACTATACCTAGAAGATACAAAATGCTGCGGCTGCCGGCTGTGCACAAAGGGCGGCGGCATCCAGTAATTAAGGTAGCGAGGCAGAAAACAACCAAATTTCAACAAATCAACGAACCATGCCAGACAGCAGCTCCAGGACTCCAACTGTCTAGGCCTCAATGAATCAATAACCCCTTTCACTTTGATTGAAAAATTCAAAACTCAAACGATGGACTCAGTTAGAATTTAAAAATTAAAGGGATTTGTAGGCAGCGATTAAGTGAATTAATTATAGATGAAGAGACGGGAAACATGGCATCTTTCTGTCCTTAGCTATGTACTGATGATTTAGCTTGTTGTATGGGCAAGGCAAACAAATTCTCTTTTAACTCTTGAAACAAAGAAACATGAAAAAAAAAGCTTGGGTGTTTCTGTGTTATGAAAAAAAATGCTAAAACTTACAGTTTATCGTTATGTTATTTAAGAATTTATTTGAATTAACCATTTGTACTGTATTTTTGATAAATTAATTAAGGTTTTATTGTATTTTTTCTCTTGAGTTGCGTATATCAGTTGGGGGCACACCCAGGATAAAAATCCTGGGTCCGCCACTGACTACAATAAATAATGTATGGTCTTCTATGACGAATTCCTCATTACATTGAAGCTATTCGTCACTATGCTAACTTGTTTATGATGTTTGGTATGAGGCAGGATGACTTAGTGACGAAAATTAGTTGCTCGTCACTAATACCACCTATAAATTGTTATAAACTAGCCTAATGGCATATCGTGACGAACATTATTTTGTCACTAGACTAACTGAGAAACGTCATAAGTTCATAGCAGTGTTATTTTGTCATAATTATTGAAAAAAGAAATCAAAAGAAGTCATAGCCCACCTGTTCTAATAGCTTCCACTAAAACCAAGTGCATGCCACATCCAAAAAAAATCGCCCTAATTATATATTGTGGTTGCTAGAATAATAATATTTAAAAGAGATATTATATAGATGTGGGATAGATAAAAATTTTTATCAAATAAAAGTGGAATAGATAATTTAATTTTCGGCCCAAATCTTTTCTCGTCCCCACCTCTCTTCCCTAACAGCCAACCTTTACTGATCGAATGCAGCTTCTTCAAGATAATGAATTCAGCCCATAAAGTAATTTAGCTCAACTGTTTCTGACAAAAAAATTTAGCCCAAAAATTAAATTGGGCATCTCGGTTTAATTAACAAATTAAGGCTGTCGTACAAATCAGCTCAGATTCTGGGCCATAAATTAATTGGGCTGTATCAGGAAAAAAAGCCTTTCCTCTCGGCCCGCTCCCTGCTTTTCCCACACTCCTTTCCCTTTCCCTCCTCCTTTGGGCCACCTCCTCTCGTCATGTCCCAGTCAGCACCGTCCACGGATTGAAGTCGAGGTCAATCCGGACCAGCCTGACTCGGCTTTGTCTCCCTCCGTGCGCCCGTCGGCTCAACAGAGCCCACGGCGCCGGCGGCATCCACGCACGACGTCCATCGTCTTCCTTCCCCGCCGACGGTGCCATAGCCGCCGAAACCATCCGCACTGCCACCAAGCTGATCTGCGCTCCCGTGAGGAACTAGAAAAAAATGGCGCGCCCATCCAGCGCCTATACAAATACAAGGCCGGGTTGGACAACTTATTTGGCCCAAGCCCAATCATTTTCTCTCATTAAAGGTTAGGAACAAATAGGGAGATCAGGAGATGCAGCAGCAGGAGCGTGCCGTCGAAGCTGACAAGTGAGAAGTAACAAAGAGATGTCTGGAACCTGACTTTGAAGTGCCTTGTATAGTTGTATAACTGACTATACAAGACATGTGATCATGTGAGGGTGTAATACATGATGCGATTTTTAACCAATTTGTACTCGTACATGAACATAATGCATGGAAAAGGATTTTTAGAATCTACGTGTATACACCTAGTTTTTTGTATGCGGTCCATATAGTTATATAAAAATTTAAAAAAATTGGTTAGTTGTGTTATGATAATATAAGTTAGCTCACAAACATACAACGTTAAATTTGACCTACATTTGGACATAAAAATAACAAAATTTGACACTACGCAGTGTAGACATAATTTGCTATTTTAGTTTCTCCAAATATATGTCAAATTTGAAATTGTATATTTGTGAGTTAACTTATATTATCATAACACATCTAACCAAATTTTTTTCAACTTTCTAGATAACCATTTGGGCCGCATGCAAAGAACTGGGTGTAGTTCTAAAATAAGTTTTCCCATAATGCATGGTCAAGTAGCGAGAGTTTAATTTGGGACATGAATCAAGTCTCCCACCAAATCAGTGCTACCCTTGAACCTTTTATTAGTACAGTACTAGCTCAGCCCTAGAGGCTACAGTAGTATACTTGCAGCCATCCACTGATATGGTAAGCAAGGCAATGTAACGAAATCCGACACAATATTGGGATGCAGTGGAATGCTTCTGAACACAGAGCAAACACAATCAAAGAAGGAAAATTTTGGATGGAGGTGAGTTTATCAGAAGTTCAGAACAAATCCAGGATGGAAACAAATGAACAGAGATTCAAGGATTCATATTCATATAGGTAAATCCTTTGGTCTAACTACATGAGGAAAATATAGGGTACCCAAAAATATGAGGGAAAGAAATCAAAGAACAAAGAGTGCATGAATTAATCCTCACAGTGATTAAAAATTCATTCACGACACCATTGTTCATCTTCACAGGCCCTTCATCCAACAGCCAAAACAGAAAACGGACAAAAAAAATGGAAAACAATAGGGGGCGGGTGTCCGGAAGCGTCGGACGCCTTCTTCCCCAACCCGTCGCTTTTCTCTCCCTATCGGCGCTCTTTCCCGCCCATCAAAGCAACGCCGCCACTGCCGCTATCAAGAAGAACACCACCACATCTTCTCCTCCAAATTCCTCTGCTCATCTCCTCTCCATTTTTCCCCTCCATCCTCCATCCCTCTCCTTCCCATCCTTCTCCTATCATTTGGTCAGATCTGGCCATCCCCAACCTCGAGAAATCAGATCTACACAAAACATAACATGGAGAGACCAAGAAAGGTGGGGAGATGGCTTCATGGTGCTGCATGTAGCCATTTCATTCGTAACCATGTCTCTCGTCATCAACGGAGAAGCAGTTGAAAAAGTAAAGACAGGTGCGGTGAATCTGTTGCACTTGTTTCTTTGATGTTGCACCGAGTATTTTCTTGATGTTGCAATCGGTTTTATGAGATGTTGCAAAGATTGAACAATTTTTTATTAATATTGCAGTTGGTTTTCTGTGTATGTATGCATATATTGGGTTTTTGGTGTTGCAATTATCATTTTTTGAAACATTTTATATCGAGTGGTGAAGCATTGTAGAACAATTTTTACTGAAATATTTTTTGGTAAGTGCTGAAACATTTTCTCTATACGGAGCGAAACAACATTCGGAGCGTCCGAGAAATTGCTTCGCAACTGACGTCCGACCCCTAGTCACGTCCACAAAAATATGTTTTTTTTTCTGTTCTTGTCAACCCATCGTCCCCCGCACATCTCCTGCCTCTCCTGAGACAGAGGATTCCTGTTGGCAACCGAGTAGAACACCATGTCGCTAGTTCTCCTCCTCTGCTGGTGCTACTGCTGCTGCTGCGACCTCTTGCACTGCGCAATGGCGCCCTGGTTGTACCCTCTTTCTCCGACCCGGCGCTGCTGCCCACTCCAAGAACCCGCTCCCGTTGCCATACGAAGGCATGGACAACGAAGACGAGGGATGTCGACCACAGGGAAGTTGATGATGCAGGGTGACCTCTGATTTGTTCTTGATCCAGCAGACCAGCACGCCACCGAGCTGGTTCAAGAAGGTGATGGTAGGGATCGGTGATTTACCTACAACGGTGATTTGTTAAAAGCAAAAAATCCGGACGATGCCGGCGCTGTTTCAAGAATACGAACATAAGAGGGAGGAACGTGGGGCAGGAGGCCGGTGAATCCGGTGAATGTTGGTGCTCTTCGGCGGCGCTGACCGGTGTGGGTCGGTGACGGGGTAAGTACCACATGGATGGATAGATAGATGGAAGCGCCGTTTCCGTGCTCGTACGGCGGCCACGAGCACCGACACACATAGCCCCGGCACGGCTGGCAACGGCGACACGGCCGGAGGAGGAAGAGAGAGAGCCGGCGGAGAAAGAGGAAAGTGGAGGAAGATGGGAGCATTTAGCAAAAAAAGCCCCTCGAGTACTGTGTATTACAAAGAGATCCACCGTGAAGTTTATTTTTCACCGTTGATCAGCGATCTGATGGCTACAAGATGGGAACGAATTCTGAAATCATATGGAGCCACGTGGCGAGGCTATCTGCGCTAGAACACGCCCAAAATTCATATTATAGAGATTTCTTCCAATCGACGTTAAACGGAACTGTATTCCTCATCTCATCAATTCGACATTGATCAAATTGTCCAATTTAACTCGACTTAGATTTGTGTCTTGAACCCCGACCATCATTGGAAATCAGTTCCATATTGTTCCCTGATGCTTATAGCCTATAAACCGAAGCCCTTGACTCCCTCATCCACCTCTTGCCTTAGCCTGGAGCCGAAGAGCTCTTAAATTGTCTCCCCATACCCTCCCTCTGTCCTGGCCGAGAAACTTTGTCTGTATTTCATGTCATTCTCTGTTGGACTTGCCGCCACATCTCATCCTACCCCCTCTTCACCCATGGATCACCTCCTCATTGTCAACCCAAGGTGTAGTCCAATCAGACAAATTTTAACGACCTCCTCCTCACCGGAGAATTAAGAGGACCTAGCGTCGCCCCATCAACAGGACAACTATACAAGATGGGATGAACCCCGGAGTCAAATTCCTTATCCCTGCAGCCACATGAACATCGAATACTTGGGCCCACATGTCGCCTTCTTTCCCTACATTCATTTCTGGGTTTTGAGATCAGGTTTCGGTACCGGGCAAGGGCAAGGGGATTGTCCAAATGCCTATCCAAGGTTGTATTCGAGAATAGGTAAGAACAGTATCAAAGTCTTGAGCAAGCATGCCATCACCACTTCCTCTGAATCAGGCCGCACCAAGGCCTCCCCGTCCTATCGAAACATGGATCAGGGATCCCCTTGCAATCTCCTCTTTCCTCTCAAGAATCTGGCTAGATGTGAGAGAAATTGCCATCGAGACATCCAGTGGATCTCGAATAAAAACATATCCTCGGTACGTAACTTGGGAGTTGGTTCCAATCCATACCACTGGCCTGTTTCTCTCCTTGCATGTCTATTGCATCCATAGTTCCGCCGTTATGGTAGAAGCATCCATATAGATGCTGACTTCTTTCATGACCAGCATCGCTGCTGGCCGCTGCCTCCCCTACTAATGCAACTTCTCTATTTATCTATGCAAAATCATGTGTTATTATCATGTGAACCATCCAAATGAACCATTTGTCCTATCATGTGTATTTTTTATTCCTTTATTTCTAATTCTAGTTCTTCACCGGTGTACAGCCTTCGTATATGTCATGACGCGCCTCTCGGCCACCGTAACAAGTGACGCGAAGGAGGGCGTGCCGTAGAGGAACAGCGACGCGTAATGAGTACCAGTCCTAGGACTCCGTAGCTGGTACCCACGGTAACAAAACCACGACCATGATTTGTCACGAAGCTCAAATCATGTCTCAACTTTTTTTTCCGAATCACATTAACTCAAAGCGCATCGCATTCTCAACGTCGAGCATCCATGATGCCTCGACTCCCGGATCCCGCGGATCCTATCTCCGGCCACGAAGGCCTCGCATCGAACACCAAAATCCAACTTGTGACGCATAATTCCCATCCCAGAGAGTTTTCCAAAAACATTGGTAAAACAAAACTACGCTAAGAGAATCAACGCACATTTGCTCCTAACCGTGAGCACGGCTGTTCGAACAGGTTTAACACTCTGCAGAGGTTGTACGCCTTACCCACGCGACACGAAGCTAACACCGAAACGGGCCATGAATCGGAAGTTTGTGACAAGGCCTTTCCAAGACTAGGTTAGGCTTTCTCACATTGCATGCCTGGGTGAGAGATGGGAAAAGAGTGGGACTGGCAGTGGGACCCACTCTACCGGCACGGCGGCGACATTGGCAGACGCCGGTGCACGGGCTCCCGAGAGCGGTGGGGCTATGGAGGACGGGCGGTAGCTGCGGGGTAGGTTAGGGAGATATGGTGGCGGCGGAGTGGAGAGGGGCGGAAGGTGAGAGAGGAACGGAGGGGGTATTCATAGAGGTGACCGTCGAGGGAAAAAAGGCGGGGCCGGCGCGGCGATTGCGGGCTGAGCTTTGTCGGGGGACAACCGGCGCAGGTGGCAGTTGGTCAGCGTTTAATGGCGCGCAGGGCGCTGTCTGGCTGCGGGCGGAGGAGTTTTGACTACGGGACGGGAGACGGCGTCGTCGGGGTTTGGGGCCTGCTGCGTCGGGGTGACGTGACTGCTCGTGGGTTCGCGCCTTCCAGGTGGTCGGCGCGTCACGGTTGTCGTGGAGTGGATGGTCCGGCGAGATGGGTAGAGGTGACAGCACGCGGCGACACGCCGTGCGGCGGGCGAAGCGGGTTGCCATGGCGACACGCAGTGCCTTCAGGGGGGTCGATGTAGCGGCGAGAGACGACGATGATGGCAACACGCGGTGAGGCGACATGGCCGGGACGGATTTGGGGTGACTGCGTTGGTGGCAGCGATGGCCTGGGTAAGGGAAGGAGACGAACGTGCGGCCGAGCGGGGCGCGGGCGCTCGCTCGATTGGCGCTGAGTGGGGCCTGGCCATCAGCGGCTGATGCAAGGGCACGGCCACGCACGTGGGAGAGGAAGGCGGTCGCGCGTTGTTTTGATTTCATCACGGGCCATGGGCCGCGACGACGGCTTACGTGGCCATGAGCCAAGGAGTGCTGGCACGGAAGGGGAGCGGGCGTTGGGCTGCGGTTGTAGCTATGGCAGGCCATGGCCCAAGGTGCGGTGTGGGAGAGGGTAGGGGAAGGATGGAGAACAGCTGGGTCACAGGCCCAGGCGGGAAAAAGAAAAAAAGGGGAAAAGAAGGATTGGGCCGGGAGAAGGGAAATTGGCCCATAGCCAAGGAAAAGATTGATCAATTTTTGTTTATGGATTTTAATAGGGGGTTTGGGTAAAAAGGAGTGAATTCTAATCCAAAAAAATGGTATCTGAACTGGGGGAGGATTCTATGGAGTCTTGGGAGTTGGAATTTAATTGGCACATAACACTAATTACACAACCAATGATCCAAATTTTTGAAAATATGTTTTTTAATTAAAATAATTTTACGGTGAAAAAACTCAGGTCACTACAAACCTACCCCCTTAAAAAAATCTCGTCCTCGAGATTTGCGGTAAGCTAGGGCAACGGTCGGCGTGGGACAGCTGCACAGGAAAAGCCGCCCGGGTTTAAGGGAAGTGGTCGGTTTTGCTCGAGACCGGGGACACAGGGTACCGGGCCCTGGTCTGGCTGAGCGACGCTTGGTGTAGACTTGGATTTTGGGAAAGATCTTTTCCTGGATCCTGGGCATGCCGCGGTCCAAGCTCTAACTTTTCTTTTCCTCTTAGAGAAATTGTACCTTTCCTGGTGATTTCAGTTGGAGTGTTATTCCGGGATACCATCCTTCTCGAGTACTCTTTTTCTTTCTGCTGATTTCCCAACTGTGGTTTTTATGATCGAATAAGGTGACGCGTGACTTGGTGCTCTAAGAGTTTGAACTCGGTTGCAGGATAACGATTCCTGTTCTGGTCTGCCGGGTACATGGCAAACGTCGATTTGCAGAAACGTTAATTTATCCTGGGTACGCGGTGGGTCGAGCGCAAGTTCCAACCGCTTCTCCTTTTCTTCTTTTTGAGACACTGCGTCCTTTTTTCCTTTTTTTGCCGAAATACTGTACTGGGATGCCATCCTTTCTAGGGACGCTTGCTTTGAGGTGGGGCCGGGCGGTGGTGAGTGGAGCGGGCAGCTTTGTCCTACAGGCGAAGACGGGGAGGAAGAGGAAGGCTGGAAGGGGATGGAGCGCGGTGGTCCGGTCAGTGGTGGCGAAGGCGATTCAGGCGACGAGGGCGACGCGGAGTCGGAGGGGCAGGGGCGTCGCCGGTGGCCGAGGCGGGATGTCGCGAGGGAGATTCGACGACAAGCGCTGGCAGCGGCGCGGGCGGCTGACGACCGTGCCGGAGATGGAACCGGTGTCGGAGTGGGAAGGGATGCGGGGTGGCGCTGCTCCGGCCTGGGGGTGCTGCTGTTGGTGGCCAAGATTATGGCGTGGCTGTGGGTCTGGTCTGGCCTACGCTTCGCACTGTCCACCTCCTGTACTGTTCTGGGATGATTGGTGCGTCCTCTAGTTCTCTTTGTCGTCTAGTGGTGCCAACCATTGGAAGAAGGTCAGTCGGACCATCTGTGTGCGGCGGTCTGTCTTCTCATGGTGTTGGCTCTTGTTTTCTATAGTATCCGCCGAGGATTAGAGGCCTGAAGTAATAGCCGGATCTCGGCGTGTATCTTTCATGTTTTGGCCATGACAGCCTCTGTTCATCCTAGTCTTTCTCATGTAATGTGTTTTGTGTCATAGTCTGTCTTTGCCATGTATCGTTTGTCCCACATGTAACTGCTCATGGTGTCAATCCTTTAATCATCGTGGTGAAGTATCTCGTGTCCTTGTCCTGAATTCCTTTAAGAGGTGAGGATTCACTTAGCGGATGGCTATTCTGCCCAGAGTTCATTTTTGGAAACATCCATCTTAGCTCAAAGAACGGGTTTGGACACAAAGAAAATATCTTGATTTCATTCCAACACGACACCGGGATACATCTTAAGCCGAAAGGAAAACGAGACTCATACTTAAAGACCAAAACTAAGCGTATTCTTCATGGTGAGGGAGGTGGTGCAGCTGGCACTGATGTGGACAAGATCTCCTTACGGTCTCGTGCCACGAAATCTACTAGAGGCATCCTAGAGGCTTGCAGGAGCGTCAGCCTAGTGTATTTCGCGTTCAACTCCTAGTAACGAGTCTCGAGGTCGGCGTGCTAGACATGGAGCAGGTCCAATTCATTGAGGGCTTTCTCGTAGGCGTTATCGGCAGTGCAGGCCAGTTCAGGAGAAGAGTGCATCGGCTTCCTTCTTCTTGGGTGGGTGGGTGGAGTTGGCACAGAGTGTCGCCCTCGGCACGGAACGGGTGCATGTCGAAGTCATGAGCAGGTCCGAAAGGGACTGTCTCACACAACCGCTGGAGGGCTTCGTGAAAAACATCTTCGACGGTGGCGCCTGGAGTGGATCGAGCATGACGAGGGCGGAAAACGAGAGTTCCCTCTTCTTTGGTCCGAAAAGGGATGGTCATCTCCACACTCCAGTAGATCTGGTTGCCCTGGAGGATTTTATCATAGAGATAAGTAGGCTGCTTAAGGAACGGCAGTTGACAAAAAAGCAGGTTGCACTGATGGACATAGGAAAGGTGGCGTCGTGGGCTAGCTCGCTCGACGGGGGTGGTTTCTTCCATGAGACTAGGTGCTAGGGGAAACCCTAAAAGGTCTGTTTGGGAAAAGGAGTGTTGATCCAAAGGCGTGCCTCTTTTCAGCTCTGCAGGGTTCCCTTTTATAGTCACTACATCACTGTGGAGTTCTGTCCATTAAGATATAGCCTTCTTATCTTTCAGCATTTACTCCGGCCGACAAATCTTAATCCATGTCATTAGTCCGAGTTCGGTGCCTAAACCTGGTTAATCATGAGGGCTCTCCGAGTGATAAGGACGAACTGTTGAAGATTTCGAATAGGATCTTCTGTGGTCTGATTCCACTGAGGACCATCACTCTAGGGCTTGGGATCATGTGCTAGTCTAACGCAAGAAAACTATTTTTTTAAAAAAACCAACATTCAAGCTACTATGCCTTTCCTATTGATTTGGCAACGGCCCTAAGGTCGACATTTTTCTTTCGTGTTGGCTCTACGCTGCCTCCTTAGTCATGGTTACACACTTTCCACGTAGAGGAAAACAGGGACTAGGGCATCAACATTTAACTTAAGGAAATTTCTTTCGTAAACTAGCCTGAGGTAAGGAGTAGGGATTTTCGCAAACGGTTTTTATTTTTAGTAAAATATTATATAGTCTCTTAGAGAAATGGGGTTTCATTTCCTAAGACCAAACCTAGGCTCTGATACCACCTTGTCACGACCCGCCCCTCAGCCACCGTAACAAGTGACGCGAAGGAGGGCGTGCCGTAGAGGAACAGCGAACTGTTCTCTACGGAACCGCGTAACGAGTACCATTTCTAGGATTCCGTAGCTGGTACCCACACTAACAAGATGAAATCAAAACTTTACTATTAACTAAATAATACCTTTAAGTTGCCACTTCAGGTATTCCCTGAGAAGCAACCAACATTCAAAGAGCAGCAACATCGGACTTAAGCGTAGCCAGAACACCATTCCACAGGCAGTGGTTTGGGTTTAGGAACGAAACTCCTCGGCATCTATACCTTCAATCTGGTCTAGCAGCAAGGGAAGAAAAACAACAATAGAGAGGGGTGAGTACTTTCGTACTCGCAAACCACGAGAAAAGTGTAATATGCAGGATTCAAAGAATGGCTAGATTTAAGTGTAAAACAGTTTCTCGAAAAACACTACTAGTGTGTCAGGATTTTAATTGAGTTCACTAATTAACAACTGCAACAGTAAATATATCGAGGTATGGCACCAAAACCACGACCATGATTTGTCACGAAGCTCAAATCATGTCTCATCTTTTTTTCCGATTCGCATTAACTCAAACCGCATCGCATTCTCAACGTCGAGCATCCATGATGCCTCGACTCCCGGATCCCGCGGATCCTATCTCCGGCTTCGAAGGCCTCGCATCGAACACCAAAATCCAACTTGCGACGCATAATTCCCATCCCAGAGAGTTTTCCATAAACATTGGTAAAACAAAACTACGCTAAGAGAATCACCGCACATTTGCTCCTAACCGTGAGCACGGCTGTTCGAACAGGTTTAACACTCTGCAAAGGTTGTGCGCCTTACCCACGCGACACGAAGCTAACACCGAAACGGGCCATGAATCGGAAGTTCGTGACAAGGCCTTTCCAAGGCAACGTTAGGCTTTCTCACATTGCATGGCCGGGTTGACTAACCGCGGAATCAGTATCAGGCTATTCACGCAGCCATCGTCTACTTAGGGCGCACACCCAGGGTACTACGGATCCCGTGACCCCCTCACAAGGCCAGACCCCGGCGATCCCAGGTCCTAAGCCCCCTACACAAGGACCCAACAGCCTGTCGCGCGCTGCACACCTTATCCTATTGTGCCCCGCAGCCATCAATATGCAGACAAGCATAACCTAACTAAGTACTCATCTAGAGGCATACCCACGGAGCCCGCGTGGTCATACGATAATATGCTCGGATGAAATTCCCAAAGGAATCATTCCTTAAACAGGAGAACTTGTCCATGCCATCATGGTCAAGCCTTTCCCAAATTTTCGAAAAACTCATTTTTTACTTCGCAAACCATTTCTCAAAACAGTTCTCAGCCCTTTTTCGCAAAGTTGCATCACTGAGTAAAGTATGGGGGTTTAGTCGGACAATCTTACTTGAGAGCCAGAGTGCCCAATAGTACCATTAGGGTGTATCGACAAGGGTTCACAAGTATTCAATTCCTATGGGAAAATAATGCAACTACTGGGTAGGTCCATCGATATAATCATCGAGGCCGGGTAGAAATAATCGTGCACAATACTAATGCGAGTTGCAAACATTTTATTTATAAACAAGGAGCAATATGATCAAAGGGTGGCTTTCCTGGGTGATGATTTTCTGGTCTTCAAGCTTCAGAGAAAACCAGATAAATCCAATACGTGATTGATCCGAGTTGATACGCCGTCTTGATCTTCGTCTTCATACGAGAACTTCCCGCAACGTTTGCTACGCGAATAAACAAGGAGGAATACCCTAAAAGACCTATAAAATAAGGTATACAAGTATAAATAATAGTGCCATAGGGTAGATCCTATTCTTAGAAGGATTTAGGGAGTTGAACGGGATCAATCGGGCTTACGGTTCGAAAGATATGACTTTTCGGAGGCCGATGGTATTTTAGGGAATATTGGAAAAGTATTTATTTGGATATTGGAGGAGAATAATCCTAATAATTAGGATTATTGGCGTAGGGTAATTTATTTTTCTGAATTTATTGGAAAGGATGGGCATAAGTGTAGAAGGAGGACGCAAACCGGACTTTTATTTAAAGGGAGATGGGCTCAAGTGTTGGAGAAGGAGGGACCAGGAGTAAACTTATTTGAGAAGGGGTAGGCTTGATGCAGAAACAGGGACTGTAACTGGACTCATAATATCCCCCTCATGGGTAGAGGAAAGAGGGACATAAACTGGACTTACTTCACATTGGTTAACACGGCCTGGGCTTGGGCTGGTAGGAGAAGGACCTTGACAAGACTTCCGTTTCAACGCGAAAACGGTAAGGGCCTAACGGCTCATGGGCCGGCCCAGCAAGGGGGTGGGGGAGAGAGACGTCCGGGTGAGAGATGGGAAGAGAGTGGGACCCACTTGTCAATGCTTTCCCCTTCCTCTTTTCCCTTCTTTCTCTCCTCCTCTGTCGGCACGGCGACGACATTGGCAGACGCTGGTGCACGGGATCCCGAGAGCGGTGGGGTTGTGGAGGACGGGCGGCGGCTATTGGGGTAGGTTAGGGAGATATGGTGGCGGCGGAGTGGAGAGGGGTGGAAGGTGAGAGAGGAACGGAGGGGGGTATTCATAGAGGTGACCGGCGAGGGGAAAAAGGCGGGGCCGGCGCGGCGATTGCGGGCTAAGCTTCGTCGGTGGACAACCGCTGTAGGCGGCCGTTGGGCAGCGTTTAATGGCACACGGGGCGCGGTGTGGCTGCGGGTGGAGGAGTTATGTCTACGGGACGGGAGACGACGTCGTCGAGGTTTGGGGCCCGCTGCGTCGGGGTGACGTGACTGCTCGTGGGTTCGCGCGGCGCAACGACACGGGCTGCAAGGGCAAGAGGAGTGAAGACGGCCGGCGTTGGCGTCTTGTGGGGCGAGGGGGTGGGACGGGCACGGTGAGTGGAGAGGGCGACGCACGGTGCTCTCTAGAGGTGTGGACGACCGTCGCGAGGTGCTCCGGTCGGCACGAGCATTAAATTGCCCGGCGAGCGGCGCGGGATTCTTGGCGTGGAGCGGGGGCAGAGGATTTACTGGCGGCCGGTGGCCAGTGCGGCCTTGGCGTGAAGCGAGGCGGTGTGGCGAGGAGGTGACGGCACGTGGTGCTGCACGGCAACCAGGGAGTCAGCGGTGGCAGGTGGCGCCTTCAAGGCGGTCGGCGTGTCACAGTTGTTGTGGAGTGGATGGTCCGGCGAGATGGGTGGAGGTGACGGCATGCGGCGTCACGCTATGCGGCGGGCGAAGCAGGTTGCCATGGCGACACGCGGTGGTGTCAGGGGGGTCGATGCGGCGGCGAACGACAACGGTGCTGGCGACACGCGGTGAGGCGACGTGGCTGGGATGGATTTGGGGTGACTGCGTTGGTAGCAGCGGCGGCCTGGGTTGGGGATGGAGACGAACGCGCGGCCGAGTAGGGCGCGGGTGCTTGCTCGATTAGCGCTGAGTGGGGCCCAGCCATCAATGGCTGATGCAAGGGCGCGGCCACGCACGCGGGAGAGGAAGGCGGTCACGCGTTGTTTCGGTGTCGTCGTGGGCTGTGGGCTGCGACGATGGCTTACGTGACCATGGGCCAAGGAGTGCGGGCACGAGAGGGGAGCGGGCATTGGGCTGCGGCTGTAGCTCTGGTAGGCCGAGGCCCAAGGTGCGGTGTGGGAGAGGGTAGGGGAAGGAAGGAAAACAACAGGGTCACAGGCCTAGGCGGGAAAAAGAAAAAAAGAGGAAAAGAAGGATTGGGCCAGGAGAAGGGAAATTGGCCCATAGCCAAAGAAAAGATTAATCAATTTTTGTTTAGGGATTTTAACAGAGGGTTTGGGTAAAAAGGAGTGAATTCTAATTAAAAAAAATGGTATCTGAACTGGGGGAGGATTCTATGGAGTCTTGGGGGTTGGAATTTAATTGGCACTTAACACTAATTACACAACCAAAGATCCAAATTTTTGAAAATATGTTTTTAATTTAAAATAATTTTACGGCGGAAAAACTCAGGTCACTACAGTATATAACACATCAATATTTATTTACACGTGCTTATATGGTGAGCCTATACTATACTAGATCGAGCCTCACCTTTCGGATTTTAAAAACTAAGGAACCTGGTGAAAAAAGCAACCCTATTAATAGGAGAGCTGACCCGGCGCTGTCTTGCTTGACCTTTCTGATAGTAAAGTTCAGATCTACTCCCATTATACTACCGATGGTAATATATATACCTATATTATGTTATGTAAATTCAATTAAGCAATCATAACAATCCGTCAAAGTTCAGTATTAGTACTTAGAATATTCTAAAGGGATAAAACTAAGAGATCGCACTTTTTGTTGTGCCAGAGGGGATGTTCTTTTAGACGAATGAAAGAGGAAATAGGGTTAGGGCACCAAATTTTCAGACCGGCAGCGGGAGGCAAAACCATCCCTTGCGCCTAGGCCAAAAATTTTTCAGGGGGAAATTACCATGTTTGTCCAAAGAGCTCCGCAACAATTCCGGCTGCACCAAGGTTATTATGGTAAATTCCCCATATGTGAATGCTTCAATACATGGATTCCCCCAACCCTAGCTGATCCAAATCCATTCCCCTTTCTCATCCGCCGCCCCTCTACAGCTACAGAGACTCCACATCCATGTCCCCTTCGTCGCCGGTTCCTCATCCACCGCCACAGACCACTCTTTGTCATCGGTTCCTCATAGTCCACCACAGACCGAACCTTTGCCGCCGGTACCTCATCCGCCGCGACCTTCGCCGCGCCCTCCACACCACATCCTCTTCGTCGTTAGCAACTCAGCACTACACGTCCGCTCTACTGTTAGCCAATTCCAACAGGAAGCCCAAAGCCCAACGGCCACCGAATGAAGGTCAATGTCATGATGCCTCCTGGAAGGTGTAAACCAGCAGGTAACTAGTGAGCAGTAGTGGGATAGTGTTGGGATTTGGGGAGAAGCAGTTTCGGCTGTGGGCATGTGATCTTCTTTGTCAATCTGGGGTTTGTAGAACTTGTTTTGCCATGAAGGGCAGGAGACGCGTTGATTTAATGCCATGCCTTTGTTAGATGATTTTGCTATGCCTAAGCTAGATGATTATGCTATGTGTATGACCTAATTACTGTTTTTGCTATGCCTAGGAAGTTATCTTGTTAGCTGATTGATTTTTCTATCCCTGAAAACTTACTACCGCCGTTTCATAATATAAGACGCGCATAGTTTTTAAGATTCAACTCTTCAAGTATTTGACCAAAACAATTAGTTTATTATTATTTAATCTGGGTATTGTTGGGTCGTTGATTTGCTATGCTTAACTCTCTTAACTCAACCTAGCTCCAACAATTTTGTGCTATATAAAGTAGGCGGTGGTGGACTCCAATAAGACAAGATGTAAAATAGGGGATGGTGGGTGCCAGCAAGATATAAAGGCTTCCACCATTGCCTACTTTATATCTTCCTTTGCTGGCCTCCACTACCGCCTAATTTATATCTTGACTTATTGTTCCCACCCCGCCTACTTTATATCTCTCTTACCAATGAACTTAATTCCAAAAACGCAGTTTATTTGGTGTTGTGTAGATAAAAAGTAGAAGGTGGTGAGAGACAGCAAATCAAATTATAAAGTATACAATGGTAGGGTGCCAGCAAGTCAAGATATAAAGTTGGCAGCAATGGAGGACAGTAGGTCAAGCAAAACTTTTCCACCGCATGACTGGCAGCGGCCATGTCATCCTCCTCGTCCCCGGTGTTGGAGGCGGACATCCTGCTGTCGCTTACACCGGAGATCCTCGACGACATCCTGGCATGGCTGCCGTTCAAGGAGGTGTTCCACACATGCTGCGTGTCCCACGTGTGGGCGCACCAGTAGGAGTCAGTCCCTGGCCTTGCTGTCCGTTTCTGTGAGAAGTACTCCCCCGGGGTCGTCACCACCGTGCTCACCTACTGCGCCGCACCCCAGGCGAGATTCAATGTCATGGTACTCGTCCTCCGTATTGGTGCTAATTATCTGTGAAATATTTTGTAAAGTAGTGGACAAATGGGAGGTTTATTTCTCCAGTGATAGTGCTGTGAACAAGAGGGAGCTGGTGTATGTACTTGGGAAGCTAGCTATAGCTGTGAGTTGTATTGTTTACATTGCTTTGGTCGGTACACATACATCACTTCAGCAATCTCTCATCTCTTCTTCACTCATCCTCATATACACATACACATGCATGCATACCTATTTATAGGCTTCTCTACCGACATTAGTGAGCTACTACAACTAGCTATACAAGTCTAGATCATTGCTACCTAGAATAGTCTACACCTTTGACTTCTTAGCTCATGCATATTTCAGCTGCTAGTACACTACTGGATGTTTCTCCACTGTAGCTGATATTACACCCACTACAGCTGATATTACAAATTTTATCAGTACATCAGTGTTTTCAAGATTTATGTAGAAGTTCATACACAATTGCTAAAGGAAATGGATTAACTCCAACAAACTCCCCCTTAAATCATTTCCTGCAAATTCCGATCAGCCTTTTGTTGCAAATGAATTTTTCCTTTGACACGGCTTTGGTGAATATGTCTGCCAACTGTTGATCTGTTCAATAGAATTTTAATTTAATTTGTTGTCGATCCACCGCTTCAGAGCTCCTGGAGTAATTCTATATGAATTGTCTATGGCCTTGCAACGGGAGCATGCGTCTCATAGTAATCAATGCCTGGCTTTTGCTTAAATCTTTTTGACATAGATCTTGCTTTATATTTTTGTGTTGATCCATCCGGATTTTTTTTTATGAATCCATTTAACTCCACTCATTTTTCTATCTCTAGGACGATTAACCAATTTGCAGGTATTATTTTCCTCAATCATATGGATTTTATTTTTCATGGCTTTTACCCAATCTTTTTGTTTTTCTGCTCCTCGAAGACTTTGTGGCTCATCAATAGAAAAAATGCAAAATTCTGTTTGTTGAGAATTAGATTTTAACAATTTATTTCTTACCTGTCTTGGAGCTGATTCTAGTGTAAAAATTTTTTTTTGTACTTTTCAGGCTTGAATCTGAATTGGAGCTTGACCTTGTCCTTGGACTCTATGATCGTGGTCTTGTAGCATAATTTTCCACTTTACTTCTGAGATCCGCTTCAAATGGATAACTCATCTTCAATAAAAAAATCATGTCATTTTCCATATTTATTTTGGCTATAAACCGATTATTTTTATGGTCCAATATCTTGCATGAAAAATCCTTAAACAGAGTACCCATGCTCTACAAGTTGCCGAATACTTAGCAAATTTTGCTTTAAATCAGGTACCAAATAAAACATCTTTAATAATTTTTGGACCATCTAGAGTTTGGACAACATCCGTACCTTTGCCTTCACTCTAGGCTATGGAGGCATTACCCATGTAAATTTTTGCATGATAAGATAAACCTACTTCGTGAAATAATTTTGGATCAGCTGCCATGTGATTGGTGCAACCATTGTCAATAACCCAGATATTATCTTTTTCTTCATGAGCCGTATGACAAGAGAAAACGATATCTTCACACCTTTCCTTTTCTTGTGAGAAATTTGCCCAATTAGTTTCTCGAATTCTGCAGTATTATGTAATGTGACCCTTCCTCTTGCACTTGTTGCAAGTCATTTTCTTCCAACACTTATATGTAGTATGACTAGATTTTTAATAAATGTTACATCACAAATTTGAACTGGACATACCTTTTTCTTGGCCACCTTGCTTCTGGATGTCGTGCCTTAAATACTCATATTTTTTAAAATCATGATCTCGGGCTGGAAAACCATTTTTCTGAAGGCCATTTTTGCGCCCTGAAGGCGATTTTTCACTGAAGTGCATTTTCGATAGAGCTCCCTTCACGTTGAAACTTTCGCTCTTCATGAGACTCCAATGAGCTCATTAGTTGTTGGACTGTGAGCATCGACAAATCTTTCGACTGCTCGATAACAGTAATAATATACTCATATTTTTCCGAAAGACCGATTAAGATTTTCTTAACTATTTGATGATCCTTTATATCTTCACCATAAATCCGCATCTGATTAACGATCTCAATAACTCTTGAGAAATAATATTTTGTCTTCTCAGTCTCCTTCATCTACAAATTCTGGAATTAACTTCTTAATGTCTGAAGCTTCACAGCAAGCACCTTTGATCCCTTGAATTCCTCCTTCAGCTTGTTCCATGCTTCCTTCGACTTCTTGGCACCAATAATACACGGAAATAAACTTCCTGTTACTGCTTGTTGGATCAAGAACAAGGTCACGCTATCGTTCATCTAAGCTTCCACTAGAGATTTTTTTTGGCCTCTGAAAGAGTCTCTCCAGTGGTATACTCATTGTAACCATTTTTTACAATATCCCACGATCCTTGGCATAGCAGCAACGTCTGTATTTTGATGCTTCATATATATATATCATATTTTTCTCCTGCGAAAACATAAACCATGGACTACGCCACCCTGATGCCTGAATTTGAAGCTTTACTTGACGATGCCGATACACCGCGCTTCACTGGTATGGTCTACTTAAATCTGGGTGCTCTGCCAGTTGTTGGTGCTAATTATCTGTGAAATTTTTTGTAAAGCAGTGGACAAATTGGAGGTTTATTTCTCTAGTGCTAGTGCTGTGAATAAGAGAGAGCTCGTGTGTACACTTGTGCAGCTAGTTATAGCGTGTGTGTAATTGTGCAGATAGTTACAGCTAAATGCAATTGCTTTGCTTTGGTCAGCACCGATATATCACTGAAGCAGTATCTCATCTCTTTTTCACTTATCCTCCTATACACATACACATGCATTTATGCATGCCTATTTATAGGCTTCTCTACCGATATTAGTGAGCTACTACAACTAGCTACACAAAGTAGTACACTTTACTGGATATTTCTCCACTGCAGCTGATATTACACATTTTATCAGTACATTAGTATTTTCTATATTTACGTAGAGGTTCATACATAGCTGCTAAAGGAAATGGATTAACTCCAACACTCCGACCGCGCGCCGTTCCAGCGCATTCGGTCGCTCAATCTCGAGTTCGAATCCTCCTGCAGTGACGTCCACCGCGGCATTGGCCTCGTGTTCCCCGCCGCCGAAAGTGCGATCTACGACTACGGCGATCTCTCTGACCTCCGTCTCCGCAACTGCAAACTCCCGCCCCCGCCCCCGCCGCCAGCGTTGCCGTTCGCCGGGTTCCCGCGCCTCACGAAGCTGGATCTCTGTAGCGTCGCGCTCGATGCTGGAGCGCGTGATTGCCGGCGCGCCGGATCTCGTCGACCTGCTTTTGGGTGACATGACGACCAGCGTGCTCGGCAGCGGCGGCCGCCAGGCGCAGGCGGAGGTGTTGGCCGGTGTGGGCGATCCGAGCGCCGAAGATGCACTCGTTGACGCTGTGGATGTTCGTCGACAATGGCTGCCGCATCACGAAGAGCCTGCCACTGCTGGAGACGTACGGCGGACTTCTCGGGAGTGACAATGTTCTCGACATGCTCTGCAGGTGTGCTAGTGCGAAGACGCTGAATTTTTCTGCCACTGACAAGCTGGTGCGTACATACGCCATGATCACTCCAATTTTTTTTTCTTGTTCACCATAGTTTAATTACGGCCTTGTTTAGATCTTAAATATTTTTGGCCAAAAATATCACATCAAATGTTTGGACACATGCATAGAACACTGAATATAAACGAAAAAAAAAACAATTGCACAGTTTGCACGTAAATTGCAAGACGAATCTTTTGAGCGTAATTACGCTATGATTTGGCAATGTGGTGTTACAGTAAACATTTACTAATAACGGATTAATTAAACTTAATAAATTCGTCTAGCAGTTTACATATAGAATTTATAATTTGTTTTGTTATTAATCTACGTTTAATACTTTGAATGTGTGTTCGTATATGTAAAAAAAAATTGGACAAAAAACTAAACACAGCCTACACCGTTTTTTTTATCAGTTAGTAGTGTTAGCATTGCTTGGATTGTTCAATTTGATCTGATCGTTTGGTGTTAATCAAGTAGTTAGAAATTCTAATTAGTGGGCTAAATAGTTTGATGTGCAAGCCATATTTTAAACTGGTAAATCAATCGGAATCAATTGTTTGTATTAGGAGTCCGTTACTCGGTTGGCCCATCTGGAACTCCTCTTTTCTTGTCAGTTGGAAATTCCCATTTATATGCTGGGTATTTTGTTGGACACTTGTAAATAGTCAATTTGCAGCTTGCTCACCTTGAGCTTTAGCTTCTCCTTGCAAAGTTGAGTCATGGTCCTATCATCGGATTTAATTCCTTCACCTAGTGTGCTCGTGTCACTTGCTATGTTGGAATACATGCATGTATGTAGAATGTGTTTCATTAAATTTGTAACGATGTACTCCTATGTGAACCGTATTATGCACTTGACCTTTCTAAAGTCCTATTTTTAATTGACTACCACTTATTTAATTAATTTGTCTATAACTCTATATATTTTCACATAATTGATCTCACACTAAGTCTTCTATTGTTTATGATATTTTTGTGATATATATGCTATCGTAACTATATGTCATTCAACTTTAAAGCAACTAATGACATCCATGGCATCACTAAAAATACGACCCTATCACCACATTGGTGAAGCTTTCTCCCATTAGTATGACATTTTATATAGTTAGTTGACATTGTATTTTCTCTCATATTGATCACTCTACTTATCTTGTTCTTGCATCTCTCTACTTAGTGCTTGGATGTTATACTAATTGTCCTTAATAATTACTATATTCTTTGGTCGACTAAAGATAACATACTATCGCATTTTCCTCCCTCTAGTTGAAAACAATCGATGTTTTGAACAAAGACACAGCCTCCAAAAATCAAATTTGACTATATTTTTTTATTATAATAAATATGGAAATATAAACAAATATATGATTTTATTGAAATATTGTTCAAGATTAATCTATATATATGGTGTACATGTTGCTAAAATAAATATTTCTACAATTATTCATAGTCAAAATTTTAAAAGTTTGGCTTCATTTTTGTCAAAAACTTCAATTATTGTGGAACTGGAGGGGTAGTGTATAACATGTTTCCAATAAGAAAACTATGTCCCTTATTTGTCCAAGCTTTTCTATACTAATTTTTTAAATTTCTTAGACTTCCAATTGTTCAAATATTGTAGGCAATCACATTTATCAACTTTGAATTTCTTAGACTTCCAATTGTTTAAACGTTCTAGGCAGTCACATTTATCAATTAAGTCATCACCTATGTTGATATTTTTACTATTTATTTTAATTTTAAATCTTAGTGGCATAGGGATATACTACATATTTCACTTTGAAATCAAATATTTCTAATTTTTGGATGAATTTAAAATTATTATTTGATGTTATTTTATAAAAATTAGTCATGTTTTTGAAAATCTATAATTGTGTTCTGATGCGCACTTTTACTATAACTTGTTTAAATACACTTTCTATTAATTTTATTCTTAAATTAGCTGAGTTTTATATATATTCTGAATTTTTTTTAGGATAAAGTCCGAATTATACGAGTTATTTTTACCCCCATATACTAAAAAACCACACACCATTCAACCCGAACTTTGTAAACCGGACAAAAAAACCCCACTCGACACTATTTCAGGTGGTTTTGACCATGTCAAGTCAATAAAATAAATATAAAAAATAATGGGCTCACATGTCATTCTCTTCCTTTTATTTTCTTCCCTTCTCTTCTTCTAGCTTGCTCCCATATTTATTTTTTATGACATGTGGGCCCATTATTTTTTATATTTATTTTATTGACTTGACTTGGTCAAAACCACTCTCAGTGTCAAGGGGGGTTTTCTGTCCGGTTTACAAAGTTCGGGGTGAATGGTATCTGGTTTTTTTGAGTATATGGGGTAAAAAGAACTCATACACCAGTTGAGGGGGTAATTCAGACTTTATCCTTTGTTTTAAATTCAGAATAAGAATCATAATGGATTACATCAACCAAGTGTATTGCCTTTGACATATTTTTCTCTTGGTGTGAAACACTTTTGCTTATTTTTATTGGTCTGATATTTAAAGTTGACGATCTAGATATATTTCCACAAAGGACTTATGCATGTCCACTTTTCTAGAAAAACCAATATGGACTCTGTCGGTGAGCTGACCGATTAGAACTTGGCCAGCTGACCGATTAAGACTTGGTAAAAAAAATGACTAGGAAGTTGTTCCAGATGCGTATGTACATATATTATATTATTGAAACAGCCTTGAAAAGAGGCATCACGTTCGTTTTGGAGGCTAGAAATTCCCACATTATTCAGAGAAAAAGAAAAAAAAGGTTATAGTAGGAATATAATTTATGATTTTCGGAATTAAAAATAAGCCATATTGAAACATAGATTTAGAGTCTGTATATAAATACAATTAAGAATAACTGTTATTCGGAATAAAAAATAAGGAAATTTAAAAGAGAGACTAGAGTTCATATATAAATACAATTCAGAAATAACTAAAGTTTAAAAATAAAAAATAAGAAAATTTGAAACATGGTCGAGTCCATATAGAAATACAATTTAGAAATAACTAAAATTCAGAATTAAAAAATAAGGAAATTTGATAGAGGGTCAAGAGTACATATAAAAATACAGTTTAGAAATAACTAAAATTTGGAATTAAAAAATAAGGAAATTTGAAAGAGGGTCTAAAGTCGTTTTAGAAAAAAAATTTAAAAATAATTAAAATTCAGAACTAAAAGATAAGGAAATTTGAAAGAGAGTGTAGAGTCCGTATAGAAATACAGTTTAGAAATAACTAAAACATAAAATATTGAAAGAACACTTTAGAGTCCATATATAAATATAATTTATAAATAATTGAAATTTGACATTAGAAAGAAATGTTAAATGAACAATTCATCGAAGATACAATTTGGTATAAACTAAAATAAGAAAAATCAAATTAGACACTATTTGTAAAGTGGGACAAACAAATCAATCATCGTTAATATAAATCTATATCGGCTCTGGCCGCGCAAATACGCGGGTTACAGTTGTTCGCAATAGTAAACTTGTTCTGCGCTCCAATTTAGCCAATGTACTGTATTTTTTATTCATTGAAGCCCGAACTGGAAACGGTTTTTTTTCGTTGGATAAAAACAAAGCCCATCGATCTGACTCGGGCATACATGAAGAGAAATTATCACATTTAGTTGAAAATTTTGCTGTCTGTAAGGTATTTGCAAGAGAACTCTTTCATTTAATCTCCATCATTATAATCCCGACCCACACTAATGATCAATTGTCTATAATGTTTATTTTCTTTGATAAATATAAGAATTTCTAAACTTTAAAGCAAACATGGAGTCTTTTTTTTCCTAATACTTTATTAAAATATTAGATGTTACGGCTTTTAGAGTTTTTTCGTAGGAGGTAATTTGCAACTGAGTAGTTTTTTTTTTTTACATTCCAAAACATAATAGGCATTAGTGTAAGAGGGGACAGAAACAAGCCATTTGCTCATCTCCACAATTTCAACCTTTTCTTATCACCCAACACTTGATTAATTTCCTGTCCCAAGTTCTACACTCAATTGCACTAAAAAAAAGTTCTACACTCAATTAGATACTCTTAATTATGCATAGCTGCAATCCTCATCAGCAAAGCCTATTCTTGACCCCACAGTGTCATACACCACCCTTTTGTTCTTCTGCTGGTAGTTCCCTATAATTGGCGTCTGGTCCTCAAACGAGAGGCTCGCCATGGCCAAGCACACCTGCGACCCATCTTTCCTCACCATGAACAACATCCCGGCGGCGTCGACCGTCAAGTCGGCGCCGCCCTCGAGACGCAGCGTCAGCAATGGCACCTTCACCTCGTCGTGTCCCGTCAGGTTGTAGCACGTGTCGAGCAGCGAGAACGGTGGCGCGGGCGGGTACGACGCGGCGGCGAACTGCCGCGCGAACTCGGCGCGCACGGCGCGGTACACCGACGGCGCGAGGCGCGTGATCACCGTGCCGGAGTCGACGAGCACGTTTGCGGAGCCGAGCACGGCGCCAGAGGCGGCCACGTCGGCGCCCGCGACGGACGCGCCGGTCACGTTCACGAAGTAGAACGGCGGCTGCGCCGGGTCGGCGATCATACGTGTGTACGAAACCGGCGTCGCGTAGCCGCCGCCGCTGCCGAGGGAGAGCGAGCCGGCGGCGGAGGTCGTCGCCGGGAGGCAGTAGGAGAAGACGCCACCGAACCGCGACGCCGTCTGCGAGACGAGCGAGAGTTCCGTACGGCCGAGGCCCATGAGGCCGGCCGTGCCACCGAAGAGGCCGCGGTTGCTCATCCCGCAGCCGAACACGAATCCGTCGACGGCGACGCTCGCCGCGCCCGCGCCGCCGAGCGAGACCGTGTCGGTGGCGAGGACGCCGCGGCTGAAGGAGCCGTCGCCGTAGGAAAGAGAGTAGTAGCACCTCTCGCCGGCGGAGGAGGAGCATGATCCGGGCAAGCCGGTGGCGGCCTTGAGGGAGGAGGAGCAGGAGGAGGCGTTGCAGGGGACGGCGGCGAAGGAGGCGGAGGAGGAGGGGTCGAAGAGTGGGTCGTGTTGAGCGTAGCAGACGGAGCAGGGCTTGCATTGTACCCAGGTGAGGTCGCTGCCGGTGTCCACGATGACGGTGAGGTTGCCGCCGCCGCCGCCGAGGGAGATTGTGGTGACGTAGTTGAGCGTTTGGAAGCGGATGCCGGAGGTCAGGGGTACCGACGCCGTGGCCGTCGCCGACGACGACGCCGGCGAGGGCTTAGCCGAGGATTGTGTGGACGAGGCTGGAATATTGTGGCGGTTGCGGAGCTGGAATGAGTTGGCCCGGGCTTCGTCGGCGGCGAGGAGGCGGCGGAGGTAGCGTTCTTGCGCGGTCGGGTGAGAGGGAATGGCGGTGAGGAGATGATGCTTCAGCTCTAGGACGACGGTGTTGGTAGTTCTTGCTGCTGCTTCTTTCTTGGGTTCCCCTGAACAAGATGTAAGTGAAATTGAGTTACCGAAAATTTTGGAACTATAGAAAGATATTGTGAACATGTGCGTGTTAAGAAAAAACATCCAAAATTCAAATATTTCGACTTTTACTTCAAACAAGCTATAGCCAAAAATATTTTGTAGGGTACGCACAATTCAGATGACTAACCACAAAACCCGTGTGAAAAGGTTGAAGACATACCGTGACTCCACAATGAAACATGGGTAAAAACACATCAAATGCGAAAAAACAAAACTTACACTAAAATTCAAGAAAATTTAGATGTGGCATGAAGATAGTTCTCTTTCTTTCCTTAAGAGAATCCGAACGGGTAGTTTTAAAAAATTGGGAACATAGATCAATATATGATATATCAATCAATAAAGATGCAATTTTAAATCGACTTCCACAAAATTGAAACAAAAAATGACAAATATAAATATCAGTAGTACACGTCCTAGCCAGAATTTAAATTTGCATATTGGTGAAGTAATAAATTGTATATCGATTTATGTTCTCAATTTTTTTCATGTCCTTTTTTGTGACAGTTCGAGTCAATACACCATAGTAAATCAAGCCTAGCGAAAAAGGTACAGCATAATAGAATTATGCAAAGTAATCGCTAAAAAAACACTCCATAGTAGAATCACATAGAACAACATCATGTAGTCAAAGTAAGGTGCAATTTTACAGTCCTTAAGGTATCGAGAGGTACCAAAATTTTAGTGTAAAATTTAGTATCTCCTGCTACTTAAGATATTATGAGGTACTAAATTTACGCTAGAAAAGTGTTATCTTTTAGTACCTTCTCAATGATCATAAGAACAGTGAAGGATTGCGAAGACGGGATTGGGAACATTACAATACATTTGAAACATGATATCTCGTTCTCCTGTTAATGAATAGATGAATGAATGGATGGATACTTTCTCAACTCTCAGTAAATAGGACTACACTAATATTTTAGATAAAGGAAAGCTAGAAGTACACTAATTAATTAAAACATTATACTACACATGTAGATGGTTCTAAAAATTCTTGGTTTCTCTAAAGTGGATGCATCTCAGCTGTGAGCTATCACTGTAAGAAAGTCTGTAATCTTGAAATGCAACAGACATTTTTCACATGCATGAAAAGTTCGAGTGCAACGACTGCGAAGTTAGTCAATTACCTTTCGTCTTCTCAGCGTGATCTGCTTCAGCATACTGACCACGCCGGTCGACGATCTTCCCCGCGGACGACGAGTCCCATTGCAGCTCTCGCAGCCGCAGCACCGCGCTCTCCCTGCCAACGACGACCCCGGCAGCAGGAACTGCAACTATTACAAGAAGAATCGCAAGAACATGGAGGAGATGAAGGCGGAGACGGGCTTCCATTGCTAACGATCGATATCGATCGATGCGTAGTAGCTAGATCTCTGGCTCTATATCAGTAGACAGGAAAATGGGAAGCTGATAATGAAGGTAGCGACCAAGCAGGATGCGGTGAGTGCAAGAGACAAGAGAATGTGAAGCTACCTGCTGCTAGCTACATGACGACGACGATTATATATATACAGATCGGTGGCTGGATTTATCATGGATGGGAATGGACTGTATAGTGAAGAGAGACTGAGAGTAGAGAATGTGCAAGAGATTCCTGAGGGCAGCTGCCTCTGCCTGCAATGTAGTTTTTCTTTTTCTTTCTTTTTTTTTTTGAGTGTGCCCTGCAATGTATAGCTAGGGAACAAGCAGTCGACTGAGATAAGTCTTTGCACCTGCTTGGATGCACGCGCGAACGATATTTATGGAGAGCGCACACGAGAGTACTGTAGTGTTGTGAATTATTTGCAATCACGAGCACGCACGCACGAGAGAGTATTCTCTTGTACGTATTATATGCATGTGTTGTTGTTTGGTTGCGAAGAGGACGCTAGTAGGGCATGCACGATGCCCCTAATGTTCGGTGGCAATTGCCAACTGCTTCCGTAAACATGGCCGAAAGTAACGCCGCGGGGTCTTCGCACAAATTTGTGTTCTGGTGACCTTCAGGAGCACTGCCATTTCAATTAGTAGAAGAGAAAAGAGTTCATGTACAAGCAAAATGTGTAGATCGACCCAAAGTCAGGTGATCTCCCTGTACAGCCAACAGAGAAAAATGAGAAAAAAAAAAAGCTAGACTGATGCCATGGCTTCCTTTCTCACCTTGCAGAACCCCAAAATCAGATTGCACAGTCTCATATTTTGAGTTGAAATTTCTCTCATTCCTTTATAACCAGATACACCAGACCGAGTAGATGATTAGGCATTCAGCCTTTTCTTATGATTTTTTTACATGCTTCCCACCACCTTAGAAAATCCGTATGTAGATTGATGCTTGACATGCTTAAGCCTAATTTTGTGAAGAATATAGCCCAAACTTATCTGGCAAAGAAGCATTCCATCATGAGATGTTTTGCCGTTCCTCTCTGCACTCCACACATTGGACAAATTGGATTATGTGGTCATCCTCTGATATGCGGTTTGTCTACAGTTAGCATCTTGTTTTGTACCATCAGCCACCCGAAAATCTGCATTTACTCTCCATTTTTGTGTCCCAAACAAAATTATATCTTGTGTCGATGATTCCGAACTGAATTTTCTATGACGTGCTTGCTGTGTAGCATCCTGATGCTGTCCATCTCCACCTGGTTTGGTGTTCCTTCTGCATCTAGCTGCATACCAAAGCTGAACAATTGTTGTGCTTGCTCCAGAGTGCTGATTTTCCTCATTGGTCGTAACGAAAGGTTTCCTGTGTCCTTTTCCACCGTTCTATTTTTCCTATAGGCAAGTTTGAAAAGATTTGGTGCTATCTCCTTTGGAGCCGAACCATCTAACCATCTGTCATGCCATAATTTTGCTTTTGCTCCGTTTCCTAAAGTGATTTCTATTGACACTTAAAACGCTCCATGTCTGGTACCTACACTTCAATCCATGGTTTTTCTTGTCTGGTCCATTCAATCCACAACCATCTCAGTCAAAGGGCTCTGCCGAATTTGTCAAAGTCTGTTATTCCTAAGCAACCCATGCTTTTTTGGTCTTCAAACTCTTTGCCAATTCACCATACAGTGGCCACCATTTGCTTGGTTTATCATGTCCAAAGAAAACCTCTTCTTCTTTTATCCATCTTTTTTATAGCCCACTTTTTTATAGGGAACACCGTTAGGTGGTAAACTGGTATGGCAGAAAAGGCAGAAAAGGTAGATTTTATCATAACAGATCTTCCAATTTTTATCATCAGTTTTCCTTTCCAAGTTGGTATACTTGCTGCAAACCTATTGATTATTGTTTAAAGTTGTGCATCTGCTCTACGTAGTTTTCGGATATGGAGAGGAAGTACCAAGTTGGTGCAGGGAAAGACCTGTTGTCAACCCAGAATAGGAGATAGGATGCCCTGTAAAACCAGATCTTCGCATCTGATTGTGAGAATTTCACTCTTGCTTAGTTTGGTGATCATCCATGCAGCCTTTCCAAAAAATGGAAGTATTTCATATACTGCTTGCAACTCCTGCTTAATAGTCCTCACAAAAACCATTGTATTGAAAGGTTGAATTTTTGAATCCGTCCACTGCAGGAGTTCAGAATGCCGGCCTGTAAATAATTTTTGCAGTGGGTCTATAGCGAGGATGAAGAGCATTAAAGAGAGAGGATCACCCTGCCAAAGAGGTGACTTTCCTTTTCATCTTCGGCAGGCTCGGTGAAGTCTTTATACTTCAGAACAGAGTGGCATTTCAGTGATTACCGTCCAATTGAAATTGGATCTTTTGATAGTAGAAGAGACAGGATTTCAATCTTGAGAAAGAAGTCACGACAAAATTGCCCATTTGGATCCTAGGTATTGGCCATGGGCCGGATACGAAATTTGTGAATCCAACCTAAGGTCGATTCGTAGCACTACAGCCGCAGCCCGCATGTTCCAAAGCTCGAAACTCACAATATATGATGGATATCTTTATTTTGATTCTATAATCTGAACACCCCGAAAGGTTTTAGAATTGATTCTCGCCCAGATAAAAATGATATTGGAGTTGAATCATATTAAATCCAATTCAATCTTTTTTTTGAATCTGAATTGGAATTTAATCCATGATATTAATTCTAATAATTCAAATGCTTCAGGGCCATATTTTGGGCATAAAGTATTATGTGATTTACAACCCTAAAAGTTTCAATTAAAAAAAAAACTGCTTCGACAAACAGAAAAAAATGGACAGATGTCAGTAGGAGTGAACTACTATTTTTAATACTACGTAGTTAACAAGGGGCTATTAAGTGGTCATCAAAACTTTAGACATGATAGTATATATATTTAACATCCTTTCTAGACTAAACAACTTAGTGATCAACGGAAAAGGGGAACAAATAAACCAGGTACGTTAACAACATATTTGACTGCATTAGCCTCAATGAGAATGCTACATTCTTAGGGCCTCGTCGTTTCGCCTAAAATGCCAAAATGCAAAAGATGCATATTCACAATTAAAAAGTCACTTATGAGTAAATTTTTTGTAGATGTTTTTTATTCGTTGTTTACAAGACGACAATTTTAGAAAAAACTACGATATAAAATCTTTAAAATCAACTCCAAAATTTAGTTTGAGAATTTAAATTTTGGCTTCAGCTTATAATCCAAAGAGCAAACAATGGGAGCCTTGGAAGTTAGAAGAAACAACTGTCGCCAAATCAGACGGGTTCCATAAATACAATACTCTTACCAATTTATGTGGAACACAATTCATCTCTAAGTAATTTCACAGGATCACTGTCATTCATTTGTATTGAAATGGAAGGCACTCTGGCTCGGGGTGGACAATATTAAGAAGTTTGTACAGCGACAGCCACATCTAGAATCTGAACAGCTCAAGTCTGAAGATCAACCTTCCATACTACGGAGGCAGACATGAAGAGTCATCCACTCCTTGGGTTGGTTCGTCCCTATGCTTTACCTCCAGTCTAGCTTGGCGTGATGCCCTTCCAAAGGCATCTAACTCAGTCCTGACGTTAACATACCATTCGTTGGATTCATCATTGATAAAAGCGACAACAAATGTTTGAAGCGATTCTATTCTGGAAAGTAGAAACTTCACAAAGCGCATCTCAGATGTAAAGTAGTTGATACCACTCAGAGACACATGTTTGAGGCTAGAAAACAGGTTGTCACTTATCTCAGAATTTAGAAAGTCTTCATCAATTTCATAAGGTTCATGTATCAACGAACATGAAGGATCCTACAAAAAGAAGTAAAAAAGAACCAGTACCAATTAAATAAAACAATCAACCAAGAAATGTGTTGAAATTGTGACATATAAGACCAAGGGGGCTATCAATAATACCTCAATAGTGAGGTTTTCAATGCACGGAGAACATCCCAGCAAAGATAAAATTGACATAACGCTGGGCAGTTTGCCAAAACATGTGGTCAGGTGGACCTCCCTCAGATTCTGAAATTTCCATGAAATTCCCTCGAATGGATTTTCGTAAAACTGAAAATCAATAGAACATAATTAGACTGACATATGATCTGTGGACTGTGGTGCAGGTTGAAATTGAGATGATAAATTAACATAAGCAATTATGAATTTATTTTGGTACACTGACCTTTAAATTTCACAAGTTCTAGATGCAGCCTCTTAAGAAGCTAAGGGTGATTTTGTTAACGTGCATGTGCATCTGAATGCATTTTTTGGGGGTTGAGAGCACATGCAATCCATTCTATGACTGAATATTAGCGACTATTCCTAGCTAATACTTTTCCAGAACACAAGGCCCAGAGCCCTACTATGAAAGGGCGTGATCTTGAGTTTACATGCCATTTCAAGTTGATATGATGATTTTGGTATCGACAGATTCTCCCTAATACTAAAAGACAACGTTTGGGCATTTTTGGCTGCTCCAAAACTGGAGGCGACATCACTAAGTAATAATAAAGCAGATGCACTCTACAGTACTAATCATCGCCATGAGGCAAGAACAATATAACATGATAACAGTTTACATCAAGCACTAAAACACCAATCGGTTTAAGGGCATTACTGATGAGATCAATTCTTAAGCAGAGGCAGGGTCACTGGGTGAGTGACTCAAAATCAGAGAAAATGCAGATGAATATAAAACAGGGAAACAGTAATCCTAATCGGATTAAATGACTTTCCCATCCTAATCAACCCTACTTGTGAAACATTGCACACGTTTGTAATACTTTGCTGCCGACTCTTTGCATATATTATTTAATACTCACTCCGTTTTTTTATATTTGATACCGTTGACTTTTAAGCAAAACTTTGACCATTCGTCTTATTTAAAAAATTTATGCAAATGTCATTTATTCTAATACGAGTTGTTTCATTATTAAAGAAATTTGTAAGATGACTTTTGTTTTTATATATTTAATTAAATTTTTTGAATATGACGAAACGTGAAAGTTAAGTTTAAAAGTCAACAGTGTCAAATATAAAAAAGGAGGAAGTAAAAGATAGTGGTATGGTGATGTAAATGTGATTAAAAATGCAGGCAAAGATGGACAGGCATGTAATTGTGACAACAATTCAACCAATTTCTGCAACGAAATATAGTGGGATGCAGGATAGTGCAGGTACCTTGCGAGTGTCGAACCAGAGCTTCCTGACAGTAGTAATCCGTCGGAGGAATTCCTCGGTCCACGGCAAGAGCGAATCGATGATGATGTACGCCTCCTCCAGCATCAGGAGATCCTCGGGAATCCAGCAGCCACTATCAATTTCGGTGATAACCATCTTTAGCACCCGGAGGTTGGGCGCCCAAATGGCCCATCCGTCCACGCTCTCGGGTACTTCGGCTTCCACGTCGTGCAGCTTGAGCTCGGCGAGGCGCGGCGCCGTGGTCGAACGGGAGAGACGGACATGACAAAGGGTGAGGGAGAGGAGAGAGGGGAATCCCTCGAATCCTTGCGGCGCGGGTGGCATCTGGCAGTTCTGGAGGTGGAGGCCGACGAGCGTGGCGGCGCAGGAGAAGAGCGCGGGGCCGAGGAGGCAGTAGTGGCGGGGGATGCGGGGGTCCTCGCTCCCGGACGCCGCGGCGCGCCAGGGCACGGAACCAGCGGGCGGGGACGCAGGCGCGGAAGCTGGCGACGGGCGCCGCGCACCGCCACAGGGCGCGGGGAGGAGGGGGCATGGTGGGGGGGCTCCAGTCGAAGCGGATGCGGAGGTTGGGGACGGACTCCCACCGCCGGCGCCACGCGCGGGAGAGGCAGCTGAGGCGGACCAGCTCGCCCAAGGGGACCCGCTTGAGGATGTTGTCGAGGATCTCCGGCGGGAGCGTCATCAGCATGTCCTCCCTCGTCGCCGCCGCGGCCGCTTCGGGTTCCGGGAGGAGCCGCGGCTCGCCAATTTTGCCTCCCGTGCGTCGTCGAGGTGGTGTGGCTTCCTGAGGGCCACCTTCTGGAAGTTTGTTGTATTATCCCCTGTGCGTGGGCCGTGGGGGGATGAGTGGGCAAAGTTTTTGCTAGATGGGCTTTTCTTCTCATTTCTACAACCACGCGGATGGAATAATTCCACTTTTGTTCCTCGTTCGACGTTGAGTTGGATGCAGTTTAGCTACATGCTATTTTGCGGGATAATTTCCAGAATAGCACTCCTAAGTGCTGACAACTTTAATATACCATTAGTAAAAAACGTTTCTCTAAAATGTCACTCGAGAGTGTAACTTTGTAGCCAGAATGCCACTCATTGACCGTTTTGCCACTGGCGTTGGTCTGCTCGCCTCTTCGGCTTCAGGGGCAAAACTGTCAAATATTTTTATTCATATGGCATTTTGGCTACAAAGTTGTATTTGCGAGTGGCGTCTCTTACCGATAGTATATTTTGGAGTTAGCGCTTCTTATGAGTGTTATTTTGGCAATTGACCACGGTTTTCTAATATGACATCCACAAGGCATTCTAATTAATACTAGATAAAAATTGCCGTGGACGTGTCAGTGATATAGTAGTAGTTAATCCTCACACTCATCTATCCCTTTCTCTCTTCGGCCTTCCTATTCTAGAGCAAAACAACATCGTGGCGTAAAAGCGGCAGCTGTGCGCACATGTCAAGGTGAAGCACCATCAGTTAGCTCGTTGGTGATGAAGCAGGGGGCGGGAGAATAAGCAGTAAATGCCAGAGCGAGAACAGGAGTAGAGGATAGGTTATGTCCAGATTTATCCTCAGAAATTTGTTTGTTTTAGGACGGAGGGAGTATAGAGTGTTTTGAGACAAACATACCTAAAATTTCCTTGCCACGGCGCCCTGGGATAAACGAGGATATATCAGGTGAAAACGAGTGTTGAAAATCGTGACGTAAAAATCATATCTAAAGTATTATTAATTCATAAAACAATTACTGATAAGTGTAAGTTTAAATACATTCAGAAAGAATTACAAACTCAACTTCATTTGGGAGTATGGGAGTAACAAAGAGAAGTTTTTGGTAAACATTATCTGTTACTATTCACCTAAATTTTTTCTTTTTTTACTAACAAATAAAGCTGAGTTTGGACTGAAAATCTTTTTAATGTATTACACCTATCTCTATTAATGTTTCGTGAGTTTACAAAATTTTTTAGTATGATTTTCATGAATTTTCAACATTTAGCTCATTTTCATTGGATACATCTTTGAGATAAATGGTCTTAACTCTGTAAGATCGTCCGCCACCTCCCCAGCTAATGGAGTCCACTTTATGTCTCTTAGCATGGGTTTTGAGTTTTATTTATGGCCCTCAACCATAAAATTAGGTACATATCAATATCCTCTACTCCTGTATAGTCCACCAGGAAGCTGGGGGTTTCTAAGAGGCCACATCATCGTGTAATTAAAGCCATCCAATCAAAACTGAATAGATTTTGATGTGTCGACACATATACTAAGAAGAAGAAGATTTCGGCCCATTCAGCCAACAAGCCCAACCAACCATCACGACCTCACCTCACCACATCTGTCGAAAACGCAGTGCTACTCTTTCATCTCCCCGCCACCCTGTTGATCCTCCTGCTGCCCTAGCGCCTGCTACTGATAGTTGCCGGTCAGTGCCCATGGTTTTTTCCCACAAAGGTTTTCCACGTTAAATCCGTCTCTCCGTTGTTGCGCTATTATCATACCAAGTGGTTTCACCGCTTCCGCATATTTCCAAACACCTCCTCCAAATTCCATCAAACCAAACACAGGATTGACAGTGATTATTCCACCTGAAGGGAACCACTTACCTGGCCACAAGATCTTATCGACAAAATCAAGAGAGAGTGTGAGAGTTGTTTGAAGGATTGAACTACTCTGATACCAACTTGTGATGACCGCACAACGCCGGCGAGCAATTCACCAGAGTTGGGGAAGAACATTGTCAGGTGGAAGAAGAGAAAAACATAGAAAAGAGAGAACAGAGCAAGAGAAATCAGAGAGAAGACACGATCGACTTGATTTTCATTTCCTCAGTTTCCGGAAAGGGCACAGTAGTAGTTTTATACCCCACGCTTACACAGTTACACGGCCATAGCCCACGGGCCACGACATTAGGAGTATATTTTAGGCACAAAATTTTTCAAGATATATTGAGAATCTAGATGAAGTTTTTGAAGGGCAAAGTTTCACAATATTTTTAATTCAAAAAGGTCATTAAATATTTGGTTTGATATGTGTTTTAAATCTTTGAATTTGCTATTACATGTATTGTATATTCGGTGTTTGTCAATGTGAATTTATCAAATTTATAGTAACCGGCATATGAATATTGTCTTACTAAAATGTATGCAACTCACCATAACTTTCCCATATTTCTAACATTTGTTCTCTAATATTTGCACTTTTAGAAAGCAAAATTACAAGTACCTTGTTCTTTCGATTGTTCGATTATCTCACACAAATTTTGACAAATTCTGACCGAAATTCGATCGAGTAGTGTTGTTTCGAAATCCATTGTTTCACAATCGAAATTTCGATAGTACCGACCGAAATTTCAGTAAAACCAATCGGATTTCGGTTCAAAATATCCTAACAGAAACTTCGTGGGAAAATGGGCTCAAGCTTTTTAAATGGGCCCTTTCTTCTCACTTCTAGTTCTACCAAAGACTACACCGGGCAAAAATACTCAAGCTGAATCAATTCCTACACTTTTTTTTTGTAGAATCTGTATTGGAATCTTATTCATGCAATTAATTTCAACACCTAGTATCCAAACAGGGCTAATATACAGAAATATGCTCCCCAATTAATTTCAGTCAATTAGAAGCAAAACTTTTGACATGGTATATTGGTCATTCTTTGTAGACTTTCGAGGAATAGTTAAGAACTTAGTAATAGTACTGACCAAACGGGAAAGGAGTAAAAACTACAAAGGTTATGTTCACGACATTTTGGAATTTGGACTTGCTAGCCTCAATGAAACAAGCAAGCAGATTTCTCGAATCATACTAAATCAGCCTGAAGCCACATCATAGCGTTCCATAAACAATACTCTTGCCATCTTTTCTGGGAGTGGGACACTTCATCTGAAGCAACTTCACAATCATCCACTCATATATTGAAACAGAAGGCACTGTGCCTCAAGAAGGAACATTTTTAAGATATTTGTACAACTACAGCCACATCTGCAAGTTTGAAAATCATCATTCCACATCAGAAGACAGGCATTAAACGTCTTGCACTCCTGGGATTGGCTTCTTCCCAAGCTTTATATCTAATCTAGCTTGGGGCGATCTCCTCCTTGCTAAGGCCCTTAGCACCCTGCGTGCTTTTGCATACCGTTTGTAAGATTCACGATAGTGAAAAGTAACAGCAAATGATTGAAGCGTTGCTGTTTTGGAGAGTACAAACTTCATAAAGCGCATCTGGTTGAATGACTTCTCGATACCATTCAGGGAGACATATTTGACGCCAGAAAACAAGTTGCCGTTTATCTCTGAATTTAGAAAGTCTTGATCAATTTCATAAGGGTAATCTCCTGATGACCATGAAAATTCTTCTGCCTACAAAAGGAAGACCAAAAGAACCAGTGCTAATTGAATGATTGAAACAACCCAGAAATGTGTTGAGATTGTGACATACAAGTCCAAGGGGAGTATTCAATATTACCTCAATACTGAGGTCTTCAATGTACGGAGCACATCTTAGTAAAGAAAATAGTGACATAATGCTTGGGCATTCACCAAAATTTGTCACTGCTCAATTCTCCAGGTAGCAATGTAATGCTAAACATAATTTGAAAGTTCAAATATGAATCCATCTCGAATCTTGAACGACAAAACAGATAATGCAACATAGTCTAAGCAAGTCAACACACCCTATCCATCGAAAAGCTAGACCACAATGTGTCAGAATGCTTGTGAGGTAAAGTCAGAATCTTATATCCTCTGTTACAATATAGGCCAGAAGTCACATGAGTTTACATGAGTTTACATGCCATTTCAAACAGATGTACTTGGTATCTAACAACCTTTGGATGTACTGGACTATGGTATATGGAAGGATTGTCCCTAAAAGACAAAGATTCGCTGTCTTTGTGTGCTCTAATTTGGAGGCTCTATCACCAAGTGGCAAGTGGTAATAAAGCAGATGCATTGCTATGGTACTTACCAGCATCACCATCAGGCGAAATCAACACATTATAGTAAAATTTTACAGCAAACAGTAAAAATGAATCAGGTTAAGCATCGTAAAAGCAGATGATTATACACGCAGGAGAGGGACTGATCCATTGTAATCTGATCAAGCCTAATTTTTAAACTTTGCACAGGTTTACTGCAAATTATTTGCATATATTGGGTAGTTGCAGTTCGATAAAGGTGGGTGGACATGATATCAAATTGCAGGCGCTGTAACAAGAATTCAGCCAAACGTTGCAGTATACGTACCTCGACGGCGTCGAACCAAAGCTTCTTGACTGAAATAATCTGTCGGAAGGTATCAAGGAAACTAGGGAAGCACGAACTGATTTCGATGTAAGCCTCCTCAAGCAGACGGAGCTCATCCGGGATCCGGCATCCAACATCCCAGGGCGCAGTGATCTTTAGGACCCGCAGGCGAGGCGCCCGAACGGCCCACTCGTTCACCTTGTAGTTAGGGGGCATGTAGTCCTCCTCGCCCTCCAAGTCCTCCAACTCGAGCTCAGCGAGGAGAGGCGACGCTTCGATCAGGCGCTCAAGCAGCTTGCCGTCGATTTCGAACGGGAGGGCGACACGGAGCAGGGTTAGGGAGACTAGATTGGGGAATCCCCTGAAGCCCGGCGGCGCCGGCGGCATTTCGCAGCACGAGAGGTGGAGGCGGACAAGCGCCGCGCAGGAGAAGAGCGCAGGGTCGAGGAAGTAAGTACGGCGATTGAAGTTGAGGTCGAGGTCCCGGATGCCCTTGCTCGCCATGGCGCGGATCCAGCTGTCGGTGCGGTGGGAGTGGAACTTGGGCTCGCCGAGGGCGCAGGCGTGGAAGACGGCGACGGGCGCCGCGCACCGCCACATGGCGTCGGCGGTGGGAACGGCGGGGGAGCTCCAGTCGAATCGGATGTCGAGGAAGGGGACGGACTCCCACCGGCGCCGCCACGCGCGGGAGAGGACGCTGGTGCGGACCAGCAGGTTGAAGGGGATCCGCGCGAGGATGATGTTGAGGACCTCCGTCGGGAGTGACATCAGCGTGTCCTCCTCCCTCGACGTCGCCGGCGGTGGCGGCGGCGGATCCGCCACCCGCCGCCGCTTCGGGGTCGGGGAGGACGAGGCCGAGGAGCTCGCCATTTTTGCCTCCCGTATTGGAGGCGGAGGCTTCGATGCTACGCGACGCGACAACTGCCACCTTCTCGAAATTTGGAGGATTTTGTGGGCCTTCTGGAAAAGATCCCCAAAATTCCCTAGGCGTCGTTTAGGATGGACAAATTTTTTTATTTTTTTATTTTTTATATCAAATATTTACGGAAGTACTCTATTATATATTTTAAGTTGTTATAGCAAGTGCTACAACAATTTATAATAGAAAACAGACTGATATATTTTTAATTTAAAATTTACAAAAATATATCTCTGCCATTCACGAAGGAAAGGACGGTATCGGTAAGAGAAACATGGAATTAATTTAGTGCCTTGATTGCCAAAGAGACTAAATTGCAGCACGCTAAGGCGTGTCATTTTGCAATTTAGTAGTGCCGCTTGCAAAATGGCACGCCACTGCATGCATGCATGCACGACCGTTTGTAAGCTCCGTATTTTGCATGTGCACCCTTTCCGCCGTCTGCCAGGGCGGTAAGGGGCATGCTCGAAAAATACGCAGCGTTGTTTCGCCTGTGTCCCATGCTTTTAGATGGACGTTTGCCACGTCAGTCTACCGCCATCTGGTAGCACGGCATGGGTATTGTTCTGTAAATTTCAAATCCAAAAATATACTTATCTAAATATTTTGTAAAAAATAAAAAAATTATGGACAATCTTTTTTATTTTCTTTTTATTTTTTTAGGTAGTCGCAGGCCGTTTATATCTGTCACGTCCCGATAAATCCCTGACTTTATAAATCGTTGTTTAATTAGAATAATTGAAATTAAAAGAAAAATAATCAACAATAAAAGTGGCACAAGCAAAATTTAATTAAGACTTGGAGGAATTTTCTTTAAAATTCTCCCGGTCAAAAAAAAGGTTAACAATGTATATTGGAATTTACAGAACATGTTAATTAATTTTATTGTCACAATAACCAGTTAATAAAGGAAATAAAATAAAGAAAAGTTGTTTCCTTTTTCTTTTAGGCCCAACCCTCTTTCTCTCTCTCCTTCTCTCTCCCGGCGCCGAGCCCACCCGGGCCCAAGCCACCGACATCGCCCACCTCCCCTTCCTCCTCCCTCTCGGCCTCACCTCACCCTTGGCTGACTTGGTCTCCTCCCCCTCTCCCTTGCCGCAACTCCCTCCCACCTCTTTTCCTTGTTTCCTTTTCTTGTTCTCCAAGGAATCCTAATCCTATTCCAATTAGGTTTACTAATTTGAATCGGTGGGTTTTTCTTTTCTTTTATGTGCAGCCTTTCCCTATAAATATTAGTGCCGCCCCCTCCCTCTTCACCTCTCTTTTTGCCTGCGCCCTAGCCAACAGCCGCCTGCGCCCTAGCCGTCGAGCCGCCCACTATGCCTGCGCCTCTGTCGAGCCGCCGCCTGCCAGCCATGCCGCCGAGCCGCCCGCGCCGCCGCTGCTGCTGCACCCTACTGTGTGCCGCCGCCGAGTCGCCGCTTCTACCATTGATCACCGGAAGCTTCGCCATCGTTCGACGTCAACAATCGGAACAACGTTGATCGCCTTCTACGTCTTCGCTGTTCGTGGATCGTCGTCGTTTCTTCGTCGACTGTTGGTCTTTATCCTTTGGTGAGAACTTTTTCGCCGATCTCCTATCTTTTTGCCGTTGTTCTAAGGGATGCATGAGCAGTGCCGTGCCCCTGTTCCTCTCTTTTTAGGGTTTAAAATTGAATATAAGAATTCATTAATTTGCCGGTACATAACATCTAAATTCCAAACGGCTATATTTTGGTCGTTGGAATTCGGAATTGACCCGTTCAAATTGCTAATTGTTTGTTATAACCTAAATAATTCTTAATTCTTTTATGTGTTTTTATTACTTTTTTTTTATTTATCTAGCTGTTTAGCTTAGTTAGCATTGTTTTTGTAGTTTTCCGCCGTTCGAAAGCCGTTCGCCGCGTAGTTCGAGTTCGCCGGCAAGTCATACATCCTTGATCATCATTGAGCCCAGTTTATTAAATGCTATTTTGTTTTCAATTATTAATTGCATATGCTTTATTAAAATGCGTAAACATGCTACTATTTTAATTAGCTACAAATATATATTGTGCCTATTTATCCTTGTACATTATAGCCTTAATGTGAGTTGAATATCTGTATGCTATTCCTTTGTACCCTATAGGCAAAATAAATTGGAGTAACTAGTACCCTATTTGATGGACTGGTTAATCTCATAGGATCTGCTTAGCCCTGCTTAGATTTCAACTAGCATTTTTTCATAATTCGGAGTAGTCTTTAATAGAACTAAAATATTATTGACTGGGTTTGTCGGTTCGGCCTGATGGTCGATTATGACATAAAGGGTTTGTTTGAAACTAAAGTTGTTTTAAAATAGTGGGACCTAACATGGGTGCCAAATGGGTTTCTGGGTGGCACTTAGGAAGACTAACCAAGAGACTCCAATGCAAAGCCTTATACGTACGACCACTTGTCTCTTATGGGGAGTCCTGATCTAGACTGTAATGCGTTACCAAAGGGGGTTCCTCTGGTTGGGTCCTTATGTAACTTGGTACATGGGTCTATACCAAACGACTACAAAACCTAGCCCGTCTGTGTAAGTCGGTACATAGTTCTAGGAAATTTGGGAATGCGGAGCCACTACTTTGGGACGGTTATAGAAAGGATTTTGACATAGCCTTAGCACTTCAGGTATCTCTGTGATACACATGGGTTCTCATGCTGTTAAGGTAGTGTCTTGTGGGTAAAGCTGTACAACCTCTGCAGAGTTTAAAATCTATTCGAATAGTCGTGTCCCCGGTTATGGACATGCTGAGCAATGGTCTTGAGGTTAGTTTTGTGTTTTTTTGGAAAACCCTAGTTTGGATGGGAGATTCTGGATGTGATTTGATGGGTACGATCTGGTGGAATGCTGGATGAAGACCTAGGTATGCATGGTCATGCTTCCTAGAGGAGGAATTGGAGAAAATATGAACTTTAGAATAGTCTCGTGTGTTTTAAACTTGGCTTTGAACTAAAATGAATTTTAATTGTTGCTTTTAGCAAAATAGCCCTATAATCCTTTGAGAATCATGTGCATCTATTATTACATTTCCCGTATGGCTTGCTGAGTGCTTTTGAGTGCTCATTCTTGTGTGATGCTCCTCTCCAGTCAGTGAAGATTAGAAGATGACGTCCTGAAGGTGGAGCCGTGGCTTATACCCCAGTTGAGCACCTGTGAAGTTGGAGTGCCGTTCGCTTAGTCCGCTATAGATTTTATTTGTTTATCTGTTGGTTGTCAGGCTTCTTAAATGCCTTTGTAATAAACGTATTTATAAACGAGTTGTAAAAGGTGTGTTATGTTATCAGTTGTGTACCCTGCCTAATCCTGGGAGGAGGGAACAATACACTAGCATTCTGGAATTGATTTTCCGGGGTGTGACAATATCCTCGATAGGCTATGAATGGCCCGATAATTGAGTCATACGGCCCAAAAACATGATAGAGGCAAGCTGGCCCAAAGATATAAGGCATAATGTCACCGGCCCATGTGTGGGACGTTACTGCCCCAAGAGTCCTTACCACCCGCAACACCACAGTCCCTCGTCCCCATAGCTGCTGCAGTGCTTCTCCTCTTCTGATCCTGACCACGAAGGGGGCAACTCACTTCGCTTGGATGACATAATGTAGCTTGCCGCTTTCGCAGTTGTAGGCCGTAGAGTTCAGTTTTAGCCCAGCTAGCACGTGTGATGGCTGTGTGTGTGGTGTGTGAGGCCTATAAGGCGTGGTCGATGCCGCTGTAGCAAATCGGACAATTATGAATTAAGAAGAAATAGTCCCAAGCTATCTATATTTCCATTTTTCCTCCCCAATTCAACCGTGTTCACACACGTCCAGTGCCGGCGAAACCCTCGTGGGCAATCAACCGTTACAGTGGTATCAGAGCCGGTGATCTCGTGATTTTCTTCCTCACAATCTCTTGATTTGATCGGTAAAATCCCTATGGTACAGTTGGTGATCGCCCTCGGGCTGCATCGCCATCAATCTGTGCATGGTTCGACTGAATTCGGAGGAGGAGCCACGACGCCGTCCATATGGTTGGATCCTGGAATCTTTCTAGTCG
>CM002486.1:6728615-6761737 GCA_000325765.3 Leersia perrieri
GAGATAAAACACAAATATTAGGAGTTTAGCACATACCTCTCATGTTTCCATTATCATATCCAAATGAGACTTCACAAATAAATACTCATAAAGATATTAGTCTCACATAATTAGACTTGTCATTAATCACCAAAACTATATTAAAGGCACTTGCACTTTCAGATGCGTGCGCTCGACACGCAGGGATCCCGAGGACCCCTTTTTGGTTCGGCAGAGGGGTGCGGTGTACCAAGGTCCGAGTCAAGGAGAAGAAGAGGGTGAGGAGGATAAGAAAAGCAATCAGCACATGACACGGGGATTTATACAGGTTTGGGCCGCTGGGAAGCGTTATACCCTACTCCTGTTCTTGTTGTTGATATGGTGGATGAGAGATTACAATAATTTGGTGTGGTGATTTTTTTTGTTCTATAATCAAACTAATATCTAACTCTTCGGTCTATCCCTTTTCCTTCTACTTAGATGGACTTCTTTTCTGGGAGGGGCTGGAGCTGATGACTGAAGCAAGCTCTGGACTTCTCAAGGGTCGAACCACTTCTGCGATGGACTTGGGCCTCCTTTTATAGTGCAAGGGGACACCATAGTAGTCCTAAACCTCCTAATCTCACGTCAGGCGGTGGAACGACTCTTGCTCTGTTTTGTTAGGGGCCATGCCCCATTCCTACTCCTGACGCCATGTTGTGGGAGTTGTTGAAAAAAAACGGGCGGCGCGGCCATCGTGCTGCTGACGAGGGGCGTGGTCAACCTACCTACTCTAGTGGGGCCCACCTGTCAGCGGCCCACCGACTGGATAGGGATGACGCGGAGCCCCAGCCCTTACCTTCTCTCTCCCACGTGGTCGTTCAACGGATTAAATGCGACAGTGACCGGCTGGGGAGAGGGGTGTGGGTAGCCTGACCGCGCGGTCAGTTCACGGTCACCAATGAAGACTTTTTCACCCTCTCCCCCGAATTAGGCAAAAAGGGTGATGATTACTGACGGGCTCGCCTCACATCACATTAAATGCGATAGGGCAGCACCCGGCCACTCGCATCGCATTAATGAGGTGGTTGGCAGCTAGATGTGCATCCCCACACGTCTCTCACCCGAGAGAGGTGCGGGTTGAGGGAGCAGAAGTCCGGGTGCTCCCGGACCCTAATGTTATGGAGTGAGTGCCTCCGGACAGCCCCCGGGCCAAGCCCCCTCGGGGTGGCCACGTGGCCCGGACCTCCGTAGACTATACATGGCGTATTTTTCAAATATATCGGTCGATGAGGATGTATTTTCTTCATTCGTATGTCATATTCTCGTTATACCCCCGGGCCCATATCACCGACAATATTACGTTACAAGGGGTATTGATGTCTCCACATAGCAAGTTATGTCAGCACAACAACTCTGGAAATGGAAGGCTGGGAATGATATTTGGGCTCTAGTTGTGATCCAACCAGCACAAGAAGTGCTCTCTTCTGCACACAAGTATGATCTGCAGCACATCCGAGAGAAACATGCCTGTTTTTCAAATAACCACAACACTTCCACCACACGGGATGTTGGATCATGCCATTACGTTGGTCCCTCGGGTTGCTCCAGTTAATTCTAGACCTTGTAAGTACTCCCCTGCTCAAAAGGATGAGATTGAGCATCAAATGGTTGAAATGATTAAGAATGGAACAGTCACCACTATTGTGAGTCCATTTGCATCTCCTGTCCTTTTGGTCAAGAAGAAAGACAATACTTGGAGATTTTGTGTGGATTACAGAAGGTTAAATGCTGTCACTGTTAAAAATAAGTTCCCTCTTCCAATCATTGATGAATTATTAGATGAACTGGCTGGGGCACAATGCTTCTCCAACTTGGATTTGAAAAGTGGCTATCATCAGATAAGAATGCATGAGGCAGATGAGGCTAAGACAGCTTTAAAAACACATCATGGGCATTTTCAATTTAAGGTAATACCCTTTGGCTTAATCAGTGCTCCTACCACATTTCGGTGTTTGATGAATGCTATATTTGGACTTATGAGGAAATTCGTTTTGGTGTGCATGAACAATATACTGGTTTATAGTAAGTCCTGGCAAGATCATCTTCATCACCTGTATGTGGTGCTTCAGATCTTACAAGATCACCAATTGTATGCCAAACAGAGCAAGTGTTCATTTGGGTTACAGCAATTGGAATATTTGGGCCATATCATTTCTACCAAAGGAGTAGCCACTAACCCAGCTAAAACTGAAGCTATTACAAATTGGCCTATTCCTACCAATGTGACTGACCAATTTGTTAAAGAAGAACAAACAATTCATTGGGATTCTTGTTGCCCAGCAAGCTTTTGACACATTAAAAAGAGCTATGTCGTCTACTCCAGTGCTGGCATTACCTGATTTCTCTAAGACATTTGTGATAGAAACATATACCTATGCTACTGGTATTGGGGTTGTCTTACTACAAGAGGGCCATACTATTGCTTATTTCAGCAAAGCATTAGGCCAAAACAATTAGAAGCTTTCAATTTATGAAAAAAGAGTTCATGACCATCATGATGGCAGTGGACAAATGGCGTCCCTATTTGTTGAGGGACTTTTTTCATTAAAACTGATCACAAATCACTGTGTCAACTAGAAACACAATCACTGGAGTCTGATATGTAGAAAAAGACAATGACAAATCTCATTGGTCTTCGGTATAAGTTCCAATATAAAAAGGATTATGACAACAAATCTGCTGATGCACTCTCCACGGTGGGCCAATTCTTTTCTCTTCAGGCTGTGTCAGCTGTCTAGCCTCTGTGGGTGCATGAAATTATCAACTCTTATGTGCTAGATCCTCAAGCTCAACAGTTGCTTCAAGAATTGGTTGTGTTAGGCTCCAACAACCAGGGTCATACTCAACAAAATGGACTAATTAAGCTCAATGGAAAGATATGGGTGGGTGCTAACACAACACTGCAAACAAAACTTCTCTCTGCTTATCATGCCTCTGCATTGGGAGGGCACTCGGAAGTGCAAGCAACTTTCCAAAGAATTCACAAACTCTTTACTTGGACTGGGTTGAAATTGACTGTCTAGGAGTTTGTTCAGCAATGTGTTGTCGGACAACAAGCAAAACACGAGCTATGTAAATCCCCAGGTATGTTTCAGCCCCTACTCATCCCTCAAGGTGCCTGGCAAGACATCTCGATGGATTTTATTGAAGGCATTCGATTCTCTAAACGCAAAAATGTAATATTGGTTGTGGTTCATCGCTTCACTAATTTGGTCACTTCCTTCCACCGAAGCATCCATATTCAGCTAGTCAAGTGGCTAAACTTTTCCTCGATTGCATTGTGTCTCTGTATGTGCTTCCCAAATCCATTGTTTCTGACAGGGACCGAGTATTCACTAGTCAATTTTGCCAGCATTTGTTTAAGAAAATGGAGGTACCTGTGCACGTGGGTACAACATATCACCGTCAGACCGATAGACAAACGGAGAGAGTGAATCAGTGCTTAGAAATGTACTTGTGTTGCTCCACTTCCTCTTCTCAACAAAGTGATGTGCTTGGCTTCCTTTAGCACAATTTTGGTATAACACAAGTTATCACAGCTCCTTGGATGCACTCCATACAAAACATTGTTTGCTAAGGACCCCATCTATCATTTCGTACCGAGTGCAGCATTGGTGGAAAGTGGACTTGATCAGGAGGCCGTCCAGCTCTTGCAGGATCGGCGGTTATTTTCAGATCTGCTACAGCACCAGCTTGTCAAGGCACAGAACCGTATGAAGCAGTATGCCGATGCTAAACGCTCCTTTCGTGAATTCGTGATGGCTGAGCAAATATTACTGAAACTTCAACCATATGCACAGCAATTGGTAGCTTCTTGTCCATACCCCAGACTGGCACTCAAGGCCATTTGAAGTTTTGGAGCGATTGGGGACAGTAGCATACTATCTGAAGTTACCTGAAGGCAGTCTGATCCACCCGGTTTTTCATGTCTCGCAACTAAAGCCGTTTACTCCATCTCATGTGCTAGTTTTCTCTGAATTGCCAACGCCATTGCAGCTGGATGTTGCGGACTAGGAACCTACTGAAATACTGGATCATCGCCTGGTTGAAAAAGGGGAATGCAGCGCATACTTGCTCTTCGTGGGAGGACTATGATGTGCAGAAAGCTCGCTTTCCTACTGCACTCGCTTGGGGACACGCCTCGTCTGAAGGGGGTGACAGTGTCACTATCGGTGTAGAGGAGGCAGCATCTGCAATGACAATGATGGAAGAAGGAGAAACAGAAAAGGCGTAATGTAACTTGCCGCTTTTGCCGTTTAGTGTAATGTAACTTGCCGCTTTCGCGGTTTGGCGTAATGTAGCTTACCGCTTTTGCGGTTATAAGACGTAGAGTTGAGTTTAGCGTAGCTGTCACGCACCGCGACAGCTGTGGAGCATTTGTGGGGTGTGTGAGGCCTATAAGGCGTGGTCGATGCTGCCTTAGCAAATCGGACAATTATGAATTAATAAAAAATTGTCACAAGCTATCTATATTTCCTTTCTTCCTCTCCAATTCTGCCTGTGCTCACACACGATCCGGCGCTGGCGAAACCCTCGCCGGCGATCGGCCGTTACAAATAGAGGCGGCGGAATGGCCTCCTCGCCGTCCGCGGAAGGCAACGCTATAAATATCTTGGATAACCTTCCAGAAGAATCCCTTTGTAGTATCATAGGAAGCCCATAGCCCGCACCACCACCTCCCTTACCGTCATCCACAACCATGGCGACCGCCTCGGGCTCCTCCTCCTCCTCGTCGACCCCCAAGCGCCAGAGAGTGGCGGAGACTCCGCCGCCACCGCTGCCGTCGCCGCCGGCGGTGGAGACCGACATGCTGATGTCGCTCCCACCGGAGATCCTCGACACGATCCTCGACCGTGTCCCCTTCCGCAAGCTGCTCACCACCACCTGCCTCTCCCAGGCGTGGCGCTACCGCTGGGAGTCCATCCCCAACCTCGACATCGATCTCCCCCAGGAAGTCTCCGCGCGCGTCCTGTGGCAGTGCGCGGCCTCCGCGCCGGACAACGCCGTCGGGATCCGCAGCTTCCACGCTCGAGTCTCCGGCAACACCCACTTCCTCCGCGTCGCGAGCTGGCTCCGCGCCCTGTCTCGCAAGGGCGTCCAGGCACTCATCCTCGACTTCGACAACTGCGTGCTCGACCCCAAGCCGCCCATCCTCCTCGGCAGCGCCCTCTTCTCCTGCGCGGCGCTCGTTCGCCTCGCCCTCAACGACTGCCGCATGCCGCCGGCGCCGGCGGGGTTCCCGGGCTTCCCCAAGCTCGCCTCGCTCTACCTCTCCAATGTCGCGCTCATGTTCAAGGGCGGCGGTGCTCAGGTCGAGCACTTGATCGGCGCGGCGCCAGACCTCAATTTCCTTAGCTTGTCGTACGTGGTCACCAAACCCTTGGGGGACGAAGGCGAAGCGGCCAAGTGGTTCATCCGGGCGCCCAAGCTCCGGACACTCGTGATCATGATCCAGTTCGAAGACAACGGCTGCCGGATTGGCGAGGAGGAGTTCCCGCTGCTGGAAGACGCCTCCATCTCCATCGATTGCCTCATCGGGACCCAGGACGGACTCCATTTCTTCCGACGGGTTGCAGGTGTCAAGAAGCTTTGGTTCGACATCGAGTCTAATATGGTATGGAATCGAATCCTTTCAACAACTGGCTAGATTTTTCAATCGTGCTTGCTTTTCAATCACATTCACATGTTATCCACAAATCATGAATTTTACTGTCTGCTATCTGCTTTACCACTGAGATTCAGTACTAGTCCAGTCACTGCTGTAGCCTGTAGGAGCTCATGAGTCATGTCTGTCTTATATTTTGAGATTTTGCAAAAAAAAAATAAAAAATTAAGTCATGCTTATCTGAGAAGGTTGCACTCTGATTATAAAATATTTAATGCTTTGAAATCACAATTTATTTTTCTTTCATATATGGAATGAGATTGGGACAGTGGGTCCTTTTGTTTTACAAATATATGGTAGGAGCCTGTAGAGAGGTCTCTGCAAGACTATAATAGGTAAAATATATATCCAGTTTTTGCAATGTGATTTCAAAACATGCATTCAGATAAAATGAAGACGATGTAACCATTATTTGCGTTATATCTGAATCTTCAAATCCGAGGAACAAAAGTTTGAGAATATATGAGACATGGTATTTAAATGAAACTTCTATATATATATGATCCTCAAAATTCAGCTTCAAGAACCTTTCTAACTACAAGTTTATGGTATCCAAATAGTATGTCGGGCCTAACTATTTCTTTTGATTTTCAGTTTATTGTAAATCCGTTGGAGGAGATTACATGGAAGTTTGACAATCTAAGGAAAGCACACCTGTGCGCAACTTTCGGCCAACTCCCAAGCTTTATGTCAATAGTTTCTTTACTGAGATGTGCTCCTCACATTGAACACCTTAGTATAGAGGTAATACTATTTGCTGTCGTGCTGTGCCCTTTGAACTTATATGTCACAATTTAAAGCATTTCTTGGTGAAATTGAGTTAATTAACTGCACTGCAATTTTTGGGCTTCATTTCGTAGGCAGAAGATGATATAGAGTCGACAGATCAATTTGAAATTTATGAAGTTCTGAATTTAGAGACGAGTGATGACTTGTTTGCAAGCCTCAAATTTGTGTCGCTGAGTGGCATCAAGCACTACTCAAATCAGATGAGCTTTATGAAGTTTATACTGTTCAAAGCAGTATCACTTCAAGCATTTGTTGTAACCTTCAGCTATCATAAAACAAACGTATGGTATGAACAGGCATGCAGAGAGTTAGAGGAATGGCGGTCAATGGCATCACCCCAAGTTAGCTTTATACCAATGCTTACTGATGAATCAAACTCTATTATAGATGATGGCGAAACAATAGAAGACTCTGATGATGGCTCTGAGTAATATTTCAATCAACGTCCTTTTGATGTCTGCCTTTCTGTTACAGAAGTACAATTCCTGAACTGGTGGCACCTCTTACATTCTAGACATTCTAGATGTGGATGTTGTACTGATAGCTGCTATATTTTCCGTCCTGTTTCAACAGCTTACTGAATGGTTGTAAAGCTGCTTAACAGCTTCATCGAAGTATGATTAGACTTATTTGTATCGCTATGGTCTCGACAGGCTGATGCTGATTGAAATTTGAAAATAATGTACCTTTGGATGAAATGTTTCTCTCTCGTTTTCCCTTGGATTTGTTGTTAATGTATTCTAGTGTTTAGAAAGGATGTTCGCCGTGATGTGTCCGCGTCGTTCGCCGTGCGCCGCATGCCTCGAACCGATCGAATCGATCGTGCCCGTCGATGCGATTGCGATCTCAGCCAAACCCGCTTGATCGCTCCGGGCACCGCGGCGCCTACCCTTCTCACTTCGCCACGATGCACGCAGCCATGCGCCGCGCTCGTACCCAACCCAACCCAACCGCGCATGAGGTCACGGGCACGCAAGCAAACCCGTACGGCCGTACCCAACCGGGCAGCCTGCTCATTTATTACGGAGCGTACTGCCAGGACCATGCAGCCTCGCTCCGGCTCCGCTGCCCTGCCTCAGCAACGCACCCGCGCGGAAAAGATGATCGAAGCGTCGCCGCGAATCCCGCACGCACGCCACTACCCGTCCACGTCACGAACAGGAGCCGTGCTGCCGTGCACAAGCCCATGCATGCTGCTGCTCTTTAATTTTCTTGTGATTCGCGCGTCCGTGCGCGCGGGCCCGATCGACACAGCAACGAGGTGCCTTTCGTTCCGTGCGCTCCGTGCGCCGCGCTGCTCAGAGTTGCGCCGATCCATTCGTGCGACGCTCTCTCGTCACACTCACTCTGCTCCAGCCCGCACGGGCGCACCGCTCGCGCAGGATAGGCCGAGCCGGTTCTACACTTCAGAAAGGCTAGCCTCTGCTTATAAAATCTTTAAGGTGATCTTAATGCTATCAGTTGCACCAGACAATTTATTCTCTTCTATGGAGTGAGATTGGGACAGTGGCTCTTCGCCATCTGTTGTGAAAAATATGGTGCATGCAAAGATGGAGATGAAGCCCATCAAATTCTGGAATCCAATTCGGCCACCCGCTACAACGCTGGATTCAAACGGCCGCCAATTCTACGTACGAGCTCCGTTTAAGGCCCATAAGTACTTGATGAAAAGCTCTTGGAGTCCTCTTTCCGACGGATCCAACCTCATTGCAAAATTCCATCTGAGGCCTCGAGAATTGAGGAAACAAGGTGCCGCGACACCTATAATGGGCCAGTGGGCTTGTAACTTTGTTTGGGACCCAGGCCAAGGGGGGCTGCGCCCCAAACAGGGGGAGGAGGCCCCTATGACCCCCTCCACTCCTTTAAATAGTTAGCTACCCCTTCAGGATTATTTGGGTTTTCTTAATTGTAAGTTTAGCCATTGCTACTTCGCTTGCAACGCATGTGTCGGCTAGACCGTCCGTCTGCTTGTTCGGAACCCCACTTTATCGTGTATCGACTTATATTTGTGCGACTTGTTTATCTAGCAATATAGTTACTTTTATCTTATTCTTGTTTGTTCTCGATTGCTTGCAGGAATAGGGTTGATCTGCACCGGCAAGATCAACAAACCCTCGGAGAGGTGTATCAATCGTTATGGCGCAAGACAACAACGTCTTGTACGGTTATAGTCGGATCGTCAATGTTTCTCCCAATCGTAGTTATCATCAACTCACCGAAAGATCGGGCTACCCTCGTGCACATAACTACGATTGGAAGAAACGTTGACGATCCGACTACAACCGTACTAGACGTTGTTGTGTTGCGCCTTAGCGATCGATACACCTCTCCGAGGGTTTGTTGATCTTGCCGGTGCAGATCAACCCTATTCCTGCAAGCAATCCAGAACAAGCAAGAACAAGATAACAAGCAACTGAATTTCTAGATAAACAAGACGCACAAAGATGATTCGATACACGATAAATGTGGGGTTCCGAACAAGCAGACGGACGGTCTAGCCGACACACGCGCTGCAAGCGAAGTAGCAATGGCTAAACTTACAATTAATCAAAACTCAAATAACCCTACACGATAAATGTGGGGTTCCGAACAAGCAGACGGACGGTCTAACCGACACGCGCGCTGCAAGCGAAGTAGCAATGGCTAAACTTATAATTAATCAAAACTCAAATAACCCTGAAGGGGTAGCTAACTATTTAAAGGAGTGGGAGGACGTCCTAGGGCTCCCTAGGGCCGTGCTCCACCAGGTTGGGGCGCACCCCACTTGGGCCCCTCTTGGACCGTGGTCCCAGACGAAGTTACAGGCCCATAGGCCCATTACTGGCGATGTAGTGTCTTGTTTTTGCGATTCCCTTTGACTCGAGTGGAATTTCGTTGTGAGGCTGGATCCGTTGGAAAGAAGACTCCGAAACCTTTCCATCAAGTACTCATGGGCCAAAAACAGAGTTCGTATGATGATTTGACGGCCGTTGGAAGTCAGCGTTGCATCAGGTGGCCGAATCGGATTCCAGAACGTGGAAGACTTCATCTTCACTTCTTGATGCACCATGTCGGTCCAAACATGTTGTGCACTCCTAAACAAATAAATATATATTTTTTCATTATTAGGTAGGTCATATTCTTAATGCATTCAAATTGGAGATTATTATGAAACAACACCACCTGTGAGTATATGATGTGTTCCATGGTTGCATCCATAGCATTTTACTATACAAGGTATCAATAAATTGGTAGGACACCATTTTGGCATTAATCCAAAATGGCCCTAAATTCTATAGAATTCTTAACATACATGTTGGGTTGTGTGTGTTAGGGCCCATCAGGCCCTAGTTTCCTATATATGTATGCTTAGAATGGAGTAGAGAACTACAAGGTCCACAAGAAAAATCCTTACTGGTTTACTGTAGATGCTGCTAGTTGCTACATGGTATCAGAGCTGGAGCAGCATGGAAGTGGCGATCAAGTAATGCCGGTGGTGAAGTCCTGAAAGGAGGCGAAATTTCAGCTGGCCTGCACTTGCTGCTTGTCTAGGGTAGTGATTCGTGCATCAGGAGCAGTGGGTGGCGAGGAAGAGCTTGTGGCTGAAGCTTGGTTGGGGTTGCTGTGGGCAAATCTGCAAGGAGAGAAGGTAGGAAGCATTCTGTTGTACCTGCTGCTTGCTTTCTGGTTTGCTGAGGAGAAATAGAAGTAAAGCTAGCTGTTGCTGCTGGTTTGCTTTCGGAAATAGAAGGGAAAGCTAGGGTTGATAGAAACAATACTTGTTGTTGTGTGTGATTGAGAAGGAGGGCGGCAGATTTGTGAGGCAGGGAGCACGAATTTGTGAGGTGAGTCTGTTGCTTGTTGAGTTGTTGGTGCTATCTTGCTCTAGATCGTGTTGTGTGTACCTGAGAAAGGAAGGAGAAGGGAGTGCTGCCCCTGGGTGTGCTGTTCGTGCAAGAGTTTGGTACTGTGGTGGTGCTGTTTGTGTAGTGTGTAGGTTGTGGTTCGTGTTGTGCATTCAGATAGAGCTGCATTTGTAGGAAGAGAGGAAGATTATAGAGAAAGGCCTGTGTATTTATTGGAGAGAAATTGAGGATTTTGCTGTGGTCACTTCTAGCATTGCTGCTTGCTGGTTGTGCGGTTGAGAACAGTTGAGTGAAGAAGAGAGCTCAGGTGATTGCTCTAAGTGCTACGACAATGGGAGAAAAACAAACTATTGAGCAAATGCTTGAGAAATTAGCTTTAGAAATAGAAGAGTTAAAAAGGGAAATTCACAAAGAGAAGGAGAAAGCAATAGTTCTTGGCAACCTTGTCAATCTTACTTGTTCTGACACAACCCCACAATCATCCTGGATACTCAATTCAGGAGCATCTAGACATGTCACAGGAATGTCAAGTGAATTTACATCATATACTCCATATCAATCCACATTTAAAGAAACAATTCAGACTGCTGATGGAACTCTACAACCTGTGAGGGGAGTGGGAACAGTCCAGTGTACTCCTTCTATTACATTGTGATCAGTTTTATATGCTCCCTCCTTTCCTGTTAATTTGGTGTCCGTAAGCTCGTTGGTTGATAATATGGATTGTCGGATTACTCTTGTTCGAGAGAATTGCCTAATTGAGGAGAGAAGAACTGGAAGGAAGCTTGTAACGGGCATAAGGCATAATGGGTTGTAGTATTTGGATAGAAGGGGGACGGATAAAGCGTTGTCTAGCGCTTTATCGGCTAGCACAAGTAAAGAGGAGGCTAAATTGATTCTCACACATTGTCGACTGGGACATATGTCCTTTGACACTATGAGGAAGATGTTTCCTGGTGAGATGAGTAAGGTGGACAAAAGTAAACTGGTGTGTGATGCATGCGAGTATGGGAAGCACACAAGAGCTACATACATAAGCAGAGGACTTCGGAGCATATCACCATTTATGTTAATTCACTCTGATGTGTGGACTTCCCCTGTTGTCTCGGTGAGTGGAGCAAAGTACTTTGTGACTTTTATTGATTGTTACTCTAGGATGACTTGGATATATCTCATGAGGCATAAAAGTGAAGTGCTTAGATGTTTTAAGGACGTCAATGCATGTGTTAGAAACCAGTTTAATGCATGTGTTAAAGTTATTAGAACAGATAATGGGAAAGAGTACGTGAACAATGAATTTGGTAGTTTCTTCTCGGCACAAGGAATACTACACCAGACTTCTTGTCTTGACACACCTCCACAAAATGGGGCCGCTGAGAGAAAAAATCGGCATATATTAGAGGTGGCTCGTTCACTCAGTTATACTATGAATGTGCCAAAGTTTCTATGGAGTGAGGCAGTTACGACGGCTACATATCTTTTCAATCGCGCACCATCAAGGATACTTGGGATGAAGACTCCATATCAGATGGTATTTGGAAAGAATGAGTTTTGTTCGAGATCATAGACCTTCTGTGGGGAAACTAGATCCTCGGGCTATCAAGTGTATCTTTATAGGCTACTCATCTGGGCAAAGAGGATACAAATGTTGGAGTCCATCAGAAAGGCGAACATTTGTAAGTATGGACATTACTTTAGAGAGTCTATCCCTTTTCTACGGAGAAAGGACAGATTTAGGCTCACTATTTCCTGATCTTGAAAATCCAACCATGGGTGGGGGTACGTATGAAGGAGAGAGTGGGTCATCGGGAATGGAAGAAGAGGAGAAATCAAGGAGGATAAAGATTGTTGTTGGGTCAATCCCATGGCCCATGGGCGAACTGTCGCATAAGAAGAATTGGAGAAGACCACGTGAAGAAGAAAATCAACAGATTTACACAAGGCAGAAGGCACAACCAGTAGAGCAGCAACAATCTCCAGTCGTGGAAAGGGATGAGATTGTGGGACAACAACCTCTAGTTGTTGATGGAACGAATGATCAATCTTCTTATCATTCAGATTCTACACAAGTGAGTTCAGAGACAGGGGGAGAGGAGCTTGAGATAACTGGAGAAGGGTCCAGCTTGCCTATTGCTATAAGAAAAGGGACAAGAAGCACGGCAGGAAAACCTCCAATAAGATATGGTTTTGAGGGTGAAAATGGGAATGACATAGCTAATTACGTGTTATATTCCTCTTTATCTCCTATCTACAAAGCTTTTGTTGCATCATTGCAGTCCATAGTGATCCCAAAGGATTGGAGAGAAGCGAAGAGTGATCCAAAGTGGCATGAAGCTATGATGGAGGAGATGTCGGCACTTGAGAAGAATAAGACATGGGAGCTTGTACCTTCCCCAACAGGTAAGAAAGTGGTTAGTTGCAAATGGGCGTATACAGTTAAACAGAATACAAATGGAAAAGTAGAAAGGTACAAAGCAAGGCTTGTGGCAAAGGGATATAGTCAAACATTCGGAATCGATTATGATGAAACCTTTGCACCTGTTGCAAAGATTAGCACGGTGAGAACCTTGATATCTTGTGCATCTAACTTTGGTTGGCCATTATACCAGTTAGATGTTAAGAATGCTTTTTTGCATGGAGATTTACAAGAGGAGGTTTATATGGAGATTCCACCAGGTTTTGCCACTTCTCAAACTAGAGGAAAGGTATTGAGATTGAAGAAATCTTTGTATGGCCTCAAGCAATCACCAAGGACTTGGTTTGACCGGTTTAGCCGTGCAATGTGTGCCATGGGTTATAAACAGTGCAATGGAGACCATGCATTGTTTTATCGTCATTATAGGGGGAAGATTTCAATCCTAGCTGTGTATGTGGATGACATGATTATTACAGGGGATGATTCTATAGAGATAGCAAGACTGAAGGAAAATCTAAGTAAGGAATTTGAAGTCAAGGACCTTGGTGAGCTCAAATATATTGAGATTGCAAGGTCTCCAAGGGGGGTAGTTCTTTCGCAACGAAAGCATGTGTTAGATTTACTTAATGAAACAGGTATGGTTGGATGTCACCTGGCTTCTACTCCTATTGATCAAAATCGCAAGTTATCTGCTCAATCAGGAGAACCTGTGGATAAGGAGAGATACCAGAGGCTTGTAGGCCGATTAATTTACCTATGCCATACAAGGCCTGATATAGCCTATGCTATGAGTGTGATAAGTCGATACATGCATGATCCTAGAAGTGGTCATTGGGAAGCTGCACTTAGAATCCTAAGATACTTGAAGGGAAGTCCAGGAAGAGGCTTATGGTTTAAAAGGAATGGGCATTTAGAGGTGGAAGGCTATTGTGATGCTGACTGGGCCAATTGTCTTGATGATAGAAGATCAACTTCAGGCTATTGTGTGTTTGTTGGTGGCAATTAGTGTCATGGAGGAGTAAGAAACAACCAGTGGTGTCTCAATCAATGGCTGAGGCAGACTATAGGGCAATGTCAGTTGGTTTGAGTGAGATGTTATGGATTCAAAACCTTTTGTCTAAGCTAAAGTTGTCAGGAGACACTCCTTTGAAACTATGGTGTGATAATATTGCCAACAATCCAGTGCAACATGATCGTACTAAACATGTGGAGATTGATAGATTCTTTATCAGGGAACGTCTAGATGAAGGAGTATTGAGATTAGGTTATGTAACATCAGGAGAACAGGTAGCCGATTGCTTGACAAAAGGATTAGGCGCTAAGGATTGTGTCTCATCATGTAACAAGATGGGCACGATAGATATATACCGCCCATCTTAAGGAGGAGTGTTGGGTTGTGTGTGTGAGAGAGGGCCCATCAGGCCTAAGTTTCCTATATATGTATGCTTAGAATGGAGTAGAGAACTACAAGGTTCACAAGAAAAATTCTCACTGGTTTACTGTAGATGCTTGCTAGTGTGTGTGTGTGAGGGCCAATTAGGCCCAAGTTTCCTATATATGTATGCTTAGAATGGAATAGAGAACTACAAGGTTCACAAGAAAAATCCTCACTGGTTTACTATCGATGCTGCTAGTTGCTACAATACATATACTTATATTTGTAATTTATATGTGTGTGACGTGTAAGTAAAAAGAAAATGGCAATTGTTCAGGTGGTCTTGTGCATGAGAGCGGTGTGTGACGTGTAAGTAAAAGAAAAAGGCAATTGTTCAGTTGATCTTATGCATGAGGGCGGCGTGTAACGTGTAAGTAAAAAAGAAAAAGGCAATTGTCAGTTGGTCTTGTGCATAAGGGCGGTGTGTGACGTGTAAGTAAAAGAAAAAGGCAATTGTTCAGTTGATCTTATGCATGAGGGCGGCGTGTAACGTGTAAGTAAAAAAGAAAAAGGCAATTGTCAGTTGGTCTTGTGCATAAGGGCGGTGTGTGATGTGCAAGTAAAAAGAAAAAGACAATTGTTCAGTTGGTTTTGCATGAGGGTGGAGAACAGGAGGTCGTGTGTTTGACTTCGACCCTAACTACTACAGCATTAATTTCATCCTTTTATTTCTCCCATGCACGCATCTTAAAGCGTATCCAGCGGTCATCTTAAAGCGTATCCTTTGAAAGATTTTTCTTCGGTTTTCTGTCGCCAGAAATATAGCAGCAGCGTATCATCTTGAAACCAGAGGAATAAATGCTTGAGAATATTTGTCACGAGACATGGTATCCAGATGAAATTTCCAAGTATGATCCTCCATAACCTTTGTAACTACAAGTCTGCAAGATTATGGTATACAAGTATATGATGCTTGTGTTAATATACTAGTATATTGTCTCAATGTACCATATGTCAAGCCTAACCACTTCTTACGATTTTCAGTGGATTGTAAATCCGCTTGGAGAGGATTACATGGAAGTTTGAGTATGGAGGAAATCATGGATCCTGAGCAGGTAATCGATGGAGATGTAAGCCTCCTCCAGCTTGGGGAGCGCGGCCCCAATCTGGTAGCCATTGTCGATACGAGTACTACATTGCGTGAACAGTACAAGTTTTCGGAGACCGGGCGCCTCAATGGCCCACGGGTCCTCGTTGTGGTGGTACCGTGGTGGATGGGCGTCGGGAAGGGTCACTTGTCCACGTCGTGATGGTGTCGGTGGTCGTCGGAGAAGATAAACACCTGGCACAACTGGAGCTCCTCGAGGCGCGGCCCCGCGGCGATCAGGCTCTCGACATGGTCGAGGGAGAGCGAGATGAGGTTGGGGAAGAAGGGGGCGCCCGAAAAGCCCTGCGACGCAGGCGGCATGTCGTAGTCCTCGAGGTGGAGGCGGACGAGCGTGGCACAGGAGAATAGGGCGGGGCCGAGAAGGCGGCATGGTCTACTGAGCGCAGAGGAGGGCAGGGCACGAACCGCAGGGTGAGCTAGCTCCTACATGCGCCAAGGCGCAGAGCCAGCGGGCAGCACAGTAGATATCGTGCCTGCAGATGCCGCGCATCGCCAGACGATGCGGGCGGAGTCCTAGGGCAGCTCGCTGCTGAGATTGGGGACGGATTTCCAGCGGCGGCTGATGCGGAGCAGTTTGTCGAAAGGGACACGAGTGAGGATGGTGTCGAGGATCTCCGGCGGGAGCAACATCAGCATGTCCTTCCTCGTCGGGGGATGACGGGGATGAGGAGCCTGATGTGGCCATTTTCTCTTCGTGTTTAGGACCGTAGCTTCGTGACGACGGGCTCAATACAACAAGTCTATTATTCCGCAATTTATCTCTCCCTATTATTCTATAGAGTAGTACAACGGAGTTCTTCTTGAAGCCTTTCCAAGATTTTATACTAGGTGACGGCTTTTCCAAGATTTTATAGGTGGCGGACCGGCGCGTGCTGGCTGGCTGCGTCGTGGCGAGGAGCAGACCAAAGGGAACTGTGGATGTGTGATTCTTGTACTCTAGTTTGTGATTCAAATTCCTGTGGATGGATGGACATACACTACTAGGAGGGAAGGGAAATGTATTGACATTTGTAATTTTGATTTTATTTTATTTTTCAAAACCTATCTTATGATTTTGCCTATTTGAATCGTCCATTTTCACTATGTGTTGTACCTTGAAATCTACTGTTGCCACATAATTTTAGAAAACCTCACCAGAATCTGAAATCTCATTGTTGAAAGCATTTCAGTTATGCCACTTCAGATGATGTTCTTTTTTAATTTAAAACCAAATCGTCAAACATAGAAAGTGTCCCTGCTATGCTAGTACACAGACACACAGTATCGCAACATCCTTTCTAAACTCTTATGGAGTTTAGATTTAAAAGAAAAGATGTGACACCCTTTCTTTCATAAAGCTAAATCATCCTGTCATTCAAAAGAACCACCATACTAAATTAGTGTCAGCCTGTCGCCAAATCACATTGTTCAACTCAAGCAAATTTTAAACAACGCATTCACCTCATTTCAAAAAAATATATTTTTTAAATTCGTTTCAAAAACGCATTCACTAATATAGTGAAACACTATAATGCATTTTGCCATAAGAAGGAAAAACAACCGCTGTTTGTACAACAGCCACATCTAGAATATAACAGAAAGGTATATACATACATACATGGTAAGGATAAGAGCTACAGCACTCTGCCTTGAGAAGGAAAACAAGTACTACCCTATGTTTCAGATTGTAAGGCGTCATATTAGAGAGGTAGGACGTCTTGCAATCTGAAACGGAGAGAGTAGGTGATTGCACAAGAACAGCCACATCTAGAATCTACACATTAGAAAGTTCCCATTTCCGAAGTATTTCTTCCACAATACGAAGGCAGCATATTGTCCCAAACTATTATAAGCCGTCTGTTATCAAGGTTGTGGGTCACCTCTAAACTTTGGTCTGAACACAGCTTGAGGTGAAGCCTTTTGGCATTCCCTTAACTCCCTGCATGCCCTTACATACCACTCGTTCCTTTCGTCACCATAGACAAAAGTGACTTTGTTTGTAGAGATCCTGCTTTGAACAGTAAAAACTTCATAAACCACATTAGATTTGACAAGTACTTGACATCGGTCAGGAGCACAACTTTGAGGCCTGCAAACAAGTCGTTGCTTATCTGAGTATTTAGAGAGTCTTCATCAATCTCATCTTCCTCTGGCCATTCTGTTTCATCAGCCTACAAAACAAAGCCAGAATTTCCAGTGCCAATTAATTAGCTCAATTGACCAAGAGATGTCTTTATACTGTAAGATATCAGTTGAAGGTGTGAATCTAGAAGCATTACCATAATGTGAAGGCTTTCGATGTGCGGAGCGAACTTCAGTAAAGAAACTACAGATAGAATACTTGAGTGATAGCCAAATCTTGTGCACAGTTGGGCTTCCCTCAGATTATTAAACTTCCATGTAATTCCCTCCAGCAGATTTGACTGTAAATCATAAGAACATAGTTATCCTTTCGTATTTCTATGAGTGATCAATTAGAGAGGACAGGATCAACTCTATGAGTGATCAATTATATCAGTCGCAAAAACCCCCCCTTATGTAATATTCCCTTTGTAATCTCCTTTTAATTTTCCAGTTGTAACTCACCTTAGGGCATTTTTTCCTTCTAATATATCCTGCAAATCTCCTGTTGTTATTGCTAAAAAAAAATGTTCGTATATCTATCACACAGAAAGCATGTCTTCAAATCACATCGCAAAACAAACCACATATCATCGCTCCTGCCATTGCACATTGCAAAGTCGCATGCAAACAAATCAAAACTAAACTGTTTGTTTAATTAACAAGACAAAATCGGTAATGCAGCTGGATGTAAAAACAGACCAGACGTCCAGACCTATTCAAGAGTCTGAGACCAATCCGCTCCTTTCAGTTACAAGTTGCTCACAGTGACTAATTAAGTTATATAATCAGAAGCTGCAGAGGGCAGTAAAAACTTGGATCATCCAAACTAAAAACAGTTGTTCTTCCAATTAAGGCAAACTAGAAACACTAAAAGAACTGTCCTCTGACAACTATCACAACACAAATAGGTTACTGTTTAGACAAGTTCTGAAATACAGTTAGTTCAGCGATTGAAACTAACTCAAATGCAGAAAATGCTACATACAAGGCATAACTGGATAAACAGTACTCCCGATCAAGCATGCAAATGCTTTGTGCAAAACTGAAAACGAGGTAACGAAAATTCATAAGTGTGGTGTTGATGAGGATGAACATATAAATGTGATTCAAAAAATGCAGGCAAGTAAAATGCATAGGCGCCGTGCAATTCTACTTAGAATTTAACCAATATGTTGGAATGATTTTACTCCGTACCTGACTGAGACTGACGAAACCAAGCGTATTGACAGTATCAATCTGTCGGAAAGCATCGAGGAAATGTTGGGTCCCGAAGAGGATATCGATCGCGACGTACGCCACCTCCAGCAACGGAAGCTTCTGCGCAAATCGGTGCCCGGATGACCCACGCCTCGACGTCGTCGTGGTCGTCGTCGTCAGCGGCGGCGGCGGCGGTGTAGACGAACGACAACCTGAGCACGGCGAGGCGCGTCGCCGCGTCGATCAGGAGCTCGAGCTGCGCGCCACCGCCCCTGAACGGGAGGTCAACGTGGTCGAGGGTGAGCGAGACGAGGTTGGGGAAGAAGGGGGCGGCGCCCGAGGCCGAGAAGAATCCCCGCGGCGCGGGCGGCATGTGGCAGTCCCCGAGGTGGAGGCGGACGAGCGCGGCGCCGCAGGAGAAGAGGGCGGGGCCGAGGAGGCGGCGCCGGCCGCGCGGCGCGCTGCTGCTGAGCCAGGAGGGGGGCTCGAACTGCAGGGTGAGATCTCGTACGCGCCGCCGCGCCACGGCGCGGAGCCAGCGTGCGGCGAGGTAGACGCCGCCGGGGGTGCCGTCGACGACGCGGGCGATGAAGGCGTCGATGAGCGCGGCGCACAGCCAAAGGGCGCGGCCGGTGGATCCGCCGCCGCGCGGGGGCAGCTCGATGCGGAGGTTGGGGACGGATTCCCAGCGGCGGCGCCACGCGCGGGAGAGACAGCAGGTGCGGACCAGCACGAGGATGATGTCGAGGATCTCCGGCGGGAGCGACATCAGCATGTCCGTCTCCGGCGGCCACCCGCCGGCGATTTGCGGACGGGGAGGAGCGCGAGGTCGCCATTTTCTTCGGAATTAGGGAGGTGGAAGTGGAGACGAGGAGTGGAAGTGGCGGTTGCGGTTGCGGGCCGTGGCTTCCTGAGGACGCTAAGCTTCAATGGCCTTTTATAGGATCGTCGTCGTAGCGTTTTTTGTTCGAAATGACAAAATGAAATGTATCCGTCGGCGGCTCGGCCGCAAGCGAGATGTGATTCTTGTCTCTTTGGTATAGATGGCCAAATGGTACGGCACGGCCAAGCACGGTCGTGCCTGGGCCAAGGCCAGTCGGGCCGGCACGGTCCGATAAGCCGCCCGTGCCGTGCCGGGCCGGCCCATCAGCGGGAAGCGAGGCCCAGGCATGGCTCATGGCATGGTGGGCCGTGCCGTGCCGGTCTGAATGCATGGCCGGCTCACCGTGCCATGGGCTGAAACTTCGGAAAATAAATCTAATTTGGTCCCTCACAGTGTAGAATAAGCCTACTTTAGGCCTAAAGCTATATATAAGTCTATTTTTAGTCCCTCAACTATAGAATAGGTATAATTTAGCCCAAGATGTATAGAATAAGTCTATTTTTCGTCCTTTATTTTTTTAATTTTTGTCGGGCCGTGCCGGGCCGGCCCAGCGTGCTGCAAGGGAGGCCCAGGCACGGCCCGACAGTCATGCCGGGCCGACACGGCCCAACCAATGTCGGGCTCGTGCCGTGCTTGGGCCGTGCCAAATCTTCGGGCCTTGGGCCATGCCGTGGGCCGCTGGCCTTATGGCCATCTATACTCTTTGGTAACTTAGGTTCCTATTTGAAGAAGTACTAGTTTAAGAGAGAGTGGCTAGACTTGGGTGAAAATTTGTCAAACATAACTATGATACAAATATAATGTATATTTCTATGCCAAAATTTGTGTCTACTTTCAACCCACACATTAAGAACAAAATAAAAGCAAATTCAACTATGATAACTTGACAAGTACTTGCACTGTTCAACTGTATTTGTCACAAGTCCGAGAGTAACATGCTAAATAAGCACGTCACCAAATCATAGCATTCCAAAAACGGCATGCTTATATTGAAATGCGAGGTACAATACCTCGACAAAAAAAAAACTACAAACTGTTTGTACAAGTACCACATCTAGTAACCAAGCTGTAGCAAGTTTTGGAAGGCAGACATGACAAGGACAAGAGTTTCGAAATTACTTAGGAGTTAGGAGTCATCCATTGTAGACTCATTTGGTGTCTGGCTTATCACTCATCGCCAAGAGCCTAAAACTACTTGATCTGAATGTCAACGTCCGGTGATGCCTTTTGGTATTCCTTTAACTCCGCGCGTGCCTGTTCATAACTTTCCTCGCTTTCCCCAGAGTCGAAACTGACATGAAAATGTCGAAGATATTTTGCTTTGGACAGTACAAACTTCATAAAGCACATCTGATTTGAGTAGTTATTGATACGACCCAGGGACACAGATTCGAGGCTTGCAAACAAGTCATCACTTATCTCTGAACCTAGAAAAACCTCAGTAATTTCAAATTCACCTGCCAACGGTTCAATATCTTCTGCCTACAAAATGAAGCCCAAAAATTGCAGTGCAATCGATAAATGCAATTTCCAAGAAATACTAAATTATGGAGCATAGCAAATAGTATTATTACCTGAATAATAATGTCTTCAATGTTAGGAGAACATCTTAGTAAAGAAACTATTGACATAAAGCTTGGGCGTACGCCAAAATTTATGTTCAGCTCTGCTCTCGTCAGGTTATCAAACTTCCGTGTGATACCCTCCAGTGGATTTACAGTACACTGAAAATCATAAGAACATGCATGGTTAGGCTTGACATATGGTCTGCGGCTCTGCGCTACAAATTCACACTGAGACAAATATGTTAAGATAAGCAGGTATATTATATATACCGATACCATAATCTTGTAGCTACTGAAGCTTACTTTCTAGGAGTTAAATTCTCACTCTGTTACCGGTGTCTGCATTTTATCTGAATGCATGTCTTGAAACCACATTGTAAAAACTAGACATTTCATCTGTTATAGAGAACTCCGTACAGGCTCCTACCATATTTTCAGAACAAAAGGGAAAGTCCCCAGTGTCCTAGTCCCATTTTCTAATTGAAAAATCAACTGTTTGGTGCAAAATAAACATTAAGATTACTTCATGAGTAGATGGCAGCCTTCTAATACAGGACAATACAATCAGAACAGACAGTCTAGACATTCAGATACATGAGAGACTCATGAGTTCCTACTTCCTAGAGCAGTGTAAAAGCAGACAGCAGAAGATGGGCCAATATTCTTAAGAGAAATGTACTGTTCACTGCAAGAGCTCTAAGTAAAATTGAAATTCATGAAAGCGCGACTGAAATTGAACCAATTGTGTAACAAAGGATTTGACTACCTACCGGATCTAAATCGGTCCAGACCCAAAGTTCTTGGACAGCTGAAATCCGATTGAGAATATCGACGAAGTCCTGGGTCCCGATGAGGCAATCGATTTTGATTGACGCCTTCTCCACCAGCGGGAGCTCGGCGATCCGGCAGCCATTATCCTCATGATTGGTGATGATCAAGAGCTCCTCGAGTTTGGGCGCCCGGATGACCCAAATCTCCGCGGCGCCTTGGTCGTCCAAGGGTTTGGTGCCCACATCCGTCAAGCTAAGATAACCCAAGTCCGGCGCCGCTTCGATCAGGTGCTCGAACTGCTTGCCACCGCCCGCGAACGGGAGGAGGACATGGTCGAGGATTAGCGTGACGAGCTTGGGGAATCCGGGGAATCCCGGCGGCGCGGGCGGCATGCGGCAGTTGCTGAGGTAGAGGCGGACGAGCGCGGAGCAGGAGAAGAGGCCGGGGCCGAGGAAGACGGCCGACGACATCTCGTGGCCGGCGAACTCGAGGGTGATCTGCTCGACGCGCTTGCAGGCGAGGGCGCGGAGCCAGCGGGCGACGCGGTGGAAGTTGCGGCGGCGGTTGTGGTTGTGGACGTTGGCGTGGAAGTTGTGGACGGGCGGCGCGCACCGCCAGATGGCGCGGGCGGAGGCGCTCGGGGGAAGGTCGACGGCGAGGCCGGTGACGGACTCCCACCGGCGGCGCCACGAGGCGGAGAGGCAGCTCGTGGTGACCAGCTTCCTGAAGGGGACACGCATGAAGACGCGGTCGAGGAGCTTCGCCGGGAGCGACAGCAGCTTGTCCGTCGTCGTCGCCGCCGCCGCCGCCGCCGGCGTCGGCGACGCCTCCTTCTCCTCCTCCTCCTCCACCCGCAACCGCTTCGGGACGGGGTCCGGGACAAGGCCCGAGAGCTGCAGGAGCCCGGGCTCTCCATTTTTTTTGCGGGTTTGGGGAGGGAGACGTGGAGGAGGAAGGAGGAGGGTGGTGGTGCACGGGTGATATGGGATGGGCCTCGCCGCCGGTGGCTTGTTGGGGACGTTATATTCTGTTTCTGAGTTCTGAAACAACGTCTTCTAATTCAGAACCTTCTCTCTCAGTTTTTCGCGATGAATGGATTTTATTTATTTATTTATTTTTGACAAAACGAGGAATGGATTTTGGTGGAATCAGAAAAGGAAACTCGGCGGAGGTGGAACATTGGAGATTCAAAGAAAAGAAAAAAGAATGAAAAATATGAGCACGATTCTACAGTAGCCGACGACCTTTTGGTGTGCATGTAATATATACCTACTGTTTGACCAGATACATACGCGTGCACTATTTAGTCCTAACCACCGAAGGTCGAGGTCCGATCTTCTTATGCCACCACCCAAGTATATCCGACCGCTTATTTATACTATACCGACGTCCGTGATGTCCATTAGATCCTAATAGACACCATTAGGATCTAACGGCTTTCTTTCCCAACTTGGGTATGCTCCGTCTGTCGTGGCGATGAACTTCGACGACAATTTAGGGTTTCCAGGATGGAGGAGGGAGAAGGGGTTTCATCAAGTTTAGAGGGATGGCCATGGACGGCGGTGGGCGTTGGCGACGGATGGAGGCAAGACGGCAGTGGCACCATCAGAGCCACGTGGATGGAGACTGGCGATGGGCAAGGTTGGCGGCAGGAAAACCTCAGCGCCGAATGGAGGAAGAGCAGAAGGGAGGAGGTTGGCCGATGGGCCTTGGTGGCATCAATTACTGTTGGTGAATGTGGCAATGCCACTACTAACAGAGGCCAAGGCAGAGCTCGGTAGAGGACAACGGGGGCGGCTAGGGCGGCTAGCCGATGTCACACGATAGCGTTCAACCGTGTATTGTAGCTAATTTTCCCTTAAAAGAAAGGCCGGAATCAATTTTATCATGTAAAAAAGAAAAAAGAAAAGTACTTGCACAGTTCAACCGTTTGTTAAAACTAGCATATCACCAAATCATAGCATTCCAAAAAACGGCATGGTTTATATTGAATGCGAGGTACACTACCTCGACAAAAGCAAAACTACGAACTGTCTGTACAAGTCCCACATCTGTAGAACCTAAGCAGTGACAAGTTTGAAAGGCAGACATGAAAAGGACAAAAGTTTCCAAATTCTTAGGAGTCATCATACATTGTAGATTCATTTGTTGTCTGGTTCATTCTTAACAGTCATCGCCAAGGACATAAAGTTGGTCTGAATGCAACCTCAGACGATGCTATTTTGCATTTCCCTAACTTCCTGCATGCCTGGTTATAACTTTCATTGCTTTCACCAGGGTCGAAACTGACAAAAAAATGTCGAAGAGATTTTGCTTTGGACAGTACAAACTTCATAAAGCACATCTGATTTGAGCAGTTCTTGATACCACTCAGGGACACAGATTTGAGGGTTGAAAACAAGCCATCACTTGTCTCTGAATTTAGAAATTCTTCATCAATTTGAAATTCACCTGCCAACCGTTCAGTATCTTCTGCCTACAAAATGAAGCCCAAAGATTGAAGTGCAATTTATAAACTCAATTTACCAAGAAATGCTTTAAATTATGGTGTACAAGTTCAAGGGGCATAGCAAATAGTATTACCCGAATATCAAGGTGTTCAATGTGAGGAGCACATCTCAGTAAAGAAACTATCGACATAAAGCTTGGGAATCTGCCAAAAGTTATGTTCAGCTCTGCTTTCCTCAGATTCTTAAACTTCCATGTAATCCCCTTCAATGGATTTACAGTACACTGTAAATCATATAAACATAGTTAGGCTTGACATCTGTTATGCAAGTTTATACTGAGACAATACTATATTAAGAGCTTCGTAAAAAAAAATACTATATTAAGAGAAGCAAGTATTCGTATATACGGATACTGTAATCTTGCAGTTACAAAAGTTTCTGAAGTTTCTGAAGCTGTATTCGAAAAAAAAAGTTTCTGAAGCTGACTGTTTAGGAGCTAAACTGACTTTTTAGGAGTTAAGTCCCATTCTGTAAGTATTGTTCGCATGGTATCTGAATACATGTCTTGAAATCACATTGCATAAACTGAATATTTCATCTGTTATAGAGACCTCTCTACAGGCTCATGTCATATTTTCAGAACAAAAGGCAAAGCCCCCATTGTAAGTTTCATTCCATAAAGAAAAATAAGTTGTTTGCTGCAACTATTATGCATTAAGATCATTTAAGAGTAGAGGACAGCCTTCTAATATACTGCAAATGCTCTAAATAAGCCAGATAATCAGATAAGACCGTGGAGACATTCAGAGACATGAGACACCTGAGTTCCTAGAGCAGTGTAAAAGCAGACAAACTGTTCATTGCAAACTGTTCTAATTGAAATTCATGAAAGCATATGAATGAAATTGGACCAATTGTGCTCAAAAGATTTGTACTCCTTACCAGATTTGAGTTGGTGTGGAGCCACAGTATATCCACAGATGCAATCCATCGGAGAATGTCGATGAAGTCAGGGGTCCTGATGAGGCAATCGATGTGGATGCTCGCCTTCTCCAGCTGCGGGAGCTCCTCCTCGGCGATCCAGCAACCATCATCAGCATAATTGGTGATGATCACAAGATTGCGGAGGTTGGGCGCCCGAATGAACCACTTCTCCACGGCGTCGGCGTCGCCCCCCAAGGGTTTGGTGAACCCGAGCACTCCCCGCTCTGGCGCCTCGGCGGCGATCAGGTGCTCGAGCTGCGCCTGTGCGCCGCCGCCGCGGCCCTCGAACAAGAGAGCGACATGAACGAGGACGAGCGAGATGAGGTCGGGGAATCCCGGGAATCCCGGCGGCGCGGGCGGCACGCGGCAATGGCAGAGCTCGAGGCGGACGAGCGCGGCGCAGGAGAAGAGGGCGGGGCCGAGGAGGACGGGTGGCTTGCCGAGGAAGCCGTCGAACTCGAGGGTGAGCTCCTCGACCAGCTTGCGAGCCAGGGCGCGGAGCCAGCGGGCGACGCGGTAGAAGCGGCGGCAGCGGTTGCCCCTGGCGGCGACGCGGGCGCGGAAGCCGTGGACGGGCGCCGCGCATCGCCAGAGGGCGCGGGCGGAGGCGCTCGGGGGAAGGTCGATGTCGAGGTCGGCGACGGACTCCCACCGGTGGCGCCACGCGTGGGAGAGGAGGCTGGTGCGGATTAGCGTCGCGAAGGGGATCCGCTTGAGGATGCGGTCGAGGATCTTCGTCGGGAGCGACAGCAGCTTGTCCGTCTCCGCCGGCGGCGCCGGCGCCGCCACCTCCGCCACCCGCTGCCGCTTCGGGGAGGGGGGCGATGGCGAGGACGGAGAGCGGGGGCCCGAGCTCTCCTCCATTTTTTGCGCCGGCGAGGAGGGTGGCGGTTTCTGGCCGGCGGTGGCTTCGTGAGGACGCTATTATGTTTGTGACGCCGTCGAGGATTATAGGTGTAGATATTTCCCCTCGTGGATTACAAACAAGGATGGATTGAATTTTTTTTCTGTTGGTTTCAGAGGTTCACGGCGTTTTGAACACTCCCAGTGCCGTGGGGTGGCGACTGGCCGAGCTCAGCCGCCTCCGAGAATCGGCGCTAGTAAGGCTTGGCCGTGCCACCGTGAGGGCGCTTGTGTCACGACAGGCATGTGAGGCTACTCACGGTCATGAGTCATGACACCGCGTTGTAGAGGCTGTTTGTTTGCTACCCTGAGCAACGTGTCTGAGTATTTTTCATACCTGAGGCTAGCCTGAGGTTGGTTGTAAGAGTTGTCCGACCAGGTATGGCTTAATTTCAAGGCGGTGTTTCGTTGAAGCCTTGAAAACATGTCTGAGTGGAGTCAACTGTTAGTTAATGTTTGGCTCATATTTTGCCTGAGCATACAGTCACCAAACTATATAGAGGGGGTGAGATTATCCTCTACATATACTCAGCTTAACTTGTTCATATTTACAGAAATAACTAAACATACAGCAAAAAAAAGATGGACAAAGATTTATAAATTTTCAATAGAGAATTGCACATTACGAAATAATCTTCCATCCCATAATCATCATTATTGGTCCAGCCAATTAAAGTACAACTTAAACAACATTACTGTAAATCAGGGCTACTACAAAGCTACTAGGTTATCAAACTGTCCAAAATATTAGCACTTAACTGCTTGTCACATGTGCACCACATAGCACCTAAGTTAATACTATTTAGCAAATGTTTAAACACATATAGTGCAGCAATTGCATAACCAAAAGGGTGCAACAAAAGGGATCCTCATCAACCATGACAAGCTTTAGCTAACTAACAGGCACCAATAAGTCAGCCACTATTTGGATCATCACCAGAGAGAAACTTGTATATCCAATGCTCAAGGAATTCTTGACCCATGCTCGTAAGAAAATTGCGGTTAGCTTGAAGCTCTAGCTTATAAAGATACATCCCTACTCTCAGCTTGTCATCAGGATTTAAAGCGATCTTCTTGAGCATGTCCCATAGAGGAGTATTTGGATCTTGAGGGGCAACTGTCTGTATTGGTTTCTCAAGAGAGTTTTTTATTCCAACCAAAGTATTGCTGATCAGCACATCAACATCATCAACGTCATGGACTTAGCTGCAGATTTTGCCTTTATCTTGTTACCTTTATCATAATGTGATGGGGCAAATGTCTTTGCCTTCCCGCATCTTTTGAAATTCTTCATGTTTGGCTTCAAAGCACAATTAGTAGAGGATGAAACTTGGCTAGCATTTGCACTAATGACTGCCACCTCCTTGCAATCATCACTGTCTGACTTCAATATGTCAGTCCTCATCTTGTGGTACATTTATATCAGCATAGGTTGACATATCGTTCAGGAAATCGAACTTACGATCTTCATCATCTTCGTCATTGAACTCAGCAGCACTTGAAGGATCTTCCATAAATGCACCATCAGCCGAGCAGCCACTAAATAATTCTTGCAGCTTGTCAAAGAACTGGATTGGCTTTGAAAGAATTCCACGATCATTTATCTGCAAGAAAAAAAATTATCAATAACTTCCAATGGTGTTAACAAACATGTTGTATACTAGATGACAAGTAATTACCAAAAGTGCATCCAAAGTAGATTTGGAGAGAGTCAACATTTTAGTATCCTCATTCCAACCATTACCACTTTCATTTAGATGACGAGCTACAAGTGACCAGTTTTCCTTATGGCGCCTATAGTAGCATTGAACTTGATCGACCGTGTAAGTACTGCCATACTTGCTATTTATAGCTGATGTGCAAGCAGTGTGATGGAGCTTCTTGATTACTGCTTTTGGTGGTAGCTGTAACTTCTTTTCAATGTACCAATCAAGGAGAAACTCTTTTAAGTGCAGGAGGCCAATTAATAGGTTTTGCCCTGGCAGCAGCCAATTTGCTTGCTTTTCCCTTGCCCTTGCCCTTGCTGTTGCTTTCCTCTATGTCCATGGTATGAGCTTCAAAAAGATGCATGATGAAGGAAATAATGATATATAATAAACACATAGAGCTGAACAAGAATAATGGTTGCCATACATAAACTAAAACAACACTGTCATAACGCAATATGCAAAGCAATATTCAGTACAGTACTGTCAAACAAAACACTCACAAAGCAATATTCAATACAATACTAGAGCTGAAAATATTATTACAAGCAGTACTAGAAAACTAGTGTTCTCTTCACATTGTATTAGCTAGATTGTTCCTAAATGCCACCCACTGCTTGTGCTCCTCATCATGATCTGTAGCTACTCTAGCTGACCTAGGAAGTTCACTAAGCCAACGATCTTCATCATATATGATATTATCAGGCCCATTATCAAGTATACAGTTGTGTAGAACAACACACGCTATGACTATCTTCACTTGGACCTTGTATGGAAAGTATGGCTTGCTAGCAAGGACTTTAAAACGGTTCTTTAAGGTTCCAAAAGCTCGCTCAACAGATGTGCGAAGGGAGGAATGGTGAAGATTGAATAATTCTTGGGGTGTTTCTGGTGGATTCCCGCCTTCATACTCATTCAGATGATATCAAACACCTCTAAATGGTGGCAGTATACAGGGTCTTGCCGCATACCCCGCATCAGCTAAATAGTATTTTCCTACAACATATAAAATGAATGCCTTTACTGTGTTGCCTCAAATATTGTACACCTGAAAATACTATTATGACTTTGTGCACACCTTCAGGTATTTGAATTCCATTTGATCTTTTAAGGGCAGCCTTGAGAACTACTGAGTCATGAGCTGAACCCTCCCATCTAGCAAGCACATATGTAAACCTCAAGTTAAAATCAACCGCAGCAAGCACATTTTGCGTTGGATAGGACTTTCGACCTCTAAACTTGTTAACTATTTTGCACGGACAAATGCAGGGACATGTGTGCCGTCAATTGCCCCAATGCAATCCTATGTTAGGGAAAAAAGATGTTACAAAATTAATAAAATAAAGATATGGCAACTACAGATTAGAAGTTAAATAAATTTGACACGAGATACCTCAAAATATGGGTAGAATCGTCCTGGGTTACTAGTTATCTTTGGATGAGTGTCTATAGACCTAAGTTGTATCATATCTTTAGCAAGATGACATAAAGCTCTTAACACCTCATTGAAGTATCGACTCACTGTCTCGCTTGATCTTTTGACAAAAAATCCAACCACACAATTTCTCAAATTGTGACCAACGGTGTGCAGGAACATAGCTAATTGCTCTTCAATTGAAACATGGATTGTGTCACGTAGTAAACCACGATTTCTTAAATGGGAGGCAAGCTTCCAGAAAACTTCTTTCCTCATACGAAGTTGATTGATACAATTGATATCAGTTCCATTGTACAAATCATCTAGCCTTGTTTGTCTGATCAAATCTCTATCCACCGAAGGCCCATATTTCCTTGGAATCCGTCTATTTTTCCTATGGTGCCGCCAACAAAAAATAGCCAACACAACAGCTAAAACACCCAAAGTTCTAGCTCGTTGTTGAATAATGTATTCATGAGTACGATCTAAATCCATCTGAGCATCATACGACAAATAAATGAGAAATAAGTGGAGAAAAACACACACATTTCAATGGCTCATAAAGATTTACATCTAACAGACATGTTCTCTACAAATCCTTAACGATGCAGCACCAAGAGAGGGGAAAAGTAAAAAAAAAAGAACTTGATAATGTGTTCTCACCTTGCTGCAGAAGATCGTAGAAAAGCTAGTGGAGGCTTTGCAATCTCCCGTGCAGGACTGAGAGGAGTAGTTGAAAAGTTGATAGCCTTTTTAGATCTGGTGCTCTTTTCTCCCAAGAGCAGGTCACCAAACTGCCACGGGTGAAGTGAAATCGCATCCACCGGCTGATGCAGGATTTTAGTGGAGGAAGCAGATGGCCACCTGATCTGCAAGGTGGAGTAGCCCCTTGGTCGACGCTGCTGAAGCCATGGATGGATCGGGGGGATTCTCTCCTGTGAGAACCCTAGGTAGTAGGTAGCAGTGAGGAGAAGATGAGAAGTGGTAAAAGAGGGAGGGGAGGGGGTGATTTTACTCAGGCAGATGGGGGAAAAAGCAAGTGTTCGCTCAGGCGACCTTTTTGCTAGGCCTGACTCAGGCAAGTTCTCTCAGGCATGAATTCTCAGGCTAATATTCTTAGGGTAGCAACCAAACAGATCTCAGGCAGGTTACAGGCATGAGCTCATGCCAGGCTGGTTCACTCAGGGTAGCAACCAAACAGGCTCCTAGTCAGTTGGACATAGCCGTGCACAGTGTTGTGATCTGCTCCCCTTTGCCGGGTCGGTTGAAAAATCCAGTCGACCATTTTTATTAAGACGAAGGGAATATACTCTCCCTTCTCCCTTTGTATGTTTGAAGATGGCAATAGTTCAGTTGATGCAACAATCGGAAGGTAGCGACCAGAGAGAAATTATAAAGAGAACATTATCATCAAAATCGCCTCCCGTCCGCATGGCCATCAAGTTCTAATCTCATCCATGTGTGGTGTCCTATTGAGCCCCTCCCCAGCATAAGAAGGAGATTGACCAAGCCATTGTTGATGCAACACCAACATAAAACCACCAACCGTACCACCGGAGAGGGGAGAGGCAATACATAGTCTCCGGTCGTGCCACCTTGATTTGTGACATCACAAGAAAGCTCGTAGGATCACTTGGTTGGGATCTTGCAAGGGACAGGAGAGGCACGCGGCAAAAAAAATGCATAATGATTTTTTACGGAAAATAGACTTTTTGGTTTAGTGTGCTTGTGCAAAAATCTTGGACTTCTATTGATAAAAATGGGAACTAAAATAGAAAAATATCAATAATTGCCATGAAAAAGTGAAGACATCTAAAAACCACTCTGGATTTTGTGAGATCAATGGGCGTGTGGGCTTAACCAACATCGAATCTTATCTCTTCTCTAAGGCCACTCTCTGTTATGTTATGTTCAGCACATTGAGTTATGGACTGATTGGCTCCTAGTGAGTGATAATATGTAAAACAATTTGTCATTACACACAGATTTGTGTACATCTGATCAGTAATATGTGCAAGGGAAAAATAAAATGAACACTGCATAATCATCGCTTTCGAAGTCATGAGTTTCAGTTTTTACATAACTAAACCATTATACATAAAGTTAAGTTTGATTTCAATTGGTACTATACATTTTGTTGGGCTTTTAGTGTTCCAACTCCAAGTACAAATTTATCGATAGCCCAATCATGATATGTGCAAGGCAAGAAGTAGAGTAGTATTGTCTAAATTTTGAAAATTAGAATCTTGTTTTTATCCTTTCAAATTGTTCTTGTTTAAACTTGCTAATCTAAAGTGTGGGAGAACATTCAAAATGCAAATGTACTAGTTCAGATGCAATTTGCCCCAACTAAGATGCAATTTATATTACTATACAGATGCAATTTGCCCTAGCTAAGTACCCATTCAATGAATGACATATAATTGCTTCAACGATCATGGTTATCTTTTCTTTGAAGGATATTTCAGACAATTCAACATTTATACATTATTGAGCACACCATCTAGCCACCCATGAGAAGCTCAAATAGTCATTCTCTACCTTCTCACAATCCCAGTTGGCTAGATCTAGCCAACTTCTTAAAATCCAAGCTTTTGAGAATCCTAGGCTCCTCCAAAGAGCCCTTAGTTATACTCAGCCTATGGGCTGCCAAACCTGGATCGTACAAGTGCGGGTGCAACAACACACAATTAGGTGCAAATACAAGTCAACTCATGGCCCTTTTCCACTTGCCTTGCTATTGTTTCATCACCTTCGAGTCATGGCCGACTACCTTGTATCATGAAGCTTAGACAATTCCATGCTTCACCGGCTTCCTATCTTCTTAGGGGCCATTTCATCAGCGAGGAATGATGGGTGCAACTAGTTATGCTAAGGAGGGACATCAACAACAAGTGATAGGTCGCAAATGGGCTGAGAACAACCATTTTAGCGGCAGACACGGGATTTCAAGACTAAATATACGCAAATGCAAACATAGTAGCAACAAAAATGAAGCACAAAACAGTTCATAATAAAAATAGGCTAAAAACTTTGAGTACATTACAAAATATACGAAAAAAACTACAATTTAATTGGAGGTGTGGAGCTTGAGTGGCACTTGAAGGCCTACGCCGAGGCGGTGGTAATGGGCATGGCGACCGAGCTGTGAGGTTGATGTCTTGATGAGGTGGCGACTTGTCCGAATGGTGCGTAGCTAGTCCATTAGTCAACATCTAAACGACAAGTTGCACATTGTGGACTCATGCATTACGGTGCACCACCGTTAGAAGGAAGTGGTGTGCAATAGAATTCTAGGGATCGGTCAATCGGTAATGGGCATGAGAGGAGACTAGGGTTAGGGGGTTTAGGTTTGCACTGGACACCGTCTAGTGTTTCAGCATGCTGATTTTATGCTAAATGGTTGTGGAGTGAATATCTCAATATCATCAAATTATCTAATAGTTGGGTTGGGATTGGAAAACAAGAGGCTCATTTTCCAACAATTATGTCTCATCGAACAAACTAGGTATGAACTGTAGGATCGAAAACAAGACAAACCAACTAGAGGGGGGTGAATAGTTAGAACACCTAAAACCAGTAACTTTTCGCGGAATAAAAATTACCTTTCCTTTGTCGCAAGCCGGTCTGATCGTAGTGTCTAGGCCGATCTGACCACGTAGCCGGTCTGACCGTGCCTACACCTCCGGTGCGACCGCACCGCCGGTCTGACCGCGCCGACGTTGGCGGTCTGACCGTCGGGGCCCTAGAACCGCAGGCAAAACACACAATATCGAAGAACTTGTAGATGTAGATGTAGATCAACTTTATTGCTTCAATATGTGTTTACAAAATGCAACAACAGCACTCCTCTCTCTAAATTTG
>CM002486.1:6764008-6829726 GCA_000325765.3 Leersia perrieri
CACTAGATTCGGATATATATATATGAAGGTCCCTGATGGGATCTCTATACCGAATGGAAGCGTAAATCGCAATATGTATTGCGTAAAACTCAAGAGATCACTCTATGGTCTTAAACAGTCGGGTAGAATGTGCTACAACCGGCTGAGCGAGTACCTTCTGCAGAAGGGTTACTCCAATAATGATGATTGCCCGTGCGTCTTCATAAAAAGATCATCCACAGGATTTTGTATTATATCAGTGTATGTAGATGATTTAAATATCATTGGCAACACACAAGATATTGATGAAACCCGCAACCATCTCAAAACGGAATTTGAGATGAAGGATTTGGGTAAAACTAAATTTTGCTTAGGTTTGCAAATCGAGCACCTTCACTCGGGAATTTTAGTGCATCAATCTGTCTATGTCCAGAAATTATTGGAGAAATTCAATATTGACAAAGCGTATCCAAATAAAACTCCCATGGTTGTTCGATCTCTCGAAAAAGAAAAGGATATTCTCCGACCACGGGAGGAAGGGGAAGAGATATTAGGACAGGAATATCCTTATCTCAATCTCATTGGAACACTTATGTATCTTGCAAATAGTACCAGGCCTGACATTGCATTCGCAGTGAATCTATTGGCAAGACATAATGCTGCACCAACAAAGCGTCATTGGACTGGAGCAAAACAAATTCTTAGGTACCTAAATGGCAGTAAGGATCTTGGCTTATTTTTCCAGAGAACTGATGATCCTAGCTTAGTTGGATACACTGACGCTGGCTATATGTCTGATCCCCACAATGCCAGATCACAGACAAGCTTTGTATTCCTTCATGGAGGAACTGCAATATCGTGGAAGTCATCTAAACAAACTTTAGTGGCTACATCCATAAATCATTCTGAAATTATCGCACTATATGAGGCGTCACATGAATGCATGTGGTTTCGCAGAATGATAAACCACGTTGAACAATCTAGTGGTATTGGTTCATCAGAATCACCTACCATTATCTACGAAGATAAGGCCACTTGCATCACCCAGATGCAAACAGGTTACATAAAAAGCAATATAACCAAACATATTGCTCCAAAATTGTTTTATCCCCATGAGCTTCAGCAAAATGGAGAAATAAACATTTTACAAACAAAGTCTTGTGATAATCTGGCAGATCTCTTTACTAAGTCCATACCTACTTCCTCATTCGAGAAATGTGTTAAGGGAATTGGTATGAGGCGGCTCAGAGACTTGCAAGCTTCAGGGGGAGACTCTCTAAGTGATGGAACCTATTAAACGCATCACATTGTACTCTTTTCTTTTATGAGTTTTTAACCATTAGGTTTTTCTTATATAAAGTTTTTAACGAGACAATGTTTGGTACAAGCATATGCCCTATCTAATTTTTCCCCACTGGGGTTTTTATAAAGATAGAACAAGGCATAGATTACTCCTTAAACCTTACAGATTTACGATAGAGCAATTATCCACCGAATAATTCCTATTTTTTCCCTGTAGGGTTTTTTAATGGAATTCAAGAACATATTGATCTTACAGACTCGATCAAAAGGGGGAGTGTTACAATGTGATTAAGCCATTGTTTGATCTCATCTAATGAGCTGCAAATAACAGCCATGTTTATGTGGTTAATTGGTGAATTATTGTGTGCTGAAATAGGTGCAATAATATACAAATAACAACCATGTTAATGTACTCATTTCAGCCACTTTTATTCCCATCAAAGTGCAATTTCAGTTACAAATTGTAATCCCTATATAAGAGCAAAAGATCAATGAAATATGACTAAGAATTCACTCCTATTTTTCTGCCTACACTTGTGTCAATTGTTCTCTACATTTTTCACAATCTAACAGTATCAATAGTGTCATCTCAGTATACCACTATGATGGAACCACCGGACAAAACACTTGGTTAATTAATCAGGGATTAAAAAATTATGGGTTAAGTATGGGATTACGTGGATTTATTCCTATACAATATTACAATATTAGTACATGTACAGTAACAAAGTATTTTCATAATCTAAAAACGTTCCAATGAAACCCAAAGTTCGGACAAATTCAAAAGCTAACGTTTCTATTGACCCCCGGTTTGGGGGTTGGGGCCCGCTGCGCTCTACGGACGGTCCACGGCCCCACCTGCCATTCTCTCGCCGCTACGCCCAACAGCCACTGTCACAAACCCGCAACCGCAAGCTCCCCCCCACAAGCGCTCCCTCCCAAAACGGCCAAAACCCCAGAACGCCAAACCCTAGGAGCCGCGGCGGCGGCCATGGCGCCCGGCGGCGGCGAGCCCCCGTCCCTCGACGCCGACATCGACATGGACGACCTCGCCACGCTCGACGCGCCCGCATCGTCCGACGCCGGCGGTGGCGGTGGCGGAGCCCCTTCCACCCGCTTCCGCCCCAAGGCCAAGGGCAAGCCGAAGCCAAAGCCGAATCCGAAGCCCGAAACCAAGGCGGAGGAGCCCGAGAGCAAGCCCATGGCGGAGGAGCCCGACAGCAAGCCCAAGGCGGAGGATCCCAAGCCGGAGGCTGCCGCGCCGACGGAGGACTCGATGGAGGTGGATGAGGTGGGTACAAGCGCGAGGGCGAGCGCCAGCGCGAGCGCTGAAGGGGAGGGAGATGACGAGGTGGAGGATGAGGACGACTTCGTGGTGCGGGAGATTGACGTGTACTTCACGCCCAAGCCCTTCGACGAGGACACTATGGTAATGGCTCGCGGAACCCCTTTCGTATCCTTGTTTTGTATTGTGGTAAATTGCTTGAGTTGTTGCTTGTTAGCAAGGAAGGAATTGTGCCACTTGTTAGTAGTTCTCGCATGCTTGACTGACCAGATCACTTTGCTTTTGCTGGAAATGTGGTGATGGATGTCTAACTGACCTATATAGATTTGTAGTGGAATTGCTTCCTTCTTTTAGTATGTTGTTCAGTATGCTCTTCAGGTTCCTTGTTTTGGGGTCTTGCATGTGGTTTGTGTAGTTATACTACATTCAGCATATAGAGATATTGCTATGTGGTATGCTCTGTTTGTTTTTGTTCTCACTTAAATTTTAGTACCACATATCAAATTTTCTGAACTCTAAGGTTTGGGTTGATTGAGTCATAGAAAAATTATAACCTATTGAAATGAGTATCTTATATGTTGCTATTTGTGTTAGATTCAATTAGGTCATTCTGTTGATAATATCATTCGGTCCTTTATGCTCTGTTGTCATATTATTAATGTGGATTATGGTCACTTACTTTGGCTGATGGCTATTATATCGGTGCTTCCAGAGCAGTTAATTCTTCATCTTCCATTGTGGATCCATTGAAATTTTCCGTCGTCCTTCTTTTATATTTTTTCTTACAACACATCTACTGTATATTAATTTTTGATATTTTGCTGGACAGAACAGAGAGCATGTTTTTCCATTTCTTTTAGCACTAACTGATTCAAAAGATAAACACCATTCTTGAAGTCCCAAATATATTCTTTTCCTTATGGCTTGTTAGGGTCTCATTTTCTTGTTCATTGTGAAGAGCTGAAGATGCTTCCTTCCTGATCATGTATTCAGAGACATTTGGTTTCATGCAACAGTGCCTGAATGTTAATCTGCCGTTGGTTGCTGGATTGTTTTTCTCTGCTGCTTGTGCTTGCTTAGGGAAAGGAAAATTTCGGTTGAGCATACCATCCTAATGTTCCAGAGGGTGCATTCTCGATTCCTCTGGTCTGTTGGCTGCCCCAGCAACGTATGTTGCCTGATTAATGAGCAATGGCTCATGGAATTTGAACAGATATGCCCAAACTTGTTCAGTGATTACTATGGGCATTGAGCCTGGAGGCCGAGGTCCATGACCAGGCCCGAGAAGAAGGCATGGCCAGCCAGGGTATTTGCGTTGTGCACGTGAAAGGCACGAGGCATGCGATCGCCGCATACAGAGGAAGTTTCTGGAGTTGTGGATATTGATCAGATTAGTTTGGATTGTTAGGCGCCGGTCTATATAGGGCTATTTGGCAAGTCTATTGGAGTCGAGCAATGAAGATCAATCTATAATCTCTTCCCCAATTCGTCACCCCGGACCTTCTGTTATTTGTGTCCTTCCTTATAGTTGTGATGCTTTATGCTCTTCTTTTCTATACCTACTTTTGTAGAAACTTTTTTGTATTGTATACTGTTGCACTTTCTTCTACTCCTGAACTAGTTCCCAATCCATTGGGCTTCTTTCCTCTTCACTTGTACATGTCCTTGTAGCCAAAAACTCAGAATCTTTGGCCTGACCTGCACGAACTCTTGTTGAGCATTAGTATATATTGTTCACTATGCTTTTTTTGTTAGTGTCAAATAAAAACCTATCCAATAAACTTGTTTCTTTTTCTTTTTTTCTTTTTTGCATATGGAACATTGGCTGATAAAATTTGAGTTTGTCTAACATATATAAAGCATTAATAGCTTGAACTGTAGAAGAGATTTTTTCCAATGTTTCAATCTCATCCAAAATTGAACAGGAAAATGTTTCATTTTTCTTTCTGGTTGAATTGAGAAGTCTGTTGACATGTGCTATTTTCATCATATTTCTTAACACTAAATTTTATCATGTATTTCACAGCTTTATGTTATGCAATATCCACTGAGGCCGTGTTGGCGCCCCTATGAACTAAACGAAATATGTAAGGAGGTACATGCCTATTTAACTGACCTCTTCTGTGTGATTTACACCTAATTTGGAAATTTATATGTATTGTTTAATTGTACTCATTTACTTCACTAAACGTATTATGACCATGTCAGATCCGTGTAAAACCATTGAGTTCCAAAGTTGAAGTAGACTTGCATATCAATACAGAGTGCGAAAATTATGACCCAGAGGTTTCTTCGGGACTAACAGAACAGGTGAGTTTTCTTTTTCTATTTTGCAGAATTAATCACATCAAGGTTTTCCTTTGCTGTGTACAGAGAAGACACTTGTCATGTCCTGTATATTTATTTTCACAGTGTTTTCTTTTTATTTTTGAAATAACTTGATTCATTCTGTTGCTATTAAATGTTCATGTTCATCTCTGAAGTAAATATTTCATAGTGTTGCCATTGAGTGATTTTCAACACTATATATACTCTTCCTGGCTATTTTAAATTATCTGGTAGCAGTGCCAGGACACCTGCAATCATGATGCTTGTAAAGAGGTGCAGTTTGGCAGATGGTCAGGTGCAGAATCTAGTTAGCTTTAGGAGTTATTACTTTTTGTTAACATTTTCAATTATAAAATTAAATATAGTCTGTAAACATTCAAAATACAAATATGTTAATGTGCTTTTAACAAAGCCTTTGTAATGTTAACCAGTCACTGAATTCTCGATAGCAATTTATTAGTTCCTGAGATCAACTTGATCAATTCATTATGGATCTGGTATGCTGATTTATCCAGAGGTACAAAAGAATTGCTAGTGTCGAAAATCTTTAGTTAACTGGAATTGGAACAACAGATTTTCTGCAACTTGTTCTAAACTTCTAGTTTGTTCCAGAATATACTGTTAGTGTTCAAACTAGTTTAAGTTACGTTTCCTGTTCTTATGATGGATCTTATTTAGTTGTTCAGTTTCAACTTTAAAGGCAAGCAATTTATTACGTTGCTTATATTTGGTATCTCAATTGGTGTTTACCCCCTTTTTTTGGATTATTTTCAGACACTATCATCATCCAAAGCAGATGATGTGGCTGATTATGCAGTTGGAGTTCTTCAAGGCAACTTGGTAAGCAACGTGACAATAGGTCGTAAGGTTAACATTTAATATCCACTAATTGCTCGACTAGCCTATGCCTCTCTGGGGCAATAGCATGCTACATTGCTATTAAGTGATGAGCACTGTACCAAACCATAGACCTGAAGTCATTAGATGCCTTTACTAGACTGTTGACCGTTCTTTTTAACTGTAGTAGTGTAATTAGAGAGGTGGTTAGTGCTTGACTTGTGAATAAGTTGCGCTCTCCCTATCCAAAAGAAATAAACTATTCACAAGCAAACCCTTGAATTATGTGATTACTGGTTTCTTGTCACACATTAATCAGGCACTGTACTAGTGCCAGTAGTATTATTTTCCAATAAATACGGGAAAAAAAGGAAACTGATGTACATGCCAGTGAAATAAAGTGGTCGTTGTTTGTTACACTCCAATCCAAACTAGAGATAATGAATTTGTTTTTCCTTGAATATCTTGTCCTTGGTGTTCAATAAATGTAGTTTGGGCCTTACTCCAATAAATCTTTCTTTTCTGCTGAAAGGCCTTTTATGTGCTACAAGTTGGACTCCGTTAGAGTTACTATGATGCTCTATTCATTGAATAGAACCAATCTCTTGCCTTGTTCTGCAGGTTCATTTGAATCATATTGATGCAGTGATGCAACTGCGACCATCAATGTTGCATATAAATTCTGGTCGATCAAATGCTAGGCTGGCTGTGCAACATGGAGCAAATAGTGATGCTAGCGGCTCAACTATGCCATCAGTTAAGGTGAAACATCAAACATTCAGTCTCTCTGTGTTAGTGCTGGTACTATTTTGTTACTCTCTTACAAGAACAAAAAGATAGAGAAACCTCAAAACAACAAGCCTGCTAAGTAATGTTCTTGTAAGTTCCATGCCGCCCTACAAGTTATGTCCACAGTAGCAGCCATAAGAATATATCAATTCGATATGATTAAATATCCGTATTTGCATAGAGCCCTCTTTACAACCCTTTTGATATGATTGTTTGAGTTATGCATGTTCATGCATTGTCTGTCAGTTGGAGTAGCGTGTAAAATTTCTGAAAGGCTTGCCTGTTAAGTAGCCAAATGTTTTGTTGATCGAGATGCAAGATTTGTGTATTGTGTCTACTGATTTCAATGTTTGGTGCCAAGGAGACAAATCATATGCAGCTGTTTTGTCCTTGGTTTCTAACCAACTGTTCAGTGATGTTTTCTGCTACCTACTGTTTATCAGCATAGTTTCATTTGACTTTCCCTTCATTTTGGTTGATCAGGCAAGTTTGTGCTCTAGTTATGTTTGTTAGTTACCTCAAAAGAAAAGACTACAATATTGTTAAAACTTTTATGTGGGTGGTAAGCATCTATGATGATCAAATGTCTTGTTCTTGCAGCGAAATGGGCACTCAGAAGATTCCAAAGACCACACTGAAGAATCTGAGGTTAGGAGTAACAGCTTAACTTGTATGCTTATTATTGATTAATTCTCTTTTGCTGCTATTAAGGCTCTTTTTTGGTCCAACTATCTTCTATTTGCTGAATGCTGTTGAATGGTCATTAATGTTGGAATATGAGGCACACCAGTACTTTTGTCCCTGTAGTCTCATTTGTTTTTTATGCAAGCCTTTAGTTTGGGTTTGCTTGGCTCATTGTTTATTTTGATATGGATAAAAAGCATACTCCCTAAGCTTCCTATGATGTTACTATTTTCCAAATCTGAGCCTTTTTCTGGACCTCCGGTTGTAAATTTGTGCCCTAGATACCCAAAAATTGTGGTACAGTGACTTCACATATCTTGGAGGCTTAGAATCTGCTAGGCTCTATTAGAGTACTGGCTGTGTCCCTGCCAAACACTGGTCCAGCGGGAACCAAAATGTTCACATTGTTAAAAGTACATGCATAGTTGCATCAGATTGTTTTATGGTATGTTCTCTGATTATTTGCATTTGGCCTTTGCTCCGTTGTATATGCAGAGTGTATATGTTAGAACAACATATGCTTTGTATAATTTGCTAGTACACTTTCCAGCATTTCTTGTACTTGTCAACTTGACTTTTTTAATCTCTTCTTTTAGCGGTTAGTATATGATCAAATGAGTATAGAACTCACTGTCTTCTCTACCATGTACCTATTTTCTTATTCAAATTTTAAAGCAACTGATATATCCTTTTTGTTCTAGCCATGGATTTCTCTCACTTATGAACCAGCAAGGAGTAATATTGCAAGAAAGTACCATGCTGAGATGATATCAAATGAGGGTGGGCCTATAGATTTCACAATGAGCACGTAAGTGTTGCTAGCTCTTCATTAGTGTAATATGTAATACTACTGCAAATCATTATCTCTTTTATGAAATGTAAATACATTTATACTTTGCCATGTGCACAAAAAAAGTATTGATTAAAGGAACAAACTCGAGTAGTCTTGACATGCAACAGAAGAGTTCTATAGTGTTTTTTAGGAAAAAGCTCACTTTACTTCCCTAAACTATTTCACTGGATCACTTAACCCCCTAAACTATTTTTTTGGCTCATTTTACACCTCGAACTATTTAAAAAGGCCCACTTTATACCTTAACAGCATTTCTCTTTGTTTCTCTCTATACAAGTCGTGTTTGTACTGAAATTTGATAGGATGGATAGATGCATTACGACTTACCTCTCAACATTTTTTACAATTTCTCTCTCTATTTCCGCTGATTGGAAGCATTCAAGACCAATTTAAACATCAAAATTTTAGAGATCAAACAAATAAAAAACACTGAAAATATTTCGAGCTTTGATAATGGTGTCATCTATGGCTCCACAAAATTTTATCTCAAAATACGACTTGCATAAAGAGAGACAAGCCAAAAATATGTTGTTAAGGTGTAAAGTGAATCATTTTAATAATTCATGGTGTAAATGAGCCCAAAAATAGTTTAGGGGGTCAAACATGAAATCATACTTGTGTTTTAGAATTTATTTTTACTCAAACAGTTCATTTGTAGCAAGATGTGAGATTTTTGTACCTATGCTACATTGACATGTATGAATACAACTCGTAAGACAGAAAATGGCTCCTACATTCACATTAACATTTTCACTTCGATGCATTCCTTGTGTGTTGACCACTTGACTTGTTTAAAACTGCCTTGGTTGCCTTGTTATTATTTCAAGTTTGGAGAAGCAAAGCCTGAACTAAGCTTCGGGAATCAAAATGTAGAACTTTTGATATTATTACTTCAAGTCTTAAATGCAAAATTTTTGATATTATTACTTCAAGTCTTAAATTTGATATTATGATGTGTCACAGAAACTGTGATCAAAATCTAAATGAGCGATTTAGAAATGTAAAAATAACTTCTTTGTGATTGGAATATGTTGCAATTAGGTATAATTAGTATATAACTAGAAAATTCTGTTTCATAAGTTATATTTGAATATGATCCTCCAAGTGATGCGAGTTATCTGCCGAGTGAGTTTTTTTTTTAATCACAATGCAGGCTGTTCTGTTTAGACGTTTTTAGGTGCAGGCTAATACTGCTTCCTTGCTGAGCTTTTTCTGCATATCGTTATTCACTTCTTTGCTTTTCACTGCTGTTAACATTATGTGTCAATGCTATGCCTTTAGAATCACGATTAGAATAGTAGATAAGTTTGCTAAATTTTCTAACACTTAACCTTCTTCTATAAATCATAAACATGTGATCCTGTCAAATTTGTTATGCAGATCTGAGTATGTAACCTCCTTGTGCCCTGGAGGGTCGACAGGTAGCAGGAATGTTAACAGAAGCCATGCAATTAGGTGCAGTGCTTATCTTTTCCCCTGCCGATGCAACTGATCTTGTTATATATATGTATTTAGTTCACTTTTTTCTGTTTACCTTGGTTTCTGGTGGGACAACTTTATTATTATAGCATGGCGATACTCCTAACATATACTTCTCCATTATCATGAGAACCTTGATCAGAAAAGTTGTTCAAAAGTATTTGGCACTCCATGGAATGCGATGTCTCTTTTTCAATTTTTACCACTACAATTAGAAAATCTTCAAAGTTCTTAATCGTGTCCATCCATGCCCTACTTAGAACACTAAACAGACTTTCTAGACTTCTAGGGGCAAAACGGTCATATCCAGTAGTTGATGATTGCCTAATTTTGTGTGCCTTATTGATGGATGTCAGTCAAAAGAAAGCAGAGGGAGTACAGTGTCATGGCCTGGGAAATTGATAGGAGGATTTGTTTGGTATGTTGGTAGTCATTGAGAGCCTGCTGATAAATGATAAATGATACAGTTACAATCTTTAGGACATTAGAAATTTTGGAATTCATTTTATATTGTGAACTTACCAACGAGCTATATAACTTAGTTTCACATATTATTAATTAGTAACTACAATATTGCTCCCTTTTTATTAGTACTGCTATGTCTTCTTTTCCTCTTATTTCTCAAGCTAGACATGAGATGCAAAAATATAATTTATCATTTAAATGCGTTTTTTTTTCCTCTTCATTGCCTAACAGAGAAATGCTTAAACTGCCGTTGGAAGAGCGCCTGAAGAAATGGTTTACTGAGGTTAGATCTGAGATACTACGTTCTAATTCTGCTAAGCTGGCCAACTGTTTAAGTTGTTTTGTAACTTCTGTCTGTAATAGTTGCGTATTTGCTCAAAATAGGTATCTCAAGTGACTAAGTTTGATGCTCTAATGCATCTTGCTCCAACCTATTCAGAGGATGATGTTCTCAAAGTGCTTCCAGTGTACGCGGATTTAGTGCGTGGTTTATGGGTTTGCAAAAGTTCTTTACTGTTTGATGATGGAGTTGCTTGCAAAAGAGATAGAATTCTTCTTGAATTTACGAAAAAGGATTCCATCCCTTTGAAGGACATAGACAGATTGCTTCGGGTAGATGACTTGAGATTGAAAGGGAGAATTCTGGTTCCATTGTGTAAAAAAAGGTTAAAACTTGGAGACTGCAAGTTTATATCACCAGTGGATTCCTCCTTCATAAAACGTTATCCCCATGTAGTCAAGGAGCAAGACCATGCTTGGTCTGTACGTGAGACTACTATGCATGACTCGCAAGAGACATCCAGCAATACCGAGGCTAGGAAAACCAAGAACTCAACCAAGTCTAATATTCCTTCAAAAGGGCCTGGTCCAAATACGACCAAGGCGAGGGATGGTCCTGTGGAAGGAATTGAAGGCCTTGTCCACTCTGTCTTGGATACTATTTTCACTGCCAATAAAGTTCGCAGGTAATCTGTTTAGTGATTTGCAGATTATTTTGATTTTGCTCTTTATTACTTTGAAGTTTTACCCAGTGTCTTGGTATTATAATTCAACTATCTGTATTCTTTGGGTCTAATGCACATGTATAGCAATTGAAGGTGCTATACTATGTTTTCTCTAGAATTAACCCTTGAAACTCCAGCATATTTCTGTCCATGCCATACATAATAAGCACATATGTATATGGTGGTCGGTCTTGTTGGCAGAACCCTCTTAATGGTGCTATTTCTTTATTTTTTTGAAAATATGGTACCAATTTTTAGTGATATGTGATGCACAGGTCGGAAGTGATTAATTTGTAGCAGCTATCATTTTGAAAGAGCAACTTAACTCTGATGAATTATCTAATTTGAGTGGAAAATGTGGTGTTATTCATGCCTACCTATTTCCATTCAGTATTTTGGTAGTGACAATATAAACAGTCTATTGCTAGTTATGTTGGTATTGGTATAGATTCTGCATTTAACAATGTAGATATTCACTTTCAGGGTGTAGAACTGGCACTGGAATGGTAAAATACCATTATTTTACCTACATTAAATATTAGTTTTGTGTTAGTTTCGTATGCAAAGTTTACCTGGCCTAGCATTAGATGCTTCTTGGATAGCATGTGGTTGCATGGATTTACCATCCTTGGGAGGTGAGGTTCTGGGATTAGGTCCATATGACTACAGCACTTTCGCAAGACAACAAACCCCATAGATAAGCTATAACATTTGTTGATGATAGGTTTAAATTTTATCTGCAAATTTTCAACAAATACAAAAAAAATCAATACAATGCATAAGTGTTGTTTACATGGCAAGTATTGCAGTAAATGATGGCGTCAGGTTCATTTATTTGTATTTTTTTTTGTTCCTGATTGCATCTTTAGACTCTTGCATTGCAATAATAATGGATATATGTTTGACTTAGTATCCAGGCAGTTCGTAGTGACTTGAGACAGTTGGCAGCTAGATATGCTTCTGATAGAAAGGGTGGACAAAAACTGCAAGCTCTATCAAAAGCTGCAACAACTTGTGTTCATTTTACTCTTGCACAACTCCAAAAGTCATTAGAACCAGTTGCTGTTCTTGTTCATGGTGTGTATGTTGCAAAGCCTACAGATAAGAAGTCTCCACGGTACGCAGAATATGCAAATACTTTGAATACCATCTTGATATTGACAGAGAACTTTAAACTCATTTGTTAACTTGGTCCCCTGCAGACATTTACTTATTGAGCTCTTCCGTGATAAAGATCCCAATGCAAAATTAACCAAGCAGGAGATACTTGATGGCGCACTGAATATTCTAAAGCGACAAATTACTGAAAAAGAGTACCATCAGGTGTGGAGGGAAAGAACCTATTATAGCCTTTAAGTTGTGTACTATTATTAGTGCATAATGCTGCATTGCTTACCCATTCAACTATTTTGGTGCATTCTTTTTTTTTGGGAGTCGTCTGTCATGCCAGTTCTCAGTTTAGTTTGTTTGGTGTGTGTTCGGAGTTCTCTTGAGCATTTTGTTAGGCTTTACTCATTTGTTTGCAAGGTTCTTTACTGGTTTTGTGTGGGAGGTTAAAAGGGAATGTATGCTCACTCTGTTTAGTTTTTTAAAATTGTTTTTTTATTCTTTCTTGTTGGTGTTTTGTGTTAGATTGGGAGAAAGAAAAGCGCATCACTGATTCTCTCTTTTACAAGTGGGAATGATTGCCAAATAACAATTTTTGGGCATAACCCACTGGAATATTGATTGGTAATAATTAATGTGAGGCATGTTCAAAGTAAATTGACTATGTTGTATGAACTAATCTTAGTTGACGTCTTTTTATACATACTGAAAGAAAACTCAGCTTTTGCAAAGAAATATTGCCTAAGTACAAAAATAAAATTGTTTGTTGCATTTAGCGCTAGCCCTGGGGCAGGGCAAGCGGTGCAACCACCCTGGGCCCCAGGCCTCAGTGACCGACACATTACCTGCTGATTTGCCTAGTGGATTGTGCATAAGCACAAGCTTGCTAACGTGAGCCCAGGAAGCTCTAGGTTGCTTCGGGCTGCCCTTTTTTTTCTTTACAACTACCAAAGACACTAGTGATGATGTTTGCCATAAACATTATCGCACCTATATTCATACTGTCCATCTCAAAATGTACCTACTTTTATAGTTCATTTATCTGCAACAGTAATTACAATTTAAAACGAAGTATATATTTTAATATTATAGGGCATCTTTTTTTATCTTGCCCTAGGCCCTTGAAATTCCAGGACTGGCCATGGTTGCATACGATTAATTATATATCATACAACTGTGATTAGTGATGAAGACAGAGCATGTGGCAATTCTGCCACCTCTTGAGGATTTTGTCATTCTTTTAATAATTGCACATTTACTTGAAATTTGCTTTTGAGCTGTCACTACCTCTTGGAATAATGGCAATTTCCTTTCATTTCTTGGTGATTTAAGTGAAAACTCTAGCAAAGATAAGTCCTGTTTGGAACTTTGTAAGTTGCAACTATACTGACAACTTACGATATTTTCTCAAATAGTCAATCTGTATCCTGGCTGTAATTTCTTTGTATACTGATATTTAATCCAGACATTTGAATTCGTTTATGTGGTTGAAATTCTTTTTTTCTAAGGACATTGTTTTGTTATCAGCATGTGACTGAGATCTGCATCTTGACTGAAGATGGACACTTAGTACTGAAAAATGGTGATGAACCCTGACTCTTGCTACAACAATGAACCTTGTAAATGCTTAAAGCGTTTCCCATTCCTTGAAATTACAGGTATGTTTTAGCTTTCTTATATGTATATTAAGGTGAATCTAGTTCTTAGCGCACACCAACATAGATTAAGAAAATGAATTGGAAGAAATACATTACGTGATGAAGTGACCATCTGTCAAAATTGAAGACCCTTAGATCCAATCTTCCCCTATACATGTGCTGATTTGCTCGTAGATGCTAACTTAACTTTTCTATTGACTATTTCAGCTGAATTTCTGTTTTTTTAGAAAGAGCTGAGTTTCTCTTCATTGGTCAATATTGATTCAGAACAGAAATATTTCATTACAAGTTTTAGGGAATTTTTTTTATCACTATGTTGGTCAGCTTACTCATTAGTTCAGTTCTTACTAGTTGATTTTATTATGAAATTTCATTTGTTAGTTTTTCCAATCTGATTAGTGTTTTACTCATTAATTTTTTATTCGAACAGTTTTTGATGTTCTTCAGAGATACGGAAATCAGTACATAAGCATCTGAGATTTAGGTTTATCGCAAGTTTGCAACATCTAGTCTTAGGCCAGACTCCAAGCATGGTTAGCTTTGGTTGCACGTTTCCAGATTTTCCTTCCCTGGGAACAGTATTTCCTCAGAAGTCTTTTCCATTGGATTGTGACATGTAATTACAAAGCGATGCGTTCTGCCATTATTAGAATGATATTTTGTTAGTGTTAATGGGAATATGTATATCGAAGTTCCTTCTATCCTCCTAACCAAAGGACAATTAGGAGAGCTGCAAGGAGATTTAACAAATATATTTTCTATAATACCCTTTCATTAGTTTTCGCTGCAATGATATTATGTTCTACTTTTGATACTAGACCTGTTTGGCTGTTTACTTTATTGCTTGGTCAATATGCATGTCAAAATTTCGTGGAGATAAAATGTTTTAGTGCTAAATCTTACACAACTGATGTTTGGCAGTAGGCAATTAGCCCAGTAGGTGCCAGAAGAAGCAAAGCGTTTAGAGAGTTGAAGCAACGTCACCACTTTACGAGTAGCTTTCTCATTGCGTATTCTGCACCCCTACGAGGTTATGACTGCTTACATTGTTCAGATGAAAATGACGTTGATTCCATCGGAATCATATCCCAGCAAAATTTCAACATCTGATCAACCTTTTAGAACTAAGGGTTATATTACATCAACTGTGCCATTTCTGTATTTTTTTAAAATGCCATAATTTACATGAGCTGTCAACATACCACATATCTGTATGTACAAACAATTTTCGCCACACAGAAAACACGGTAAAAAAAATGTAAATTAGCAATCTTTGTACTCACAAAGTCAACAATCTTCAAAAACCAATAAAAATGCCATCTAAGGCCTTCACACATCTCACGGTATGTACATCATTGCCTGTTAAGATGACCGAGAAGAAATTCTTATTAAGGTAAATGCCCGAATGATATATATAGTTTGGTATAATGAGTAATGCAATTTTATGATGCTTTGTTAATTAAACAAATACACAATTTCATCTCAGACATGAGAGATGTCCGGAAAAAGGGAATCCATGCCAATTCCAAAATGACTTGGACAAGTAAATGCCCTGAGTTTTACAGCGACAAAGTGCAATGTCAATTCCAAAATGACCTGGACAAGTTATTAATTTATTATTCTGCAATATTTCCTCAGGACCAAAATACTGATCAAGATGTAAGTTCTTGCCTGAGCATTTTGACAGGCTCTTATTACAATGAGTAACTAAAAGTTGAAGGAATCAAAATTAAAGGAGGAAAAAAAAAAACTCTCTAGCACTTAGTGCCATTGGTTACACATCAGTTAGTTCATCAAAACTTTTCTGAACACCACAGCTAACACCAATATCAAGAAGCACCTAAAGAGTGACATGGATGCAGCAACCTTGAGCAAGGGCCTAACAAGCAGAGATGAGAAGATGACTGCACTCACCTCAATGAAATGGTTCATCAGCAGCTCACTCTGCGTGTAATTTCCCCCTTTGGATGAGCTACCTTCCTCCCTGCTCACTCTCACCTGCACAGGAGGAGCTGATGATCTCTTATTCTCCACTTGAACACCCTGATGCATCTGAATCGCATCGAGTTTCGCGCAGATCTCAGCGAGCAATCGCGCTTGCGAATCGCCTTTGATCATGATTTCTTCCTTCATTGTAATCAATTCAGTCTGAAGATTTTGTACATTGAGCTTGATCTGTCCAATGTCTGCACCCAATTCAGCAATGGTGGTATGCTCATTGCAGTTGCACTCTTTTCGCTGGGAGATCAGGTTCTCTTCTTCCTCGGAGATGATCTCCGTTGAAGCTCTCCTCGTAGATCTCATGGCGGCGAAGCTCTCGGAGTAGCTCGGCGCTCGCCGGAGCCGGTGAGACGCCGACCGGTGCAGCAGCCTCGTCTTCGTCGACGCCGGCGGCGGTGGCTGGCGGTGGCTCGCATTGGCATTGGATGTCAACCAATCCTTCTCCCTGCCGATCACCTCCCCTATGTCGGACACCGTCCTCGCCGGCGCCGCCCTTCTCCCGCCGCCGTTGTTATCGCCGGCGGCGTCGATCTCCGAGCAGAGCTCCTCAAGGCGCGCCGCCGGGAGGGAGGCGTTCCTGGTGGAGAGCACGCCGTTCTTGGCAAGCTTCCTGAGCCAGGGGATGTCGATGGCGTCGACTTCGACGGCGGCGGCGGCGAGGAGGCGGCGGTTGAGGGAGCTGATCTCCATCTCCTGGTGGAAGACTACGGCCTTGAGGAAGGCGAGGGTGTCCTCGTCGTGGCTGATCCTCTCCTCCGCCACCCGCCGGAATTGCTCCGCCTCCATCCGCTCCGCCGCCTTCTCCGCCTGCAGCCGCACGATCATCGTCAGCGCCTCGTCGGCGCCCGACGCCGCCGCCTGCCTCTCCACCTCCAGCTCCGCCCTCAGCTCCTCCACTGCCGCCTCCTGCCGCCGCAGTGCCTCCCGCAGCGCCGCCGCCGCCACCTCGCCGTTTTCTTCTTCTCCGACTCCGGCCATTCTTGCACGCAACCAACTCCAAAATGGGTATGCAGTTATGCACACTATTTGGAGAAACCGAAAAAGAAGGGGGAAATATTTGCAATTCTATCAACTGAAAAATCCGATTTGCTTGATGGTTTTGTGGGAATGGATTGGATTAAGGTAGAGAGAAGAGAAGAAGTGTGGAAGATGACAAGTCATCAGTACACAGATTAACAAGAGTTATCCAGATGTGAAAGCAAAGAAAGGAGATGTGAAGGATCAAGAACACACTTCCAACCTCTAGCCAGAACAAGCTCTATTAGTCCAAATAATTGGCAACTTTAGTGGTAAGGAAAGCTACCCATGATTAGGAACTTTGTACAATATGTCATTATCATTTATCGAGAGGAAAGCAGTAGTGCCAATGAGTGGCATCCATATATTGGCTTAATATATATATGCTTTGTATAAATTTTATATTAATTTTACTTCATTTTATACATACAAAAAGAACCATTCAATTCTCATTAAGCATATGCATCTGACACCCTCATGACATAAATTATAAAGAGAGGAAAAAGCAAGGCCCAAGTCAACTGTGTTGATTCTGAAAGCTGGGCCCCATACATACATATGGCCTACATGTCAGTGCCTTGTGATGGGCATCGGATTTTATTTTTAACCAGAAATCGTGGGCATACCCTCTTGGTTGTTGATAAACTGCAGTTTTTTAAACCGTCGACACGACTCACGAAGGATGGCGCGAAGCACCCAAGATGTGGAGGCGCCGACAGGCCAACCAGCCTACGCCACGTGACAGTGTGCCATTTGTCCATCTTGGAAAACGATGGGCTCTTACATTTTCATTTACGCGTCAAATTTGTTGATTTTCTGATTGGGTCCGGCTCACACTGGGTGGCTAATGGCTTTCTAGTTTTGAATTACATAAAGCCTATACTAGTGGACATATTTGTTTTGTTGGAAAACCATATGAAATTTAGAGGATTCAATTCCAATCTTATAGAAAAAAAAACAGGCAAGCCTTTGGAACATAAATTGAATCTAATATTTTCCTTTGAAAAATAACCATGAGACCATACCTCATGTTTTCATTCCTTGGTCTCTTGCAATCATTCTCTTTTCCTGTAGCCTCCTCTAAATCAAAGAAATCATGGAGGAATTTTGTAGGGTTAAAAAATCCTATAGGAAAATTTCCTATATAGCCATTTGAAACAAATGATTAAAGATCTCCAAATCCTATGAAATTCCTATGGAATATCTTTGCGCATGCAAGTTTTGGAGAAAAATTAACAAGAGTTCTAATCTCTTGGAAATTTTTCTATGAGTCTATCTTCCTCATCCAATTCCTACATTTTTCTCATGGTCCTGTCAAAACAATTATTCCTATATTTTTTTCGTGTTTTGCAACTCCATCTTTTGTTGTTGCATCCTAACTAGGCCATATAGATAGTTGGGCAATCTAATGTTTTAATATTATATATATATTATATATGTATGTATATAAATTAGAAAAAATGTGTTAAAAAGTATATAGTTTGTGCCTAAAAAGGTATATGATATGTAGTGCTACATAAGATTCGTTACTAGAATTTATGGTAAGTGGTAGAGCCAACGACATTGCGAAGTCCGGACGACTAATAGCGTTTACTGGTGATTGATTTTTTTTTTTAGGCGTTGATGATATTTTCTAGTCAAGATTCAAGCAACGGAGTCCGAGCGGTCGCCTGACCTGCACGGGAGCTGGATGTGCCATTTGTTATGGTTACCATAAAAGAATTTGTCAGAAGTAAACCCGCATTAGAGAATGGAACTTGAAAAAATGAATAATCAGTTGAAAATTAATGGTAGATTTGATTAGATGAATTATTATGGAGATATGAGTATCGGGTGCTACCACATAGTAAAATGCTACTGTGCTACAAAACTTAAAAAGTGTATCAAAAAGTCATAAAAAATATGAAAAAAAATCTGAGATGTACAACACTATGGAATGTAGCACCACACTAAATATCAACTCAAAATTCAACCTATATAAGAAAAAAAAAAGAAGACAAAAGACATACTTTGCCTTGGATCGATTTGCGCATGCGTAATTTCTGTGGGCACTAGGTTTGAATCCTGTTGGGTGGAGTTATGCACCCATGATTGTATTACCACACTACCGGTGCTTCCTTTAAAGTTTTAGTCGACTTGTACATGTGGGGGAAACATTGATAGTGATTATTGAAGCTTAATGGTGTGGAACCCATCTTAAACTAGGTAATCCTAATCCTATGTATGTAACAAGTGGCTAACTACACTAGTCGATCCACATTATTATTATTAATAAGTGCATTCGAGCCTACTATTTTGGGCCAGGCAGCCTGTTGAATTTGCAATTAAAATTCCGAATGTGTCTCTGGCCAGGTATGGTTTATTTCATGCTAAAATTCGAGCTCAAGCAGGGCCCAATAGCGCTCGGGCCATTAGTCATACTTGGTCTGGACCAGGCTAAATTTTAAACGTCAAAATGAGGGCCCATTCTGGGCTTGTTTGTCTGTTTGGTTTGATGCCATTTTCAACCATACAAAATATTTGGCAATGCCGAAATTTAATACGGTAAAAAGATAACATTGACAATATACTATCATACTGCAATTTGGCAATTCCGGAATATCTCTCTCAAGAACACTACAGAAACTTGACAAGGCTTCAAATTAATTACATTCAACGCTTGTAAAAGCCACGACAAACTGAACAAACCCTCTATTAAGTTGTAAAACGACTTTCCCTGTCACGGGCGATAAACAACACGAGTAGCCCTACGCCAATCATGTTATGAGCTGAACTTTGTTTCTAGTCTCTGGAAGCATATGCCTCAACCACAGCACAGGTTGCTGGGGTAAGAAAATAATTAATTGTGCCATTTTGATCTTGTTAGTCTGAAGCTTCCAGTTTCATCACTAACAACATGCCTGAAACACCTTATTCTCCAGGTATGTCAAATGGTATAATTAATTTCTACTAATTTAATTCAGTAATCTAAGACTTCCATCACACAATCTACTCAATAATTTTCTGAGAGGCACCAACATTTCTAGTGTAAAATTTGGTATCTCTTGATACTTCTGGTGCTAGGATGTATCAAATTTACACTAAGAATTTTAGTACCTCTTAAGGACCCTAAAAATTTCTCTTTCTTAAAACCTCTAACTCATGGTGATTTTACCGGATAGAAATTTTGACCGCCAAGCATTTGCCATCCATAATACCCCCTCATAAATATAAGCATTTAATTTAGAGGATAAATGTGAGACATCCTGATGAGTCCGGCCCAGGTGGGGTTGGACGAAAGCCCGACACACCGATCCGGATTCCCCGAATCCTGCAATCTTAGCACCATACGTCTAAAGCCCGACACACTGATCCGGATTTCCCGGATCCCGCAATCTTAGCACCGCAACTCCGGCGCACCCACTCGGGGAAAAGCCCAATCTCCCTAAAAGAGTAGTCTGATAGGGAAAGGGTGGCTCTCCCTTTTAAGGTGACTTCCTTCTTCCTAGCTAAGCAAGGTGGGATTATTCAGAGGCTCACACGTTCGCCGCCCGACTACAACTGTACTAGACGTTACAACTGTACTAGACAGATGTGTGTTGCGTCTTTGTCAGCGGGTAATAGTGGAGGATGTCCTCATCACATCCTATACTAAGTACTAATATAAATGTTATGTCAAGATTTGTAGTACTATGATGTATCACATTTATCTTTAAATATTTATATTTGTGGACGGAGGGAGTACCGTTTATTTGGAATGAATTATTTTTGAAAAAAAACACACAAGATAATATAAGTTTCACATATTAACAAAGTAGACCTTATGACTAGTAGTCACCTCAGCCATCTATCGGTTAACTAGCCCATTGTTCCCAAATTTTGGAACCCCAATTTCTATAGAGCCTTCGTTTGCACAACCAAGACAACAACGGGTTTTCTATGTCTGTACTCATTTATTATTATTATTATTATTATTATTATTATTATTATTATTATTATTATTATTATTATTATTATTATTTATTATGAAAATACATTAAATAGAAGCTAAAGTAGTCTTGAGAGAGTTCTAAAGAGATGTTGGAAACGGATTATTAGCCATGTGTAAAACGAAAATTATGATTAGTATACGATTGGTTTGAGTATTAATTATTAAAAATCTGACCCATATATTCATTTGATTTTTTTCAAACAATGTTTATATATAAATTTTCCACACAAAATGACCCGTTTAGTAGTTTGAAAATCGTGCTAATAGAAAACAATGTAAAATTTTAGCCACTGGACTGAAAAAACATGTCCTTACATGTGAAAAACATAAAAGGCGATGACCAGCTTTTTACGCGTTTTTTCTTAGATTCCTTTTAACGATAAAGAATTAAGTTGAGATCATCGGCGTCTCCTATAAGATTTGAAGACCTAGAGACCACATAGCGCAAAAAGCAGACGCACAGTTCCTGATCCTTACACAGCATCCCCGATTTGGTTCTCTGTCAAAAAAGTGCTTTATATGCTCCGTTTAGACTATATTATCTTCTAACGAATCACAATAACTTTCACTGTTCAAGAGGACCATATCAAGCATCAAGAAACCTACCTCAACTGTAACAAAGGAGCGTCACAAGTGTTCCCTACCATTTAATTTTGATAACGAATAATGGTGAACAGTTAAAATTCCTGCATATCCATTACTTTTTTCCCCCAAAGCCCTCTAGCCAGTTATCAGAGCTGAACAACCTCAAATTTAAAATATAAGGCCACCTTTGATTTAAACAAAATTTTAGAGGAAATATGGAGAATTCAAATCCTATAGGAATTTTTCTTACCTAGTCCTTTGTTTCAAAGGATTGGAGATTCCTAAATCCTACGAAATTCATATGGAATGGATGGTTGCTTGCATATTTTGGAGGAATTTTTTCAAGAGCTCTAACATATTAGAAAATTTCTAATGAGTCTATCTCTTCTTTAATTCTTGTGTTTTTCCTATGGTACTATCAAACGGCCATTCCTGTATTTTTCTGTGTTTTGCAATCCTCTACGCTTGTATTCTTATGAAAATCCAGTGTTTTTCCAATTTCTCTGTTTTCACAGTTCTACGATTCAAAGGGGCCAGTATCTTGTCATCCGGACGACTCAAAAGTCTGAGTTTTAAACCTTTCTTCATGAGACATATGATTTAACTGATACTCTATCCGTTTTAAAACACTACTACATAAGATTAGATGATACATCACCTAATAGAAACGAATCGGGAATTACTATTTTGAGTACAAGCGGCATCAGATTCTAGAATGAAGCACCATTATGGGATTGGAAAGCAGGTGGTCCTCTATATGGGGTCGATGATGAACCTAAAGACACAAAGGCCCTACAATGAGGCGTAGGGACGAGGTAGGCAAAGTGAACACAAATTTGATAGCACCTCATAAGATTTTTATAGTACCCGGATCATAGTTTAATTCCATGCTGATGCCTATATATTTGGCGTCAAACCAAAAAGTCCATATCAGACATGCACCTAAGAAAAATAAATATTTGCCACTCTTTGATTGGCTCTTTTCAAAGCGCCATTCAAAAAGATTGTAATTGTTGTCATACCACTCGAAAGATTTGGTAGTTTCATGCTTGCCTCTTTGGCTTTTTTCAGACAATTTCAGAAGAGCGGTTCCCTCTAAATAACATTTGTATCATAAACTTCTTTTTAGCCTCCTCCGTTTTCTTTGCCTGTTACATGGTGCTCATGGTTATGACCCAGTTCTTTCCTATCCATTTCTCCTTCCATCAACAGCAGCAACAGCTTTCAAGGCACCCTATACTGTACTTATGTGACCTCGACTAGTCAGTTGCACAGTCATGCAGCGAGCAACTCGTCTATGGTCCAATCTTCCTTGGTTAATTATTAGATTGTGACAATTATGTCCATCCTCTACATTGCCATGAACCTATTAATCCTACTGTACATGCCTGAGGAGGCAAGGAACAATTACAATTAACGAGTTCCAAGATAGCAACGATTTTGTCTATATATGCCGAGGACACACTCTCCAAGTTCGGGTCACCTAAACAACAAAATTTCAATCACCCACGTACCCAAACCCCTGTTTTCCTAGTAATATTTTCAGAATCTCTGCAGTGAACTAGATTCTTGAGCTGCTGGCTGCCATGGATGAATAATGGTGGGTGAGAAGAGAGAAAATGAACATGAGAAAATAGGGTTTATATAAAGTGGATGAGAAGAGAGAAAGTGGACTAGATTCGGGATCTTTTTGTTTGGAAGACTACAAAAGATGGAATTTTTACTGTTAACTCTATGTATAAGGGGCTAATGTTTAATGGTGTGATACCTAGGAAGGAGTTAATTTGGAAGCTTAGTATTCCGCTTAAAATTAAAATCTTCTTGTGGTATCTTAAAAAAGGAGTAATTTTAACAAAAGACAACCTAGCTAGGAGAAGGTGGAAAGGTTGTCTAAGTTGCTTCTTTTGTAACTCTAAAGAGTGAATACAACACTTCTTTTTTGATTGTATCATGGCCAGGTATATTTGGAGTGCTTGTTTCTTCACTTTCGGAATTAGACAGCCACATAGCAAGTTCGAGTTGTTCGTAAATTGGTTATATGGTGTTAAACCTAGACATAAAAAACAAATTTATATGGGCATTACTGCCATGTTGTGGGCTTTATGGCTTTGTAGGAATGATGTAGTATTCAATGACTCTAACCCTATTTCTTTCTTGCAGGTAATCTTTGAGGGGACTCATTAGGCAAGACTTTGGTCGTTGCTTCTTAGGGAGGATGGAGAGGCTGTTCGATTGCATTGCAGATCTTTGGAGTCACGCATGTTGGAATTCTATGCTTCTTTTGGTTGGAACTTTAGAAGAAGAATCTATGTTTAGAACTTGGGTCCTTCTTTGTAAGGGTGTTATCTCCCATATAACGGGACGAGTCTTACGTACTCTTACTTTGTTGGCTATGTACACCTCTAAAGGTGTAGATGATGGGTTAATCTAATCTTTTATCTAAAAAAAATCTTTGTAGCTATAGAAATTGTGGGCGAAGTGGCGAATATCCGACCACAACGTCTTTAGAGTGGCATAATAACGATTGCAATATATTCGGTGCCAATTAATCTTTAGAGTGACAGATATCCAATTTTCAAAAGTAGAAAAGCGAATTGTCACGTACTTTCCTCTCTAGTGCGCAAATCTATCATGTTAAGGGATGATGCAGACAACTAACAAAGCTGTCCGTAGGAAACAGAACAAATGGATATCCAAAAAATAGAATTTCCTTTCAGAAGAAGTGGTAAACTGAAATGATTTCACGTGGTGTGAGATATCTAATCTTTGGCCCCATGATACTTTAAGCCAGGTGTCCCCTTTCCTAAAAGCTTATAATTTTTTTCTAAGAATTATCGATCACTTAGTCCTCATAGACAGGGCAATTCGACTACAAAATCAAAGATTGAATTCTATCTTCTGTAAACCCAAAATTCAGCAGAATGAAGTTATGCTTCAGTTTCTAGCAACTTGTTCTCAAAATTGGTTTACCAATTGGACATAATCCAAGATATGAGCAGTTAGGACTAGACAGATGATAAATCAAGAGTACCATACAGGCTGATGATAATTAGCCAAGAAACAATTTTACTGTAATTCTGACAAATTGGATTACACAAATTCAGAGATTACCACAGCACTAACACACTTACTAATATGATAGCAAAAGAGGAAAAAAACACACACACGTACACACACACGGTCACACACTACTAATAGTAGTCTAGTTACCTTGCAAGAACACCACCCACAGGGCTTCAGAAGCTGAAAGCTGAGAGAAAAATGGCACAGGAGGAAGCCAGTGCCAGGATGAACGTCTTCGCCGGAGTCGGCAGCGCCGCTGCGCCGTTCTTCCCGTTGTGCGGCCGCGTCTCAGCCACTCCACCGCCGCCGGTGGCGGCGGCCGTGCTGCCACCCTTGTGAGCTCCTATGGCCATTCTCATGGGAACCTTCACCTGATCATGGTGTGTGTGTTCGTCTGCTTGACCAAGCTTCCTGGGGACCTGAATCTTCAGGAGTTTCTTGCTTTCAGTGACTGAATTGAACAGGCAAAAAAAAAATCAGAGAACTTGTTAAATTGTCCAGACGATTAGCATCACAAATCCTCAGTTTACTAAAGATTACTACCATGGAAAGGAACGGAAGAACCATCAAGAATGAAGAAAGCAACAGAGAGATCTGCTCACCGACCATGCAAATCTTTCACCTGAAGATGAGGCCTCCGATGAGCTCCATAAATCCTGTGGCTTCTCTCATGATCATCAGCAGAAGCACACCATGTGCCTTGGGAGGCAAGGGTGAGTAGGAGGATGAGAGCAAGAAAGCTTTTCATCATCTTGAGATGGACTAATCACCAACAACAAAGTATCAAGTGGAGTGTGTGGGGAGTCTCTTCTTATAACACCGCTAGTGTTAGCTACTAGCTACAAAGATAAGAGACTATGGTACTCAACACGTTAGCGGGAGGTACAATATTTTTTAGTATGAATTTTGCTACCTTCTTTGTGCCTGGAGGTAAAAAAGATATCAGTGCTAAAGTACTGGCATTAGTATAGAAATCATTTTCACATACAGGTGGCAAAGCCATTTTGACACGTGTTTGGTAACTAGTCTGTGACCGTTCACTTATGGAATTGTCTGTGAAAATAAATTTCGAGTACACCCCTTTATTTTTTATATATAAAACTTTAAAAAATAATTTCACATTTTCCTAGACATCTTACATAATTGAATAATTTCACATTTTCCTAGACATCTTACATAATTGATCTTACCCTGGTCCTACCAGAAAAAGTTCCTCTCTAGTGTGCCAAATAGTGATTGTCTGAATGATAAAAAAGTAACAATGTTTTTGGAAAATGGTTTTTTGTATACGTCTTTTGTACGAGTTTTCTTCAAAATTACAAGCATTTTTAACCATTGGATTTGCACCAAGATTTGTGCTAGAAGTTAGTAAGGAAGAAGATTATTGATGTTGTTGTCATATAACTAATGAAAATATATTTGAGAAATACGACGCAATTATATTATAATTACAACGTAACAATGTAGACACAATGTAACTTGGTTTTTTTCTTAAAAAAAACATCCTTGTGACGGATAGATTGTCATTTGGAAAAATACTGTGGATAAAATACAATTACCCAGTGAAAACTTAGGTTTTCTAATCCAAGTGTTAATTACACAACAAAAAAATGCGGATATAAAGCATGATTATGTTAAAGTGGTTCTGATATTTAGTACATAATTTTAAATATGAAATCCAGACAACTTCTTAAGGACGTTGCAGACAATGAACGAAATGTCTGAAGGAAGCAGAGCAAATGGAAATCCATAGAATAGCATTTCTTTTTCAGATGAAGTGGCAAACTGAATGATTTCACGTGGTGCCAGATCTCTAACTATAATCCTCGGCCCCACATTGCTTTGAGCCAAGTGTCCCCTTTTCCAAGAAGATTATTATATTCTTTTTCTACACGACAGAAGTGAATTATTAGACACTCTATCATCCTATACAGGACAATTCAACTACAGGATCAAAAGTTAATTTAATCTTTTGTAAACCCAAAATTCAGCAGAAGGAAGTAAGCCTCCAAGATATGATGGACAGATAGCAAATTGTTCAGCATGTGGTTTTCCAATCGAACAGAATTGATCAGGATATGAACAGTTCAAATTAGAACCACAACCACCAAAAACAATCTTTGCTTTGGGACATCATGAGACAGGTGACAAGTCAAGAATAAGATAAAGGCTGAGAATTAGCCAAGAAACATTTTCAGTGTATTTCTGACAAACAGGACACGCAACTAGCTAGCATTAGCATAATTGAGATATCACCAGTTCACCACACCACTAACACATAATTTTAGGAGCTGAAAGCTGAAAGAGAAATGGCACAGGTGATGAAAGCCAGTGCCAGGAGGGACGTCGTCGCCGGCGCCGCCATCGCCGCCGCGTTGCTCCTTCCGGTGTGTGGCCGCGTGTCAGTCGCTCCGCCGTTGATATTCGTCCTGCCGCCGCTCGAGCCGCCGCCTGGGCCGCCTCCGACGCCACCGCCGACGCCGCCGGTGCCACCACCCTTGTGAGCTATGGCCATTCTCATGAGAACCTTCACCTCATTATGGTCGCCTTCTTGGTCAAGCTTCCTAGAGACCTGAACCTCCTGGACCTTCTTGCCTTCAGTGACTGAACAGTCCAACAAAAATTTCAGAAAACTTGTTTAATTATCCAGAAGACTGATTTGTACTAGAAATTCAGTATTCTAGAAGATTAGCACTACCATGATAAAGATTTTCAGAAAACATGTTAATTCTTTAGAAGATTGATTAACTAGTACCGAAATTCAGTTATCTAGAAGATAAACACAACTATAGCAAGAAAGAGAGAACATCAAGAAAGAAGAAAGCAACTGAGGGATCACTGACCATGCAATTCTCCAACCTGGAGATGAGGCCTCGGATGAGCTCCATCAATCATGTGGCTTCTCTCAGCACCACACCATGTGCCCTGGTACGCAAGGGTGAGTAGGAGGAAGAGAGCAATAAAGCTTTTCTTCATCTTGATTTGGACGTAATAACAATAAAGCTATTATGTGTTTGTAGGCTCTTCCTCTTATAACTCCTGTGGTGTAGCTACTAATGAAGATGAGTCATTTTATAGAACATGACAAGTTATGGAGAGGTACAATTTTTTTTAGTGCACATTTTGCTATATCGATAATGTTAAAGTATAGGTTGTACTCCCTCCGTCAATAAATATAAGTTCTTTCTACGTTTTTTACAGAGATAAAGGTTGAAATGAAATTACTTTGATGCCAATGAAAAGTTATTAGTTTAGAACATCCAACCGATACGGCAATAAATGGAGAGAATCTTAATAAGTGGTTGGATTTGGAAAATAGTACCATAGAAATGTTTATATTTGTGCATAAATTTTAAGCCCTACAAATGCTTATAACATATGGAGTACCATAGAGGAACAAAACAAACACCGAAATGATGGTACCATTAAATTACCCACTAAGATAAGACCTAGTATAAGCGATGGAACCTATTCCTGTCTGCTTTTTTTTAACACTCGGAACAAAGGTTAAGGGAATTTTGTTGTTACAGGAAAAGGTTAAGGGGACATTATGAAGTGGAGGTGTTTTATGGTCTTGTCACTCTCTTAGCTTACAATACAGGATTCCTGGCTTGGTTGTCTAATGGACCTGTCACCCAATAAGATTGCTGATTTGGCACTCTTAAACAGACAAGATTATGCTTTTTTTTATTGTTTCCAATCTTCTGACTCTAATGATGTTCTGCAGGAAGAAAAAGGGACATAAGGCATTGCAATGAACAGATTCAGTTGCATTTTTGCATGTGGTTGGTGCAGATTTTTTGGTGCTCCATGGACCAGGGTCCTTGCCAGATCACCCACAATATTGTGCCAGCCTGTAATATCTGTCTGAACTGAAAATTTGGTTTTCATCTGTCAGTGACTGAAGAAAAGGATTCAATTTATAGTAAACTGTTCCACCATGTGTTTTCCAATTCGACAGAATCCAAGATATGAACAGTTCGAATTAGAACGACAAGAACCTGCAAAAACTCTCGCTGGGACAACTTAAGGCAAGAATATAAGATACAGTCTGAAAATTAGCCAAGAACCAATTTCAGTGTGTACTACTGTCAAACTGGATACACAAATTCAGAGATTACCACACCACACCATTATCTAAAAAATGATATTACCACACCACCAACACATACTAATACCTTTCTTGCAAGAACATCACCACCACACACACAGCTTCAGAAGCTGAAAGCTGAGAGAACAATGGCGCAGGCGAAGGCCAGTGCCAGGATGGACGTCGTGGCCGGAGTTGGCAGCGACGCCGCGTTCTTCTTCCCGGTGTGTGGATGCGTGTCAGCCGGCCCGCCATTGACATTGCTGGCGCCGCCTGTTGCACCACCCGTGCTGCCACCCTTGTGAGCTCCAATGGCCATTCTCATGTGAACCTTCACCTGATCATGGTGTGTGTGGTCGTCTTCTTGTTCTTGGCCAAGCTTCCTGGGGACATGAATCTTCAGGAGCTTCTTGCCTTCAGTGACTGAACAAGCCAAAGATTTTCAGAGAACTTTTTTAATTCTCCGGAAGATTAATTAGTATCACAAACTCAATTATTCAGAAGATTGGTACCATGGCAAGAATTGTCAAGAAAGAAGTAAGCATGAGAGATCACTGACCATGCAGTTGTTCCACCTGGAGATGAGGTCTCAGATGAGCTCCATTAATCCTGTGGCTTCTTTCAGCAACACACCATATGCCCTGGGATGCAAGGGTGAGTAGGAGGAAGAGAGCAAGAAAGCTCTTGTTCATCTTGAGATGGACTGAACAACAAGAAACTATTATGTGGAGTGGGGTGGGGTGTGTGTGGAGGCTCATCCTCTTATAACTTCTGTAGTGTAGCTGCTAAGATAGAGACACTTTTAGGGTCCTTGATGATTTATCGAGATTTACAGTGTAAAAGTTTATACCTCAGTAGATAGAGTTTTTTTTTTTTTTTTGAGGTCAGATAGAGTAAGGTACCAGGAGGTTCCACAAAATTAGCAATGAAAATGATGGTACCTCTCATGTGCCGTAAAATTACTCAAGAAGATAAGATCTACAAGGTATGGATGGCAGTGTTTTATATTTCGGAAACAAAAATATATATAAATTTTTCTTGGGAGGAGCCAACTTCAAAAATTGCAGATACTTATTCCTCTTCCTCTTGTAGTAAAAAACTAAAAATGCACCCGTCCCTGTTTGTTTTTTGGAGGGAAAACTCTGGAGAAAGGTTAAGAGAATATTATGAAGTGGAGGTGCTTTATGCCCTTTTCAGGTCATTGTTTAGCTTATAAATCAGGATTCCTAGCTTAGTTCAGGTCTAATGGGGCCTGTCATCCAATAAGATTGGTGATTGTAGCACTCGAACAGGATTGTCCTATGTTTTTCTGCTCCCAAGCCTGTGGCTCTAATGATGTTCTGCAGGGGAAAAGAGGGACACAAGTCATTACAAGGAGCAGTTATGGTTGCTTTCTTCCATGTGATTGGTACAGATTTTTCATCGTGCTCCATGGACCAGGGACCTTTGCCAGATCTCACCCACAAGATTGTGGCAGCCTGTAATCTGTGAATGCAGAAATTGGTTTTCATCTTTCGTCAATGACTGAAGAAAAGGACAAAACTGAAGAAGCAAACTGTGGCTTTTATTACTGAATAGTAATGGTTCCAGGGTTTGTAATTCAACTACCGCCATACTGGAACAAAAACCACCCCGAGCAGTATCTTCGGACTTCACGAAAGCTGTTGAGAAACCAATAAAAATTGATGAAATCCAGACAAATCTTCTGAAAAATGTTATTTCGATTAAAGTTTTGTTGAACTTGACAAAAAAAAAAAGTGGTTATGTTTTCGACCCACTCTGGAAAGTCTGGATTTCATGAAATACAAATCAGTTTCCATTGGTTTTATAAAGGATGAGACTAGCGTCCGGACGTCCGATCTGAAACGATTTATCGGACGTTGTTTCACTCTATATAAAAAAATGTTTCACATGTTTCACTACTCGATATAAAAATGTTTCAGCGAAACATGTTTCATGAGTCGAAGAAAAATATTACACCACTCGATAGAAAATATGTTTCAATCCCTTGCTTATGAAACATCAAAATTCATTCTTTGAGACATCAAACAAATACGCAAAAAAATCAAAGACAATTTAAAACAATGTTGAAATACTCATTGAAACATTAGGATCTAACGTAAAGAAACATCAACATACGTTAACTGAAACATCAAAAAATCACAAATCATGCCAATCTAGATCTGACTTCTTCTTCATCTCCGGTGGCCTTCTCCGGCCACCACAGATGGTGAGGGTGGGGAGAAAAATGGAGGGTGCGGTGAGGAGGCGTTTACCGCAACCCATCGCCATCACGTGGCCGCGGGCGTTGTCGTCGCCAGGCGCTGCCGCAGCCAGCCGCCGCCGTAGCCAAGCACCACCGCAGCCAGGCACCGCCGCCATCACCATCACCGAGTGCCGTGGTCGCTGCAGCCGGGCGAGCCCGCATGAGCTTGGTTGGTGCGGGCGTTAGATATTTTGGGTGGGATCGGACGCCCGCACCGTATCGTTTTTGTTTTGTAAACCCTAATGGCTCCCTTTAGCCCATGGTTCTGTCGTGCCACTAAATGATAGCACGGAAAGGATGGCAAAATATCAAAAAAAAATCTCAAGCAAATTATGCAAGAAAATGATTACACTACTCGGTCGTGTGTTCATAAGAGATTCTGAAGAAGATCCTGTTTTTACGACCATGGCCATTCTGAAAAGGATAAGGTGATGTTACAGGTTGAAGGAGAAACAAATGTGGTCCTTTTCCAGCCTTACACATTTGTGAAAAAGAAAGGCGTCTCTCTTTATATTCAGAGAAAGAAAGGCAGTAAATTTACCTTCTCTAGTGTCAGCATACAACGATGCTAATCATTCCACAATGCCCTCGATTTGTTGCTTCTGTTACATGAGATGTTGATGCTCAGATAAACCTAACAAACATACAAGATTTGAGATCCCAACTGAACAAAAGGTGATGTGTTATCAATCCATAAAAGAAAGCATGCCGTATCCGTTTTGCACATGAGCATGACAAGCAATCAAATGATGCCAAAGGGCAAATAGGGTTGACAGCCATGCTTGAAAGGCGTTCTGAATCAGCATCGAATAAACAAACCATGTTACGTGAGCACAGGTTATGCCATCATTCCAGGATCAACAAATAACAAACATATGAGCATAACACACTACTGTCGGCCCACATTTGTATACTTCATTTTATAAGCGAAATTCTTCATGTAGTGTCTTTGATTTTAGATGATGCATAAACACGTATGAGCTATCTTCTCAAAACATATCCAGAGTACCTGATATTTGATAAGAACCTTCGATAAATCATTTGTAGATAACTTTACAGATAATATCTGAAGCACGACAATTTTCTTATGGGTACATGGCTTAGATAAGTAAAGCAGCGCTATACAGGTTATTATTGTCATTATTCCTCAAAACACATACACAATTCATACAACAATATAGGTCATATGTCAAAGAGAACACCTGGAGGTGATCCAACTTGAAGGCTGATTTTATATCTGGAATACATTTGTCTGAAACCTTTCATCGTATAACTGCCAGTGCCCATACCTACCCATGTGGAAGGAGGACCTGGGTATATAAAAATTGGGCTTCTCTAGTTCCTTCAGATTCTTCATACTAGAAGTTGCTTGTTGTATTCCCCTGAGTGTCAAATTTGCACACCCATACAAGTCGAGAACCTCCAGTTCCTTGCATCCTTCTGAGATTGCCTTGAGGCCAACAACAGATAGCTTTGAGAATCTGATTACAAGATGCTTCAAGTTTTGCATGAACTTTGAAATTGCAATGGCTTCTCTGTCACCATCTTGGGGGCAATCTCTTAGATAATCATCAGGAACTATGCCAATATGCTCTGATGAATCGAGCCAGTTGAATATGTTCCGCTTGAGGACAACAAGGTTTGGGCAGTTTTGACCAATTATCTCCAGTGACTTGTATGAAACCTCATGGCAGTAGCTGATGTCCAATTCAGTAAGAAAATGGCAGCACGATGCAACAATGAGCATTGATCGATCACTTACACTTGGGCTGCTTCTAATGGAAAGAATATTGATCTTTGGAGACCTGTATATATGAATCAAGTAAGACCAGTGTTGCCAATCAAAGTCGACAGTGGCACTCGCATTACCCATTGACATGTTAAATCTAGGAAAAGAGAAAGCAAATTTGCACTTATAGCCTTGGCTCGAAACAACTTATAAGAATGGACCTAACCTAAAATTATTTGTAGAAATTCACCCCTGTTTACTAGTTGCAATGAGGTTCTACATTCATAAAAAAAATTCTACATCTCACTGCCAAGCCTGCCTGCAGTTCAGTGCTAAAATGGGCGGCATTGCGCTGCAGGAGCTTGAAGTCAATGATAATGGAACAACGCCTGTATTGTGGTACTCCTAAAAGAAAGGTTCTGTCATGGTCTTGTGGTGGAAAGTGGCAATGTCTTTTGGTTCAACTGCTTTCAGCCTTTTCAACTATTCAGATATCTGTTGTTTATTTATTCATTGATTTATTGATTTTTGTTTTCCTTTAAACCAAGTTGCAAGCATAGGTGCATATTATAATGGGCTTATTTTTGTGTCATATATATAAGTTTTGTGAAGCAGCATGGATGCAGGCACAATGCTATCAGTTGACACAGGTTTGGTGCATGTCTGGCAAACATATAGAAAGGTGTTTAGGAGATAAGTTTTGTTATTCAGTGAAAGGGGTCGTAGTCTAGCGGTTACAATGCTCAAGTAACACCTCTAGGTCCTGGTTTCGACTCCCCAAGGGAGTGGATTTCAGACTTAAATAGAAGTTAAAATACCAATACCGTGCAGGCCTCCCCCACTGAACTACTGGTCCCTAGATATCAGGTTCAACATGTATTCAGTTTCCAAAATGAACAGATAATTCGAGGAGATCAGGCTCAGTTAGCTACTTCACTAAAAGATATTCCTGCTTTCACTTCCAGAAAAACATTTTCTCGTCCATTGTCCACTCATGTTCACCAAAGGCTGCATTACAGTTTTCGAAATAACAGAAAAATGATTTAAGATGTGAGATAAACAACCATTGGAAATAGAATTTAGGTCATTTTAATATAATTTTCTTAATGTACTACTACATTTTTTCAAAAAATGATTTTCCTCGCAGAAGTTTGAAAAACAAGCACAACCACAAACTCAACTTAAGTGTATACATTACTGTAGTCCTAACAAATACTCTGTAACTCATTGAACAGAGATTAGGCAAACATACACAGAAATATGAAATATCAATAAACATTTGCATAAAATGCTAAATGATAGATACACACCCAATAAAAAAAATAAAATTGTACAAGCAACAGTGAAGAAAAATTTGAATAATTATAGAATAGACGACTATGCTAATATTTACAAGCCCCAAACAATACTATATCTACTGAAACTAGTTCCTTCCTAGTGAGCTGAAGTCTTAAAGATGAAGAAACACAGCAAGATGTAAAGGGAGAAAGAAAAAGCTGTAATTGCTTATCAAAAGGAATATAGATGGGGCATGTGGCTAACACTAAGGAAAAGGTAAAACATCACAACAGCCCTGTCCACACAGTCTGTGGGACTTAATTTAAGCAAACATGCACAACATTATGCACAAGTTTCATAAAAAAACACAGATTTTGGACTGAGAGCAGCACACCACAAATTACCATAAAAATTGAGTATGTTAAATTGCTACTATCTGTTTTTCTTCTGATGATAAAAACCTCGAAAAACAGAAAACCACATGTTGCATCTTATTTACTTTTCACTCTTTTCAACAGGCAACTACTATTTTTTATTAAGGTACTTTACTGTGGTTTACTCTCCAATAGTCCTATGTGTGAACGTAGGGAAATCATTGAGCCATAACAGTCAAATCCTAAAAGGATAGAGAGTAAATTAATAAGTATCCTCAGCTTTTTGTATGATCCAAACTTACCAGAAAATTTCTAAGCTCAATTTCACATAATTGCCACAAATGTAATGAACCAAGGAAATAATAAAACCAAATATGTGCTATATACGGACATCTGAAATGGACCAGACAAACAAATAGTAAGATAATTCAGCTTGGATAATGGAAAACTCAAATAAAATTAATAAAACTACCTCCCCAAAAATGGTGTAGATTGTAGAAGCAAACGGATTTTCAGAATAACCCATAACAGCTATATGTATGATTGGTTCTGCATGTAATACCCAAATTTCAGCTATATGAATTTTGGCAATATATCAACAGGAACAAACTTATTTTACTTCTTGGAAGATTTGTGTTTAAAATGAGCACAGGATTATGAATATCTTGAGAAAAACCTGAAAAAATTCAGGCTATTAGACTCAAAATATAATGGACATAAATCTTTGCAAATTCATGGGTACAAAGCAGGCACCTAGTTTTGCTTGATCCTGATGCAGTCAGTTTAACAAAAAGAGAAATTCTAGTTCACTAGCACCTACAACAACGCGAGCTGTTGGTACTCTGGAGAAACAGTGAGAGGTTTTATCACGAGAGGCCCAAAGCATACAGATCTAAGGACCAAAAAGAAATAAAAAATGTAACCTAATTGAGAAAGGAACAATGATAAATTGGCGTAGCCATTATACAGAGTGCAAATACGTGAACCTAATTAGCGTAGACAAAAGTCATTAATTGAAATGAGCACATTTGCTGGTCACCAACGAAAACAAGGGTGAATGTTCCAGGTCTCTGTTGATTGGAATATTGCGGGAACTACAGACGCAATTATGCATCACCACACGGAATTTGAACTTCTAATTAATTTTCAAAAACAACACCATTCTTCATGGATAAAAAAGCTCCAATCTTGGGCTCGCACCGTCACTTTGCAGAAAAATAAAACACAGGAGTATCAAAAATAAAACACGGACCTCTCGGCTGCGAAGGCGAGGGAGTCGTCGGAGCAGTGCCTGACGCGGACCTCCCTGAGCTCCCCGGCAGCGAGCGAGGAGGCGGACCGGAGCATGGCGTCGACGCGGCGCTGGAAGGCGGGCGTCCACCAATGGGCGGCGTCGGCGCCGACGGTCGCGAAGGCCGGCTCGAGGTCGAGCGCGGCGAAGAGCTCGGGGTGGGAGACCGCGGCGTCCCGCCACGCGCGGCAGCAAGCCATGGCACCGCGCCACAGGTCCTCGAGGCCCAGCCGGGAGAACGCCTCGGACAGGCACGCCGGTGTCATCTCCGACCAGTCCCGCTCCTCCGCCTCCACCAACGCCGGCGGCACATCGCCCGTCGCCATGTCGAGCGGCTAGGGTTTTCTGCGATTTTGCGAGCCCCAAAATTGAGGCCTCTCGACTCGAGACCGAGGGGCAGGGAAGGGAAGGGAGGGGTAATTTGCGGATTAGCTCTAGGGCATGTCCAATGAATTGGTATCCTCTAACATGCACATTGTTTTCATTCGAGCCATCCTCTAAATCTACAGCTGTAGATTACTGTTAGTTACATGATTAATTACAATTTTAAGTAATAGTTTTGATTAATTATAACTTAGTTAATCCATACGGTTGATTTAGGAATGAATGACATGGATGAAAAGAATGTCACGATGACATTAGTGAGTAATGTTAGAGGATAATGATGTATTTTCTCTCTTGATCTTGCTATAGGAATTTGTGGACTTGCCGATGTTACTAACTTATCCGTCGACAATATTAGAAGAAAATGTGAGAGGGATAGATATGTTTTACTCTCTGCTGAACAAAAAGAAGCTAGGGTTTGAAAATACTGTAAGTACAAGCAATAAAAGCAGGAGGCAGCTACGTCTCTAACAGTACTATGATGCTATCTTTTGTTTAACAGGTGCATGAACTTCATATTTACTTCATCCATGTTTTACTGCCTAGGACCATTTCTGTCCAGAAGTTAAAGGTACTACAAAAGATCAATGATGCTGAACCAACATTACAGGTTCTGCACCTATGCCTGGTATACAAAAGATCAATGTCTTGTGCTGTATGTCCTACCTCTTCAGTGATTACAACTTTAACTAGTGTGTACCCAACGCGCGGGCTCCATTAAAAAATTGCACGGAACAGCATGCATGGAAAAGAATGTAACATTTCAAACTTCAAATATTACATTTCATGTTTGTCTTCTGCTAACTGTCTATGCTCTATACATAACTTAACTCTGATAATCTCAGGACAACATGCATGCCCAATACAACCCGAAGAAGACCAAAAGCAGCTTGCAAGCAATCAGTGGAATTGATAGTAGCACTACCATGTGAAGCCAACAGACAATATTTCTGGTAAACATAGAGCAACTATGAGAGAATATAAGCGTGCCTTTTTGTAAACAACATTTTTATTTTTATAATCTCAGACTGACATGCACGTATGAATCTTGCATCAATATCGAATGGAATTCTCATTATCAAAGTTGAAAATAACGAATGCTAAATTGAAATGGAGCCCCCCAATAGCCCACCTTCAGTTCTATCCAGTTTAGTTCAGGCACCAGTATAATTTAAACTCATGAGCTTCTAGATTGAAGAAATTATACATTTCATTTTCATTTAAGGGCATTTGTAAATATGCCACCGGCAGGTATATCATTTGCAAATTGTCTATTATCATACATTAGCACAGATGAAGAGGTACAACAGGTATATCAGCATTGAGGTACAGCAGTAATCACATCAGTTTAATAGCAGCTAAATAAGCGTTGAGGTAGATCAAATGATCATGTCAGTTTGATAGTTGGGCAATCATTGAATATAATAACGTCAACCTTTGAATGTCTGCACGATATAATAGACAATGAGCAAAACATATTTAAGATGTTGAATATGATGAAAATCTCACATCCATTTAGCATAGCCATATCATGAAAATGATACCGTTACAGCCTTTAAGTCGCACCAGAAATGCACTTAATGTGCTTAACCATGGTTAATTGAAAAGAGATATGGGAAAAGCATGACACTTACGACGATGACGATTAGCCCGTGGAAGAGTAGAATCCCCGCTAAATAGAAGTAATTGTCAAAAGGGGAAGTATATACTGATGTATAATTACAAAGCACATAGTAATGTGGTGAAATAATTATAGATACCTCCGCTGCCTTCATCAGGAATAGGGGTTACAACTTGGTTGGTCTGTCCATGGCCTTGGTTTTGTTGTTTTGTGGCATTTCCATGATCAAGAGAGCTGCGATTTCACATAGACCGCAGAGGTCCTATTACATGGTAGACATGGAGTTAAAAGGCAGGAATATACAGATATACTAAAGCATCACTTTATCTCAATAAGGGTGTGAATGGAACAAAAAGAATTATATGAAACCATTAGACTATATATGAGTCCCTGTAAGAGAAGAAACTAAAGCTATCACTCATTAGTTGAAGCACTATAGGTAGAGGAAGAAAACTCATCACCTATATTTAGAGCCATGGCCGCCTTACGTTTCTTGCGTGCCTCAAAAGCAACACTTGGGTCTGGATTTGGGAATCTTGCAAAGGGGGAGGTGGAAAGATCACCCATATCAATTTGAGGGCCCTAACCTACCAGGCAAAATAAGAAAACATGCATTGCATGGAGCCCAAAATAGCAATGACATGAGTACTATAAGGAAAGCTGTGAGCAAGTGGTCGTTGTGCACCGTCAGGCATGAACATAAGACGACAGTTAAGGTAGTTTAGAGCATTCCATCTGTAATCCATAGATAGACTGTCCAAAGTCTGCCTCCAAGCTCTGTGCATGTCTTGATTGTTTGCTATTGGATCCACCTGTACAATAGATAAGAAAAACAAATAAAAGAATATGTTTTGAGGCACAAAAGAGGAAGCAAATAAAATTGAAAATGTAATGGAAAGTCATGCTGACCTTCATACTGTTGTTTTGGAAGAGACCCTCCGTTTTTTATGTCGGCCACTCATTGTTCGTTTTCCCTTTAGGGATGAAAGCATAAAACCATACCTGAAAATGGTTAACAAATAACCTAAGACAGTTGAAAAGTAAAACTGATCTTAGTATGCAGAAAAACTACTGGAGTAAATTAAACTGAAAATTTGTATAACAGTTCAGATCATGGCTTGTTAGTACATTGTCAGTTTCATGTAATCTAGATGGAGTTTCATGTAATCTAGATGGTTGGATTGAACCATTCTGTTAAAATAAATCCAAAATTGAATTTTATGCGTACAGTGTACTCTGGCAAAGCCAGGGCATTGTGTTTTTTATATCTTGAGCAGGGTAGCTGACGATGGCATCCAAACTGATTCGCTTGACTAATGCTCTCATTGCCACTGAGCATTGATATCTGTACTAAATGCTACTATCTCCTCACATAAATCATGTTTACTCAATGGATAGATTATTTAAATTCAAGATTTACATTATATCATGCATAAATGTAATTGTAAAGCCAGATACAGATAAACACCAAAAATAGAACGGGTGATATGAACAGTACAGGGGGAATGGGGATTAATTGGGGAAATTAGGGCAAAGCAAGACAAATAGTATAAGAGGCTTCTCAACAACCATACCTAGGACTGAGGACCGAAGAACGGCAGCATTGGGGTTTGGCGGGGCGGATCATCCACACCGGGGGAGAACTGAAGAAGGCGGGGCGAAATCAACGGCAGGGGAGGCGAGGAGTAGGCGCCGATGCAGTGCAGGCGCGCAAGAAGACATGCAGGTCGGGTGGGGAGGGACTCACGGAGAGGAGACGACGGGGTCCACCGCCGGCGGCGGTGAGAACGGCGGCGGCGGTGGAGAAGCAGATGCGAGCATTGGTTTCGTTTACCTAGTCGCTGTGCAGTCGGTGCGGGTGGAGACTGTAGAGGAATACGCATCGGGATGTGTGATGCGGCTGTGGGGTGGGGATGCTGGTAGAAAACGATGAGAAGATCGAACGGCTAGCAGACGTACGAAGCAAAATCCAACGGCATTAGCTGTGTACTGTAGATTCTACAGTAGAATGAGTCTTGAAACCATATACACGTGACATAGCAAGGCTCAACGGGGACCTTTCACCAGGAATCAAGGTTTTATAAAGATGCAACTGATTTATGCAAAGGTATCATAATTCTAGCCTTTGCTTTCCTGCGTACTTGGTGAATTTTACAACAGTTTAGCATGATGTTGCAGCTACCGGCTCCAAAGATACGCACGGACAAAGAGTGCTGACTTGAGTGTGTGAAGATCAATATTTTTTTGTTACCGGCTCCAAAGTTACCGGTGATTACAACTTTAATGCAACTAATTTATGCAAACTTCATCTCTAGCAGGTACCATAATTCTAACCTTTGCTTTCCTGCGTATTTGGTAAATTTTACAATAGTTTAGCATGATGTTGCAGCTACCGCCTCCAAAGATACGCACCAACAAAGAGTGCTGACTTGAATGTGTGAAGATCAATATTTTTTAGTTACCGGCTCCAAAGTTACCCTTCTCCCCATCTCCTAAGGGAAGGTTAAAAAATGTTCTCCACTTTTTCCCTTTTCCTTGAGTGTGTGATGGTCAATATTTTTATGGAGTGGAAATATTGTGGTTCTATGATGTTTGGCAGTTTGTTGTTCAGTATTGATTGGTTACAGTAATTTGATTTGCCTTCTCAGTTTACTAAAGGGATATACCCAGTTATGCGATTAGATTTGTCTTAGTGGGATGGGATGTTAAATGTTTGCCGATATGTATATTTCTTTTAATGAAATTATTTTTTCATTTATTGGCATATCTACAATAATAGATATACTAAATTGCAGTTTAACTTCCTGACTATATATATTGTATTTATATGAGCGTGTAGGTTAAGTAATTGGTTATGTGAAATTTAATCAGACTCAGGTCAAAGTATAGCTGCTGTCATGTTGTATGTTGACATTCTTGATTTCTTCATTTCAATTCTTGATCATGAGATGGCTGGAGCTCCTAGAGCAGTTCTTCCCCTTATCAGAGAATCACAAGCTGGGGTGGTGGAACCTTTTATTTCTTTATGTTTTTGAACCAAATCCTTGTTAGAAATGCTCATTAAATGGAGGTTGTGCTATGTTAAAATAGAGTACAGTGGTCGGTGTGGAAACAAGTCATATCATTTTAATTTCATTTTTTACCTTAAATAGCATTTGAATAAAATTCCTTGGTCCTAAATCCTGATATGTTTGTCCAGATACTCATGATCATTCGATGATCTTATATATTGGCTTCATTAATTTGTTTTGTATACAATGTTTTTGGACTGGTGAAATAATGGTTGCCACTTCCTATCTGCAATCCTTGAGCATGGTTTGCTCTATTGTTTTCTAAAGTAGAGGAATTTGCAAACCAGGACGACATGGTTTGCACATGTAGCAATCTGCAATCTTATTGATTTGCTCTATTGTAGTTTAAAGTAAAGGAATTGCTAACTTGGTTATGCAGTTTTTTCTGTCCTACATCGTTTTTCTCATTTTGTCATCTTTAGCTACGGAGAAGAATTCCAAATCTCATGTCAACTTGGGAGAGAACGCGCAACTTCGAAGGTTGTAACTTTTTGAACACAAAAACACTGGCTGATAGAAAGTTTTTTTGGAGTAGTTAATCAAGAAAATTTTTTGTACAAAGCATATTTGTGATGACGCCACCATACACTTTAGCATTACATGACTGCTAAAATACATCTTATTTTGTACTACTTGTTTGTAAAATATGTATGATTTTTTGTTTGATTTGTACAATCAAATGTCACCATAGCGTTAGCACGGGCATTTTCTAGTGGCTATAAAGCCAGGACTGATCTTGTAGCCATACGAAGGGATTGGTTTTGAAAAACAAGATGGCTCACAAAGATCAGCCTGAGCAACCAAAAGATTGAATGGTGAGTTGCTCCATCAAGGAAAGGAATGAAAGAAGAAAAAATATAAAAAAGATATGAGGATGACCTAGACTTGGATGAATTAGCAACCATTCCCTGGCAATGGCACCAAAAATGCTTGTTGGTATTTCTTATGACCACAGATAAATCCACAAGCGCACGAAATATTGTTGTAGCACTTCACCTTATGATGACCCCAAAAGGATATTGAACTCAGAGAACAGAGAACGTATGTAATCTACCTAAAGCTAATGCTATCCAAGAAAAACAACTATTGGTAGGCTAGATAGGATTTTATGTTTGTTTTAATTATCTAAGCTAAGTTAAATATAATTTCCTATATGTTGCTTTGAGCACCAACCCCTGCTACAGCGTTGTTCCGACTATAGCTTTATGATGTATCCGAACGGGGAGGATTATTAGGACGGTATTTAGGGTTGTCACTATCTACCGTCTATCTCTAACAAATCCATGGGATACACAACAAACAAAGGTAATATGTAACCTAGACACCACATCTGTATTTTTAATTACTACCAGTGTTAATCAAGAACTTTCTTTATCCAGAGGCTTATCACTAGAGCACTCAGTATAAATACTAAGCAACAAACCCACAATGATGAAAATTTATCTCAATTAAAGAACATAAGAAAGAACCTGAATACTTACTTTATAAAAGAAATTCCTTTGAACCAAGAACAAAGCGTACTGACAGCTTCGATACTCCTTTGGAATTCCTCCTAGAAAGCTACATCCACCGAGGAACATGTTGGAGAGAATGCCAAACTTACGGGCACTCTAGAGCTTTCCCTCACTCTCTACCTATTTTCTACTATGAAGAATGTAGGGTTATGGGGAGGCTACGCTAGCACAATTCAAAAATTTCTACTCCATAAACCATGAACTACTGCTGTTAAAGATCACGGGATTACCACTAGACGCGTAGAAGATGCGGAACTATCTCGACGTAGACGAACGCGTCATGGTTGCAGTGTCGTGCAGTTGATCAACGTCTCCTCCTCGATCAGCTCACATGCGGTTCGCCTTAGTGCTCCAGATGCAGCACCTCCAAGGTATCCACACGTACAGGGAGGAGAGTGGTCGCGCCCCGGACTGCTAGGTCCGCGGGAACGACGAAGGCGTGCGTGGGCGTGGGTGAATAGCGGTTGCCAAAGGATAACCCTAATCCGCGCGCCCATCCCTCATTATGTAGGCATTCCAATGGGCTTCTGAATCCGAGGCCCATTAGCAACCCTAATCCTTCTCTAATTCGGATCATATCCGAATTGGGCTTCCAGCCCCTTAAGCATGCGACCCAATGGGTTCACGCACACATAGACATGGCCCAAGTACTCCTACTCGGCCCAATAGTTGATAACGGCCTCTAGCAAGACATGTCAACACCTATGTGCACGTAAAGATCATATCAGACGAACCGTCATAACGTCATGTACAAGCTATTCCTGTTGCCTCACGATATTTGGTCTAGCTCCAAGCTGACCTCTCTTTCTCGATGATGTGAGTCGGATCCTTAAATAGGTTAACGCTTAACCAGCGCGGCCATGCATTTCTTGATCCGATCACTCGAGGGGCCCAGAGATATCTCTCCCATATAGAGAGGGGAAAATCCCATCTTGATTGACCATGCCTCACAACATGCTTCACGACAAACCCGAAAGCCACCTTTATAATTACCCAGTTACGGAGTAGCGCTTGATAACCCCTGAGTAGGTCGATTCATATCTTGAGTAGGTCAATCTCAGGTCTAAGGACATAGCATACACGTTGTGTAAAGAGATTACAATATCTCACGTTGGGTCGGTCCAGCATCATGTCATACATATGCCCACATTATTAGTTTGACATCTCAATGTCCATGACCTGTGAAACATACAAGTAAAGAGTTTCACAAACAATTCACATAATTGTCAATCAATACAAGTTGTCTTTCATGGATATTCAATATATATAAATAAGTGTCATGTATACATCGAAATATGATCATCTCTATGATTACCTCTAGGGCATATTTCTAACAAAGAAGTAGTTAAGCGTAGATAGGAAAAAAAGAGAGTACTCCAATGAGTTGTGTGCACTTGAGAAGTGAGTGAAGTCCTCCTTCTATAGGAACATAGGTCAATAGTTAAGTCAGCAACCACCCCTTATCGCCATCAAGGAGCTTGGATCAACATCCATGTGGAAGGAGTGGATGAGGGGCACCAGAGGCGGTTTGGTCGACCACCCAGCACCGCCACTCGGCCTCTCCTTTAGCCTTGACACTGCTCATGGAAATGATTAGTAATAAACCCTATCACTATGTTGGATATATCATTTTAATATATTATATGCAGGAATTGATAGTCGGATTTGATAATTAAGGACTGTGAACAATGGACGTCTTCAATTCTACTTCAGGGTGCTTATAATGGATGCACACAAATGGTGAAGCTGACATAATCAGCGCCAATGGGCCTACTCGGAGTAGTCCTTGGCGAGTGTCTCGAGGTTGACAACCAAACTCCCTATGGAGAAGGTGACAGTGATGCCATCTCCAATCACATGGATCTCGGTGCTACGCCCAAGAGCTCTAACGGCGTCGTTGAGGTCCTCGAAGCTTTTCTTCAAAATTTAGCTCACCACATGATGATGGTTGAACTCGGCATTCATCTTCTTCTCCCAAGCAGCTTCTCTATCGCTGTACTCCTAGGCCTCCTGCCCAGCTTCGCCTTTTGTGTCTTGTAGTTTTTGCAGCAGTTCATCCTTCTCAGCGGCCAGCTTCCTGATATCCATGAAGCACACCCGTGTGCTCTGGCTGACTAGTTGATATGTGTATCATCGGTCAGAGCATCGCTGGGCTCCTCGTGTTCGTCTAGCATAGACAACAAGTATGGAGTAAAAGAGGTCAAGGGGCCAAGGGGGCAGGGTAGGAGATAAGGACTGTCGATGTGGTGCTCTTCCTGTTCGATTTCTTGTTAGTAGCCCTAACAAAGAACAAATCAACAATGAAAACCTACTCGTAAGCCTAAAACGATGTAGTCATATTCTAAGTCTAGATTGCATCTACTCATACCTTGTTCTTTTCGCCTTGCTCGATGGGAGAACTACATCAGACAAAACAGCTAATGGAGCAATCTGGCAGAATATCGAGAAGACTACTTTAGAATCGAGTTCTATAAAAACGTTCCAATTAGCATGATGTCTAAAATCCAGGATGTCCTTACCACCGGGTCCAGTTTAAGACTCTTGGTGCCCAGCATCCGAGTAACAGGTTCTTCTTGAGGAGGAGCTCTCTTCCTCAAAGATAATTCTTTGAAAGGGACCTCCTCAAGATTCTCCTCCTCGGTGGTGATAAGCTTACTCTGTAATGTTTGCTTGAGTTCATAAAGAGTGAAGCTGTTATTGTCGTGATCTTGATTGAGCAGGGGTTAGAAAAGGTTGAAATAAGGATTACAACAGAGGGTAACTAAAAAGCAATCATGGAGGCTGGAAAGTAGATCGTCTTAGATCAATTTATAAGTTTATGATATGTGCCACATCACAACTCTGCATGAACTAGTTTTGGAAGATTCTTCTATTTCGTTCTAACCAAACATTCCACTAGGTTGTGGCTAGGGCACCCAACAAATTCCGGTGTAGTGATTTGTGATTAGTTGCATAGAGGCTTTTGGTCATCAGGGAGCTTACAGTCACGAAAGTTCTTCCAGTTGCAGATGTGGTTCCAGAGTTCCTGCATGAAAGCACTTTCGTTAAACAGGTGAGTTGTGCCCTCAAAAGCCTATATGCCAAGACTACCAATCCAGTTACATGGCCAATGCTGAAGTAACAGATTTTTAGCAATTAGGGCCTTTTTTGTGCAGGATCAGCCAACCGAAACAACGGTGTTTTGGCTCCAAATTTGCTTGCCAAAGATAGTTAAAGTATATCATAGAGAAGGCACCAGTGAAATGCATTAGATAAGCACTCTTGGAGTTGTAGATGCCATTGCTTGTTGATGCGACCATGACTAGTATGGATGCATCCGTTGATCACGTTTTATACTCATGGATGAGGTCGTTTCATAATAAGCTACAATTTTAGTGTATTAAGAATATGATGCTACTTAATGATAGAAATATATGTATTTGTATGTGTAGGAACAATCTACATATGTGGTTTTGCATTTGGATGATGAACACATCTCTCATGATGGATGGGGAGAAGGATATCAAGTTGGCTGCCTTTTGGAATCCAATTCGGTCACATAAGGCACCGCTGACTTCAAACGGCCGCTAAATATACAAATGAGCTCTGTTTCAGACCCGTGAGTACTTGATGTAAAGGCTTCGGAGTCCTCTTTCCAACGGATCCAGCCTCATAGCAAAATTCCATCAGAGTCGTCCACAGTCATGCAAACAAAGTGATGCGTCACCTGTATTGGGCCTATGGGGTTGTAACTTTGTCTAGGACCCTGGCCAAAGAGGGGCCCAAGTGGTGTGCACCCTAACCTGGTGGATCACGACCCTAGAGACCCCTAGGTCGTTTTCCTACTCCTATAAATAATTAGTTACCCCTTCAGGGTTATTTGGGCTTTGATTAATTGTAAGTTTAGCCATAGCTATTTTCTAGTGGCGCGCGTATTGGATCAATCGTCCATCTACTTGTTCCAGACACCACCTTATCAAGTGTATATTGGCAAGATCAATAACCCTCAGAGAGGTGCATCTATCACTAAGGCGCAACATAACAATATCTCGTATGGTTGTAGTCGGATCGTTAGCGTCTTTTTCACAAATTGTAGTTATCACAACTCACCAAATGATCGGGCACCCCCATACACATTACTTGTCATTGTCCAAATAATTTCATCTGGGACATCATGTTGTTGGTGAGTCTATTGTAGCACAGTTCCGAGAGTGACCAGCTTGTTAACTCTTCAATGGATGTTAATTGGTGAAAAGAAGAGAGCCAATTACCATTTGTTAGTTCATGGTGTACTTAATTTCCTTTCCTCTTTACTAGCTTGAACAAGTTTGCCATAAAAAAATTGGAGCATTGGTTTTGTAGTCAGTTATCCATCCAGAACCTTGTTTTTTTTGCCATCACCCAGCAAAATTTTGGTTGCTACTTGGAACAGAATCATAGGGTATTTTGAAATCAGACCAAGGCTTCTTTTCTTCCTTCCATTTGAACCAGAACCATCTTAATTTCAGGGCTCTAGAGAATTTCTCAAGGTCCAGCACTCCTAAGCCAGCAATATTTTTTGGTTTGAGACCGTTTGCCAGTGAACCAAGCTGCTTCTGTTGCTTACTTTGTCTGGTTCTTCACCTTTCCATAAGAAGGCCCTCCTTGATTTGTCTTTTTTATGACCAGTTTTGGGGTGTGTATTGCCGTCATATGGTAAATCGGCATTGATGTTAGTACTGATTTACCAGGATTTTTCGGCCACAGAAGTGAAGAACCTTCCTTTCCAACCAGAGATTTGCCCTCCAATCTTGTCAAGGAGAGGTACATAAGCATTCTTAGCTTTTTTGTGTGTAGAGGTAGGCCGAGATAAGTACACAAAGAGATTTTTTATTGATCCTAGGAACCAATTTGCGACTTCATCCAGATTTTGATCCATGCAAGCAATTGGGAAGGTTTCTATTTTTGCAAAGTTTGTGCTTAGCCCACTTGCACCCGCGAAGAGTTCTAAGGGAGCTGATGCTAGGGACAATTCAAGTGACTCCATGGGTACGATGAAAAGCATTGGCGAGAGTGGATCGCCTTGTCGTAGCCCTCTTGCATGATCAATTTGTTCTACTGGGTATCCATTTAATAACACTCTTGAAGTTAATGTTATCAGCAGATTTGAGATCCAACTTCTCCATTTTGGTCCAAAACTCAATTGATGTATGACTTCTAAAAGGAAAGACCAACTCACCAAATCAAAAGCTTTTGATATATCAACCTTAATGAGAAGGCCTGGCTTTTTTTTAATCATTGCCAGGCTTTTTTGCTTGATGCAATCTTTTGACCATGTTTTGAATGAACATGGAATTGTCATGTATAGCTCTTTTCTGGACAAAGGCATTTAGATTTTAAGACACCATTCTGTTTAGACTCGGTGCTAAACGGTTGGCAAGCATTTTCATTATGATCTTGCCAAAGCTATGAATTAGACTAATGGGCCTGTAGTGATTGGTAGAGGTTACATCTCCTTTTTTCCGAAAGCAAACATATATTTGCCGAGTTTAGGCACGAGAGATTAGTTGTTTTCAAACTTATGAACCATTTAATGGCGGCCAGTAGATCAGCCTTCATGCACTCCCATGCTAACTTGAAGAAAGCACCATTGTAACCATCTAAGCCGCCTTTTCAGCCGACAGCGAATCAATTGTGTTCTTCAGTTCTTCCTCTGTGATTTCAGCCTCCAGCAGTTTTGTGAGATCGAAGGAAGGGAAATCGAGTGCCCCCCCCCCAAGTTCAGGGAGTTGATTCTTTGACCAGGTGATTCTAGCCTTTCAGGATAGAATCGGTGGAGTTCATCAGGTTTCTCCTGGTTGGAAACAGCTATTCCAGATGGTGTTTGGATGAAAAATTTTCTTCTACTAGCGTTAGCTTTTAGGTGGAAGAATTTGGAGTTAACATCACCAACTTTTATTTCAGTTTGGCGAGATATCTGTCTAATTCTTACTTTTGTTGAGCACTACTGGGCCGAGTACTTTTGATTTCAGCTCCTTATGTAGCACCATTTCTCCATCTGAGAGTGTCGATGCGTCTGCTCGACACGCAGGGATCCCTTGGACCCCTTTTTGGTTCGGCACAGGGGTGCGGAATGTCAAGGCCTGAGTTAAGGGGAAGAAGAAGGTGGGCAGGAGAGAAGCCCACTAAACACACATGACACGGGAAGATTTATATAGGTTCGGGCCACTGGGAAGCGTAATACCCTACTCCTGTTCTTATCGTTGATATGGTGGATGAAGAATTACAAGGAGGAGTTCTCTCCCGGGTGGCGCTAGAGCTGATGACTGAGGCGAATGCACTCTAAGTTATCAGTAGTTTGTAAGGAATTTCTTCCTCTCTCTCTATGAAAAACCAGGGCCTTCTTTTATAGTTTAAGGGGACACCACAATAGTCCTGGGTTTTCTAACCCCTCCGCTAACGCCGTGGAGTGGCTCACGCTTTGTGTTGTCAGGGGTCTTTCCCCTCTTCTATTCATGTCGCCACGTCGCGATAACTGGTGAAGAAAAACGGGCGACGTGGCCTCCATGCTGCTGATGAAGTGTGTGATCATCCTACCTAACCTTCCATGGGGTATACCTGTCAGCGGGCCACCAATGGCGCTAGGGGTGTCATTATACACTCAACCCTCTCTGCCTCTCTCCCACGCAGCTATCCGTCGCATTAAATGCGACGGTGACCGGGCGTGATGAGGGGCGTGAGCTGCTGACTGCGCAGTCAGCTCACGGTCACAGGCTGGAGACCTTTTCCACCCTCTCCCGTGCAAAAAGGCGATGATGATGACGCTCTGACAGACGCGCCTCACTTCACATTAAATATGACGGGGCAGTGCTTAAGCACTATTCCCACGTTGAGCAGGGCGGTTGGCAGCCGGGCTGGCCCCTCCGACGGGAGGGGTGCGGGGTGGCGTGGCCAGGGTCCGGGAGTTCCCGAACCCCTTCCCTAGAGGGATAGGGTTTAGGGTTTAGGGTTTAGGGTACTGGCTTTCGGGCAGCCCCCGGGTCTGACCCTTTCAACCACGTGTCGCATCCTCAGCATACCCCCGGGCCCATATCGCCGACAGAGAGCAATCTGTCTTCGTGTGCTTTGTCCAGTTGAAAGATCACTTCATTTGCTATAGTAAACTGGAGTTTTATGTCCCCTACATGAGTAATTTTTCATTGTCATAGGTCTCTCAGTAACCGGAGTAGTTTTAACCTGAGGACTGAGAAGGTTTTTTTTTGCATGGATATTATTCTCCCAAGAATTCTTCACAATGTCCATGAGGCTTGGATTTTTAAGCCACTAGGACTCAAAAATGAAAAGCTCTTGACGTCTGTTGGTCATCACGGCCAATTAAGAGAAGGGCCGAATGGTCTGAGCTTGAAGAACAAAGCAGCAACAGTTTTGCCGAGTCGAAGAGGATGTCCCAGTCCGCTGTACAAAAAGCTCAGTCGATTTTGGTTAGGGTTGGTGATGGACCCTGTTGCGACCAGGTGAACCTTTTTCCTAGCAAAGCAAAGTTGTTTGATTTCAAGGTGGTCGATTATCCTCTTGAACCTGTGTATCATAGCTCTATTTAGTCTGTCATTGCTTTTGTCACTTGCCTTGCAGATGAGATTAAAGCCGCCTATGAGCAACCATGTCGGTAGCATGTGAGGTTGAAGGCCACATAGCTCATGTAGGAAGGCAATTTTATTAGCATCTGCCTGTGGGCCGTAGACAACTGAGATCGATGAAGACACATTTGTTTCTCTTATTTTTATTGTTGCCAAAAGTATGTGAGTTCCTTGTCTGATGTCAGAAAGGGTACAAAAATTATCGTCAACCGCTATGATAATGCCACCCCGAATTCAATCAGCAGGTAGAGCTGAGAAACAATCAGCAAAGCAGGATCCTAGAATTTAACAGATTGTTCTCCAGCCAACTACCTGAAGCTTACTCTCTTGTAGACAAACAATAGTGGCCCTTGTTTGTTGAACAAAGTTTTTTTTTTTTTTGCGGGGTTGTTGAACAAAGTTTTTTGACACAGTCTTGTTTCGATTTCTTGTTTAAGCCTCTACATCCAATTGAATAATTTGAAGTCTAACTGCGACATGATAGAGCAAAAAGGTCTAACTTACATAGATAATTCTAGTACATAAGGCAATCAGACAAAGTGCTAAAACACACCCAGATGAACCGGGAGAAATATAGCACATGCTGGCACATTTCAGAGGACTGTTTAATAGTTCTCTATCTCACCCGTTGATAGAACCAAAAGGTCCAACTTATAGAGAGATTCTTCTTTTCCATCTCAAAATTCATGCACACATCATCTTAATAGTTGGTCTCTATCTTAAAAGAGAAAGCCAAAGCAAGGGTGCTGACATAGGAATTTTGTCTGATCTTTTGTGTGACAATGCATTGCATTGTCGACATGTTTTGCAACTGAGCATTGAAGTGAGGAACAACTAGCATCAACTACTAAAAATGGTTGTATATGTAGAGTTGATTTGTAATGCTAAATGCGTGCAGTAAATAAAGATTGTTGGCAATATAGCAGGAACATGGTCATGCTGATACGACAAGAGGCTATTCGTGTACAAGCAATTGCCACTATACCAACACGTGGAGTAGAGGTTCACAGATGTACAAATGCAAACAAAAATAGGAGCCACTGAAGAGAACTTTGCAACACCCAACTACCCAAGCGTCGAGCGCCGAATGCAATATTACCATCTATTCCCTTCACCCTCCCCTCCTCCCTATATATTATTTGATCAGTTTGCCACTCTATTCACAAGATACAAATCTCTTTCTTTTCCATTGTTCCATTATTTCAAGGTCAGTCCACAAAGGAAATTATATTCCTCTTTCCATGGAGGGCTCTAGCTCAAACAACACGGCGGGACAAACCCTCAACTGGAGGACCCAGATTTCTCAAGAAGCCCGTCGCAAGATTGTTGGGATGATGTAAGATTGCTTCTTTCACTCGCATGCTTGTGGTTTGAATAGATTAAATTAACCTTTCATCTTGGAAAGAACAAAAATAACAGTGTATGATTTAGATTCCTATTGATTATATCACTTTATCACACTTTGGGTTGTAGCAACAACTTAATGGAATGCTGGAGGAAATGTTTCTTATCTATGGATGTGACAAGGGAATTGTCAAAAAAAAAATTATCACATCCAAGGTCTTTTTATTTCCTTTTTTCGTGTGGAATCAAGAAGTTCAGCTAGCTAATCACATATTTTTCAAGCATTGGGATAGCATGAGGATCATGGGGGAAGATAGCTTCAATTATGATTATGGTGGAATTGAAGATGTTCGGCTAATCAGCTTGAGATTTATCTAGATGATGCATGGTGAGGTCGGGAACCATGCCGAAGCTTTTCTCCTCTTGCACCTGACCCACTCAGCCTCTTATTGCTCAGTCCTAGGTCACTATGTGGCGGATGTCGATCTGCCTACTCGAGGTGCATAATTGCTTGGTTGCTCTAGCACACTACACCAGCCAACGTCTGAACCAAACCACCGTTGTCCACATCTATGCCTGCTCAGCTAGTGTAAACTCAAGTCCATGTCACTGCCGCTGAAGCCCATGTCACCATCTGCTTAACCTCGCCTCGCCCTCCATTGTTGCCCAGCAACTCGAAGACATGAATCAATTCTTGCTTGAGGTTGTGTACGGTGATTGGATCTCAACAGGGACAAAACTGAATGAACAAATTGTTTTTCTATTGATGACATGTTAAATACAATTCATGCACAAATATATGGTTTCGAGACTGATGGGATCGGCATCTGCTTTAATTTTCTTAAGTATTTCATTCCCATAGTCCATCCAACCATGTATTTATAGTCCTTTTGATGATTTTTCGTTCCTGTATTTTACACACGTGTTCCTGTCATATTCTTGTATTTGTTTCTACTCGTGTTATCCATCCAACATTGCAAAGGATGCCTCAATTGTTTGTTTCAAAGTACAAACACACCCCCTAGGATCATACATGGCACCTTGCATTAGTGTTAACATCGATGCTAACATACAAATCTTGGTAGTTTGTACATATTTTACTGCATATATGGTCATTGTTTTCTATAGTTATATTTGGGATGGTTGATTATATCTATTCATAAATAAGGCTAGTTGTTATATCTCATGTATAAAAAATAAGTTAAGACATGAACATGATATAGAAAAATAAATCTATTCGACAGAATATTGCTTCATTCAGATTGATCAATGAACATATTCCATTCACAAAACTAGCAATACAACTTACATATACTTTTGTTAAGGAAAAAAAATAGGATTATGGCATGATATTGTAGTAGTTATGTTTTCCTTCTGTTATGTATATTTACACACTTATTTTTGGCAAATGCAATGTTTTTACAAAGTAGAATTCCATGTATATTGTAAACTGTTAAAAAACACTTTTTAATTTAATAGGACATCTTTTTTCATTATGGAAGCTATACCAATACTTTAAAGAATATCAAGAAGGCAAATTTGTTATATGGAAGCATACACTTTATAAGACCATGGGTTATGTTGCCTCTGCTATTAAGGGTGTTGTTTCAAGGCTTTCCTAGCATATGCAAATTTTAAATATGAACCTGAGATAAAATGCACAAATAAGATTAGGAAGCTAGATGCAAAAATATCTGCTTGTCATCAGAAGACCGTACCAACTCAAGTGTGCAGTGTGTGGGGTGGTTGTGTAAATATAAACCTTCTTTTACAAGCATACTTCAGGTCTATAAATTTTAATACAAACTAATTTTTACATACATATTTTATTTGTGAAAAACATGGCTATGTTACTGTCTCGTTGTGATGGATACTTTAATCATTTGTCAAACTAATCAGGCTTATAAGGGTTAGTGAACTAGATGCAGTACTGAACCAAATTTGAAATGATATACCCAACGTCATCTTAATATTTAGTTACTGGTTACTCTATGTATGCTTATGATCTATAAATATACAGCTTCACTCAGATCAGAATTCAATGAAAATAATTACAATGTCTACTGTTAACAAATAAAGAGTGATAACAAATGAAGCTATATTACTTTTTTTTTGAAGGGAGAAGCTATATTACTTGTAGCATTAAGTTAGCACAAGTTTGTATTGAACGGTATCTAATAAACCTAATGTAAAAATAACTTGTGCCATGTTCATTGTTACTTGTGAAACAAATATCTGTTTAACTTCTTATGTATGCAGGATGGGAAAGCATCTGGAGGCATTTCCAATACATTTTCCTGGACTAATGAATATGATTCAGGATAATGCTGTTAGCGATGAGGACAAAACTTACATGATTGCTACCAGCAAGGTAATCCCTCCTAATTTTATAAGGCATATTTTCTTTAGTCATGGTTGTTAAAATTACCCGTTGACCATTTGTATCATATCATACACATTGTAAATAGCTAAGAAAACTAATATGGTGTGAACACGCCTTGAAATTTGTACATTAAACATATAGTTTGTATGTAATATTTTCTTAATGGTTAGAATAATAATATGATGTGAAATCCCTTTAAAATATGGTCTACACCAACATGCTATAATTTTTATACATTAAATGTACTTAAAAATTGAATGGTTATTATTCAAAATCTACATGGCTTGATTTTTAAAAAAAAACTCATGCATTTTGTACAAAGGAGAAAGTACAATTGGTCTAGCTAGCTATGCAGCCTACAGTTTCCTAACAAAATCTACGCTATGTGTATGACACATCTTAATGTCTTGGAAGTATCTATGGTCTTAGTAGAAGACAATAAATGAAACATTAGTTTACAAGGAATGAATCAACTAGAGTTCTCACATGTCATGGTGTCATCCTCTTTAGAGTGTAGATTAAATGACATAGTATATAAGTTGCCAACCTACCTGATTAGTTCTTTTGGATGCTCCTTTATTGCTTGACCTAAAAACAGTCCATTTGTATCTGAGTAGAAATGATTCATGAGACCCATCAAAAAATATTAGATGAAATAGGTTACAAGTATAGGCCTATATCATCTATAATAAATTGGAACCATGCAAATAATGTTCAAACTTATAAACACACTTAATAACTTTGGACAATATATTGAAAATCCAGCCTCCGCATCTTCAAATGGATGTGCACGTCTAAAGAACACACTTAATAACATAGAAAAATATGTAGCATTTAGATCAGGATCAGCTGGTGGAAGGTATGGATTTAAACCTTTGGACCATAGTTTGGATGTCTAATTCTCTTAACGATTCAATGCCAAGTTCTTGTCTCTCCTTTTATATAGCAAATTGTGCAAGTCACTTTGTTTTGTGTATATAGATGTTAGAACAACTAGCATTATCCTCACGAACTAAAATAAACTTCAATCATTGCAATGTTATCATACTTCATATTCATGTGCTCATATGATAGATATAGTTTTCATCTCCCATTTCCTCTTTGTGGAACTTTTTCTAAACTCTTGTCCCAAAAATAGATGATTGTGTGCATCACACGTGCGCGCACACACGGCTAAAAATGTGGTTGTTGTGGATTTTGTGGAATATTCGTTTGCATCAATCAATGCTCATAATTCCAAAGTATTTTTGAATGAAAGGTCAACAATAGGCAAGGATTTGAAGGTTCATCATCCATAATGTTCTCATCCACGTGAACTGATTTCTACATCAAGGGGTAGCATGGGTCATGTGTTCTTGCAACATACTTAATGTATCTTGTGTGTTGCTTGAAATGATCAAGCCGCTATCAAGTTCAACATCAATAGACTGGCTCATACAAAAAGAAGATAACTGAGTAGTTGTTAAATCATTAATGGAGTGGCTACTTTTAGTAACACATCATAGTGACTCCACCATGGCCAAACTATGATCCTATCGTGAAACTCCACATGGTTTACTAAATGTAGACTCCCAAGTTGAACTATGTCCAAGGACTTGTTCACTCTTTTGTGTGCAGTGAATGATGTAGTTGAGCGTGGATCATCAACACTGGCATGCTAGGTTTTAGGAGTAATATTGGTTAACCCCCTCATTTTTCTTCGTGATCCATGTAAGACATGTCATCTTTCTTGTCATTATCAATATTCTCGCTAACTGATGATTGGCGCGTTACCACATCGTTGAATGTAGTTGGAGACAAAAAAAAAAAGATAATTTATCACTCACACATTCAGATATTATTTTTGCATTGATCTGATGAGGTGAATCTAATGCTTCTCTCTTTTCATCCCTCGCTACACAATAGTCAGTAATGTATTGTGATGTTCTTGGGGTACTCCTCTACCATGCCCACCAATTGTCTTGCATGGGTCTTCTTGCCAATAAGTATTAAACTTCCCATGTTCATCCATTGCTTGTTTATTTAACTTTGCTTGTCCTCTTTACTAGTTGACGAAAAATATTTGCTTGGCTGACTTAAATTTAGTTGTGAATCTTGGCCATTTCTTGTTCTTGTGTTTCTAGAAAATCAAAATCTATTCTGTCTTATTGACAAACTATTATCAGCTGCAATTACATGATGCCTTGCAATGTGGTTGTGGGCCCGGTGACAAGTAAATAACACATAATGGTGAGGATTTCAAAATGACAAAACAATTTGCAATAAAAGTTTTGATATCATTGTAATGTTGTTACCAACTCTAATTGGCAAGTATTCCTAAATAACATGTTTTGATAATGTCACTTGATGATAAAGGCCTAGAAACAAAGAACAAAGAATTTCCACTTTATTACATATCTACTTGTGTTCCATTGCTCTCTCTTGTTGGCTCCAAGAAGAATTGATTCTCTTAAATCCATGTTATCAAGGGCATTAAAGAAACATCCACCTTCTTATGAGTCTTTGACTATTTTTTTCCATATATTTGATTTGCTTGTCTATAAGGTCACTGCATTTCCAAGGATCTAGAGACAATACCTAAGGCCAAAAAGTAGTAAGTTTTTGAAATTATGAAGTAGTGGAAATGTTGATTTGAAATTAAACTAGTACTCCATCCATCCAAAATATAAGTACTTTTGGCAAATCACTATTCAAAATCTTGTCAGCGCCACATTAGCTCTTCAAAGATTAGAGAGAAATCATAGTTGAAATCAATATAATTTTCTTTTTGCTTCCTTGAAATCCATAATATATTATAGTGTAACAAACAATTACTCATGATTTTCACGTTGTTTTTCAAGTCTTTCTCTCAATTCAATTACTTGGTCATTATATGGAGATATCACACCAATGTTGGTTTGTTGCCTCTTTTTAGATCATTTTGTTGTAATTTTGGTAACCATACAAAATTGATTAGATTGCAATCCATAGGAAGTGATAAATCATGTTCATAAAAAAATCATTCTAGAATATTGTATTTTATCAAAAATACGAAGAAACTCACCAAAACAAATGCCTAAACAATGAAACAAACGAGCCAAGCATGTTACTCATTATGGCTCTATATTAGATGTACAAAATGTTAAGCCTTTATTTATGCATTTTCATTGGACACCTAACATCAAGATGCATCTAACTTTTTTTAACACACACACACGCACACCAATTAAATGATTATGTGCATCACACATACATACACACAACCACACATGCCCAAAAACATGCATAGAGAGACTTTTGTTTTTGGTACTTTTCCCGTGTACATTAACATCTTTGTTTTTTCTTCCAATTGCACAGGCAGATTATGTATTGAGGATTGCACTACAAATAATTCATTCCAAAAGCAGATGGAATTCCAACCCACTAGTTCAACAAGACTCCAACACTCCTATCAATCGACAACAACAACACAGGGGGGTTATAAGTCACAACAACTATCCAGTAATGACGCAAAATCAACCTTCAGATGACATGGTTATGACAAAAGATGGTAATGATTACAATAAATAAATAAATTTCTCTATTGCAAAGAACCACTATAAGGAGGTATTATCTGTTACTAAGCCATTTTCAAATGTGCAATATTTATCTTGACTTGTTAGTTTATTGTCCATGAATAATACTTTTAGCGCAAAATTTTCGTTAATATAGAACATTGAGAATCATAATTTTGATTTTTTTATATTCCATTATACATATTTTAGAGGTTTAAATAATCTATACCTCTTTCTTCCATTTCCATGTTAATTAAGAAATTTTGTAAATTAATGAGTTTAATAATATTTAGTGTAAGAAAAGTATAGTATGAGAATGATGCGAATATGGATATTGCTCCACTATTTGAGTGAACTATTTGGGTGTAATTGTCTAAGATTAATGATGTTAAATTATTTACATTCTAGAGCTTCTAAACCAGGCTATATTTCATGACACTACGATCTTGACATACATTTTAACTATACACAAATTATGACACATTTTACACTAATTATTTCTATATTTTACTCGGAAGTCAGGATCAAACAATTGTGTGTAAAACATTATAGCGTGTGCCCATACAATTTTTTTGTTTGATACCTTTATTTGCTACATTTTTAATTTTGATATATTCTCATGCATGAAGTTCTTTTTATGAAAAAAACCACTTCTATCTCATATGCAGGCCAAATGTTTGAACAAGGAAGCTCAATAAATATCAGGCGTGGGAGCATAGATAGAATCAGCAATCTTCCTGTTGATCTCTTATACATCATAATGTCCTTTTTACCAGCACTAGATCTTGTGCTCACAGGCATTTTATCCACACGATGGAGACGCCTTTGGACCTCATCAAAATGCCTGAACATTGATGTAAATCAGTTTGGGAGGCATAGAGGCCAGGAGTTTCGTAATTTTATCAACTGCATGTTGCACCAACGTGGTTCTTCTTCCTTGGATGTTCTACGCCTCCACTCCGCGGATATAAGAGATGCTGGTTTTTGGATAACATATGCTATTAGGAACAACAGTAAAGTGGTTGAGTTTTCTGAAGACATTGAATGTGAACCTTTCAAGTTGGACCATGGGGCTGTGAGCTTCACTTCTATATTCCTAAAACATTTGGTCCTTACCAATGTTTGCTTAGATTCTGATGTCTTCAGCTATATCAATAATGCATGCCCAGCACTAGAAAATCTGGAGCTCAGGGACTGCTCTTTGGAGGTCCCTAAAATCTCATCCGGTTCTTTGTTGCACTTGGATATTGATAATTGTTGTCTGTTTGAAGATCTTATCATATCTAGTCCAAGTTTATTGACTTTGTGCATAAAGAATCCTCAGCACAGAGCTCCTATGACCAATACATTGCCCTGTCTGGAAGTAGGAACAATTATACTAAATGATTTTTTTCATTCTAATGACGATTTAGTGGACATGGACGAGGAGGAAGAACAAGGTGGGGAAAAGATCAACCATAGTACAGTTGGTGGCCTTACGAAGGCAAGATCCATTGAATTGATTGCTCCACTAAGAGAGGTATTAGATACTTTGCATGTTGAATGTGTTCCATACTTTTTATCTTCACTTTTGATTTCATAAAAGATTGAGATTCATATGGGGTTTTGACAAACAAATTTATCTACATGGAAGTACATCACCATAATAGAAAGGGTTAAGAATATGAATAGTATTGTATTATCTGGAAAAAGTCTGCTAGATTTACTACGGTACTATATTTACAAAGAAATTTCTTGTCATTCGCCAAAGACTCTATAGTCAAAGGAAAAATGCTGAGTTTGTTACAAGAACTTACAATCTTACGGAAGAGTTGACAACTAGGTTGAAGTTGAACAATAGAAGATTATGCATCGCATTCCAATTTCCTCCTTTTTCTTGCATTGACTTTGAAATATGATTAAGTTAACTTAGTGCACCCTTATCTTTCGTCATGTCTGATTACAAAAGAAAAGAGCCAAAATTACAAAAGTTGTAACCAATTAAAAGTTGTAGTTTAATTTTCGTCATGTCTGATTTAATTCTGCATCTGCACCCTTATCTTTTGTCATGTCTGATTTAATTCCGCATCATTAACTCATTTGATATCAATTTATTTCCATTATGCAGGATAAATTTGAAATGGAACTTTGGACATGCCCAATATTCAACAACTTAACAAGCTTGATTCTTGGTGAATGGTGCATGTCAAATGAATTCACTCCATTACTATACTTCCTTTGGTACTCTCCACTGCTAGAGGACCTCACTCTAAAGCTGAACATGGTGATTCATTAATCTTCTTTTGGTCTGGTGTATATTATTGTTATGCATAGTGAAAAACCCTAACATGACCCATTTTTATTTATAGGAAGTGTGTCAATATTGTCTCCAAGAACCTCCTACGGCTCCCTCACCAATAAAAGCATTCACCGCTGACTGCCTTAAAAAGATCACAATTTATTTTTTGTCAGGTGATGGAAGAGTCAGTAAATTGCTAGCATTGTTGGCTCCAATCTGCAAATCCCTCGAGGACATCAAGCTCATACCATCGACACCACCTGGGATTAGAGAATTGGTATCAAGGGTGCAAAGAATTACTGAGTGACGTGGTGCATGGAGCATCTATTTAACCAAGCTGTCCCATGAACCTGTTGCAATTACATCTTAATATTTGCTTCTTTATTTTTGTTTTGCCTTACTAATAATGTTGAGAACTTCTTGTGTGATGACATAATAATTAAAGTGCTGGTGGTAAGCTACATGCATGTTCAATTGCATCATGGAAACATCCATAATTTTGATTCTTTTTTCTTAGCTTAGGCCTCATTTGTTATCACTTGGGGCTATTGTAACCTAGCATTCTAGCTTATTGAGACAGATTACTACAAGTTAGATTATTATAAGCTAGAGCACAATAAGTTGTGAGATATTTGTTTCCTAATTGGATTATTGGGGGGGCTTAGATTAGTGCATTTGTAACTAGAGTCTGGAATACCCTCAACAAGGGGTGGGTCAGGTATAAATGGCAAAGTGGGGCAGTGTACTGTTGCATTATAATTTGAAATGGGGCAAACAAGATCATATACATTTAATTGTTCGATCAACGCCTGATGTTTGAATGACAAATGAAACTGACAATATATATGGACACATGAGATTGTATATAAAAAATATTAGTTGCATGAGTTCTATTAACAACCAGTCTACTATAGTACAACCCAAGCCATGCATAACAGCAAGTTGGCCTAACTAAGATTCATGCTGTTGAAGGAATCCTCCCAAGACCAAATTATTAGTCAATCTAACACTTGGAAAGAACTCCTTGAATATAAAGAGAAACTCCAATGCGACTATGACGTAGATCGCATAAGCACCAGGCTATATCAAGGTTGTCAGTGTCCCGATGTATCCTAATATCCTACGAAACCGAAACGATACCGATCACAATTAGATAGTATCCCGATACTATGATCCCTACGATACTGCAATAATATTGTTTGAAATAGAGTGGATTAATAATATTATGAATAAGTTCACTCAAAAGTTACATAAATTCAATTAAAATTAGAAAAATCTAATATTACCTTGGGCTATATGCATGTATGTATGTATGTATAAACAAAAATAGTTACTCAAGAGACCAGCAGGGAGATATGTACAAAAAACAAGTCTTGTTTTTAAATCAGCAAACTGATCAAAGATCTCACATTTCTGAAATTTTAGATACGAAGTTTTTTACCGTCCAACTGTACTTGCCGGTACCGAATCCTGACCGTTAGATCGAGTCAATCCAACGGCTAAGATGAGCTCAGTGCTGGCAGGTACCATCGGGCCCCCGAAGCGGTACCGCATCAGCAAAAGGAGGTGGAAGGGCAGTTTGGGAATTTCGCCCTAGCAATCTCGTCTGGATCGGCTTTGGATGGAGTTTTCCAGGATTTTTTTTGTGTCGCCGTTTCCCTGTTCTTCCTCGATGAATCCGGCTGCCGACCCTCTTAGTTTTCAGCGAATCTGGCGGCCATGCTTAGGCGCCGCTGTGCTCCCCCCATCCCACCCCGGCAGGCGGCAGCGGCCATCCTTGCTAAGGCCGGCGACCATGCTGCGGTAGTGCAGTTGACAGGTCGCCGTCGTCCTGTCAATTGCCGCCCATGTCGCCGCGTCCAGCGATCGTGCTTAGGCCAAGTAGTACGTCTCGCCCCACCCCTACCCCTACCCCTCACCGGCGGTGTCGCAACCTGTGGCAGCGCTCATCCCTCAACCTTATACGATGGGTAACGATGCGGCGGCACGCCGGCACCTGTGAATGAACAAAGAAACGGAGTGAAGGATATTTCGATGCCCAATCTTGCCCCGTGAAATGGACGGCTAGATTTGATTCAGTACCTGCATCCTGCAGGTACAGATACCTCCAGGTACAATATGCTGGACTGGAAGAAACCTCTTTTGATACTTTGTGCTGGCCATGACTATGGGGCAACTATCGTTGTCAGCCATCTTTTTCTGCTGCAAACAATGTTAATTATCAATAAGTTATTTTACTGATGCCATGATGGTGTATGTAAAAATGTAATCAGCAATTAGTTGGCAAAAAAACTCTTATGATAAATCTAACTTAAGTAGTCATGTATTTCACAACCATATAAACTGCAGTGGCCTCTTCCATGGCAGACGGTGACGACGGTCTATGCTCCCAGGCTCCTGTCTGGTGAACGCTGATGGCAGCTGCCAGGGACACATCCAGAAAATTAAATCGTAGGTGTCATAATACACCTACCGGTGTCGTACCATACTAATTTTACTTATATCATTATATTATATTATATTATATATACATACATACATATATATGTATGTATGTATATATGTATATATGTATGTATATATGTATTATATGTATGTATATGTATATATGTATGTATATGTATATGTATATATATGTATATGTATATATATATATATATATGGAACGACTATTCTGCGCCAGGGCGCAACTCGTGTGCATGACGCGCAGACCCAGCGATGATTCGGAATTCGTGAAGTAATTTGCGTAACTAATCTTGTAATCTGGTTTTTGATTAGATCCCTGATTGCTCGGTCGGTTGTGTGGGTCAGCTTGGTGTTGTGGGCCCTGTTATCACCGGTCAAGCTTGCATGGCATTTAAGAAATGCCAGGAATAGACGTTCATATCTGCTAATCACATGGGATTTGTTCCTTTAATCATGTGGGAGTAGTAACTATAGTTTGGTGGCCGTATATATCCAACCGATTGATCAACAACTAGGCTACTGTAGTACTGGTACATTGATCTCTTTTTAATAGCTTAATTAAAATTGGTTCCACGCATTCGTTTGCTGCCTAATCCACGGGCATGCAAAGTAATGGAAGTAGACATATTTTTGAACGTAGTAATATTAATAAATAATTTATGGATAAAATTAATATTCATACGTGTGCAAAATTTGAAATACTTCATGTGTTTAGAAATTGATCTAATTACTACGGAGCCACGTAATATGATTTAATTTTACCGAATTTAATTGAAGTATCAATTAAATATGAGAAGTAAATGACTATTAAAAATAGTAAACCATCCGTATTTTTGAAACATCATCAATTAAATTATATAAAAACGGTAAATTATAATGTGTGATTTTAAAAAGGTAAATTGAACAGTAAATCGTCTGAATCGTATTTTTGAAACATCATCAATTAAATTAAGAGGTGCTGAACTGCTGATGGTATCGTGCTCTAAAAATTTAAAGAAAATTCTGACAAACAACATTTTGATGGCTGCATATCCATGCCTCGTATCTTCAACTACAGTGCTCATGCTAGGGAACTCAAACTAAACAACCTGCACCTTCCAACAGAAAAACCGATCAATACTAGTTAACTGTTGTATAGTCTCAAAGCACGTTAGTGAAAACTGGGGTAAATCCCACCATACTGCAAAAAGCTGAAAACAAGTAGATTCCATTTATGTGGTTTCCTAAATTAACGCTAAATTGATGTTTAATTTCAAAATTAATGCTTTATCTATTTTCCTTTTATCTCTATTACTATGTTTACTGGCCCTTTCATAGGTCCTGTGCTAATGGGAGGGGTCTGTGCATCCTGTACATTGGTTGCGCCAGGGCCTAATATAGATATACTAACTATATTTATATATATATATATAATGAGCCCTGGCGCAAGTACCGTAGGAATGGTGCAGACCCCCCAAGGGGATGAAAGTAAACCAAATTATTGCAGTAAATTTCCTGGGAAACATTTTTTTCACCCCACTTGGATTCAAAAAGGTCACGTGTTCTACGGTGCATCATAATAGTATTTAATTAATACATCATAAATCACATTTACTATCTTTAATTTCATTCACAGTCAATACAATATAATTAATATAATAGTTTTACTTAATTTACTACCTGATTTACTGTAGCTAAGCAACTAACGTGATCATCTCGCATGTAGTTGATGCAATTAACGTGAATAGCATGTTTGTTGATTACTAGCTGGTTTACTGTATTTATTTGTTTCTAGTATTTACTATATATTTTTATCTTTTTACTCAGTGGCATTGCATTGTACAAATATTTAACATATACATCCGGTGAGCAGTAAAAATAAGAAATTTCACTTATTAGGTCTTGAATTGGCAATTAAAGTAGGATGATCTAATTGAGTGGATCATAGATTTACGGGCATGTAATATAATAAATGTGATTCACATTTAATGACTGCATGAGTGTGATTAACGTCATGATTTAATGGATGTTAATGTTAATGTGATGATTTACTGGACATTTACCGGTTTTACTACTCTATTTCACATTAGAGATAAATCAAGTTATTACTGTAAATCACGCAACCATACATTTACTGTAATTCCGTTAAAAACAGTATTTGCGGACTTAAAAATGATAAGTAATTCCCGTAAAAAATTTAAAACCCACCTTATTATCATGCATGCAACTAATACGTGAAGAAGTGGATCCTTCGATCACGTAAATCACGCAACTATTTCTGTTTTATATTTTTGAGATGACTTATTTCTGTTTTGAGATCAAAGGCATGCATGCATATTTGCGCTCTCAAGAATATGTATTAATTGACGCACATGCATGAGCTGCCGTTGCTAATTTGGATTATTATGGGATAAGCACGGTGGGCCCCATGTGGATTAAGGAAGGGACTTGGTTTCTTCGTACTAAAAGGAAGAAAAACGGGATTTGCGGTACTCACCGTAGGGGTCTAAGCAACTACTCCTATCGCTGCGCCCTGCCGCATACTAGTCGTTTCGTATACGATATATATATATATATATATATATATACACACACACCCGGGTGCAGTCTACGTAGCCGCTGCACCCGAGTCTGTTGATCGATCAGACTTGGTCAGTCACCACCAACCACCGTAATCAGGATACCTAATTACTTCTGTACACGATGACATAAGCCACATCTGTTCCGTCATCTTCTTTTGTTGATCGATAAACTTGTGTGGAATATTTTTGCCTCCGACATGGATGTCGAATATTTATAGAATGTAATTTATAAATTCACAATCGTAGCAAAATCAATCCTTTGCTTATTGAATTATGTACACATGGACTCTAATCTCATTAGAGAACCAACGTAATCCATGGCTCACCTAACTTAATTAACTAATTCCTCCCTTGATTACTCTCTCAATAATCCATCACTAGCACAAATTTAACAACAGTTGAATCGTAAAAAAGCCTGTAGTAAGAAAGTATTTTAGTTAAGATAATAAATTTTTAACTGTATTTTTACAATACTGTTTTGAAAGATGCTAATGATAATAAGTAAAATTACAAGTTGTAATATTTACTTTCACCATGATCAGATTATTTTTATAGTAATAAATTTATAATTATATTTTTACTATACAGTTTTGAACGATGCTATGAATAATAAGTAAAATTACAAGGTGTAATTATTTACTTTGAATCATACCAGATTATTTTACAGTAATAAATTTATAATTGTATTTTTGCAATAAAGTTTTCAACGATGCTATTTTAATAATAAGTAAAATTACAAGGTGTAATATTTCCTTAAATCAGATCAGTTTACAATATAACTTGTGTAATATTGTAGTTTTACGATACCAGTTATTACAATATAGTAAATTGATCCTACGGAATAATGAACAACATTAATGCATGCACCACATGCCATGCAACGCAATTAGTGGGTGATAACATATTCAAAACAAGATTAATGCATGCAATGTGGCGACAGATCAGGGATGAGTCGTTGCAAAGTAGTAAATTTGTGATGATATGTTTTTTGCAATGATAGCTTTTAGTAAAATAGTAAATTTACAATGATTTACGATAGTCCATCTAAAAAGTACAGTACTATAAATTTTTACAATCATATAGGTCACCAAGATAGTAAATTCGTAAATGTTGTAATTTCCTATGCATAAGATTGCATGGCTTTGACTTTTCTGGCTACAATCACGCAACATTCATTCATGTGGCAGCAATCACGCACATACACAGTCACATACCATGCAACCTAATCAACGGAATTAGTTGGCAATTAAGGATTAGTAATCTAAGGGATTTCTTTGCCATACAACGTGGCAGCCACCCTGGTTCTAAAATTAGATGCATAAATCCCTCTTATTCTAATTAATCCCCTTGCATGTATGGAAGACCATTAAGTATCGACGTGCATAATTACGGGGATATTCCAAATATCTGTTGTTGTATCATGTAGGTCATATTTTTTGCAATCTTACGAATGTTGTAATGCCACGTGGCAGACACACAAGGGTAGGAGTAGCCTCCACGGGAGATGCACCTGACCACAGAATAGATGTTCCGT
>CM002486.1:6831083-6851354 GCA_000325765.3 Leersia perrieri
CAACATACAACATCTTGTCAGTTGCAGGATCAAACTGACTGGCATGCCCGCAACCTCAACGTTTAGGACCTGCACTGGAGCTAAGCAGATCTCCTAGGCCTTCGTGTTTACGTGCGGAGGACTCCATCGGCCAACACACTCGACGACAACGCCCGATAGGCCGGTGGCAGAATTTCGCGTCAACACGGAGAAGCAGAAGGGGGGCCATCATCTTCCTTCCCTCTCCGCACCATACATGGCGACAGGAGTGCTTCGAGGGCACCTCCGCGGTGACCTCAGCCCCTCGCCCGCCGCCTCCCCTCGCCAATCGAAACGCGCTCTCCAATGCCGCCATCACCTACGCCCACGCCACTGCCGCTCCACGTCTAAGGGGTCAGCACAACCGCCGTTGCCCCACGCTTGTGCCCGCCACTGCATTCGCGCCGTCGCGAGTCAATCTCGCCGTGCCCACTAGCGCAGGGGGGGAGGGGAAGGGGAAGAGAAAGGAATTGCCGTCGCCAGTTGCCTAGTGCCCGCAGCTTCACATCGTTGCACGATTCAAGCTTGCCGCAGCCGTCGACAGAGGGGGGAAGGGAAAGAGATAGGAGTTGTCGCCATTTCCGCTCCAGCACCGTCGCGTGTCGTTTTCATTGCAGCCGCCATCGGAGGGGGAGAGGGGAGGAGAAAGGAGTTTCTACCACGCCTGCTTTTGTGCCGTCACTTGCCGCCGCCGGCAGTTGCTCCTCCTCTTCTGTAAGCACGCGGCTCAGCTCATGCATGAGAAGACGCCAAAGGTGTAGTCGGCTTGATCTCCTCTGCCGCGAACCGAGCTGGTCGTTAGCAACCATGGTGGCGGTGGTGACTGGAATGGCACTGCACCATCGGTGCCACCGCCTTCTTAGGTGGAGTAGTCGGCCGCCACCTATTGCCGTGTGAGAGAGAGGAGAGGAGAGGGAGAGGGGAGGGTTGGGATTACCTTTTATTTTTTTTGGGTATTTTTATATTTCTCTATTCACTGGTAGGTGGGCCCACAACTTGAATAGGAGCTATATCAGCAAAACCACTGATCCATACTGTCCAGGGACCTCTTTTAAATGAGTTTTGCAAATTTTAGGTCCAAGATTTCTGGTATTGGGGTCGAGGGATGATTTTGAAACTCAGATATGAAGATGAGGGACGTCAAGTAGACTTATTCCACAAAACTATATACACTAATCTTACTTTCTCTTGTGGACCGAAATCCTAGTCGTGGGCCAACAATTACCATGCTGTGGATGGAGAAACCCCCCAAAATAACCTAAACCGAGCTCTTAAAACGAGAAACGGCAAAAATCCAAAGTCCACCGCCGTCTTCCTCCACCCAACCATGGCCACCTCCGCCGCCGCCGCCGCCGCCGGTGGAGCCCCTCCAGCTGTGCCATCCGCCGTGGAGTCCGCAGCCGAGGACACCCTGGCGGCCACCGAGTCCGTCGGGGACCACCTCGCCGAGCTGATCGCGGCGGCCGCCGAGGATCCCGACGCCATCGCCGCGCTCCCTCCGCTGCGCCGCGCGCGGGCCTTCCTCGCCATGGCGCAGGCCGCCGCATCGCTATTCGCAGGCAGCTCTCGCTTTGACTCGCTTCCGTTGTGGCTGCGTGACCTGTAGTATCTATTCTGACCAGATTTTTTTTTTGTTGGTGCAGTGCGGCTTAGGTGTTCGGGAGTTGATCCGGATGAGCACCCTATCAAGAAGGAGTTTGTAAGCTCTCTCTTGCTAATTCCTAGAATCCTATCTACTTCTACATTGTTCTGGTGTATGTTCCTACAGTAGAAATTATGTTTCCCAATTGCCGATATGAACATAGTTTGTCTGTATTCTTGTATTTATTTTTAGTTTATGCTAATAAATTTTTAATCGGGAATTTGTGTATGGTGTTAGGATGTTTGTAACCAGGAGTCCTGGACTTATTTATACCCTGCTTTGTTCTAGACAGGCAAACTGCCCTGCTTTCATTGCAAGCAAATTAAAAGGTACAGCACATTGGCATCAGATAGAAGGAAAATGAAACAGCCAAAACATATCACTGTTTTAAAGTGCTCGGCAGAAAGCTCATTAGGTCTCATTGGCTCAGCGCAAAGCTGCTCAGATTGGATTAGGATGGTGCAGTCTTTCGAGGGCGGTTGAATAAAGAGGTGTAGCTACCCCACAACCCAATCTAGAAATACAAGGGAAAGTGAAACACGATATCAAACCCAATAAAGTAATTCGAACCAGGACCATAACTTACTGGACCTAATAAAATTTGACCTCCCATCTCTTCTTGTTGCCATGTACTGCATATACATTTGCAGACAAACCCCAACAGTGGTTATTGAAGAAAGCAAAGCATCGGTAGCAGAGATAGATATGTCCACACAAGCTTGCATGCATATTTTAAAAAGTCGGCTCAGGCACCGAACAGGCAAAGCTTATGTTTCACCAGCCACTCGGTCTGACGGCGGTTGAGCAGCAAAGTTTATGTTTCACCAGCCACTTGGTCTGATGGCGGTTGAGCTGCTCAATTGCCGGTCAAACCGATAATTTAGCCTATAGTTTTCCTTCAAAACGCAAGAGGTGGACTACATTGGTGGCTAGCTGAACACGTCTTTGCCATGGAGACCTCAGCTCGAACCTTGGGCATGCTGCCTTTTATTCTTATTTTCTCATGTTATGTGGTTTGGACCTTCAAGTGAGTAATTTGGGTCTTTGTTAGTCCATGTTTCTCATCTATTCAGCTGCTTTATTGGCCATCCGGTCTTTTTCGGCCAAGGACAAGTTGCTGGTCCTGGTTTTTTCTGGTCTGGTCCAGTTTTTCACACTATGCCTGCATGAGTGAGCCTATCAGATATACGCTTTGCTTGTTTAACTGGATTCCTTCCTTTCTTATTCCAGTATGGTAGCATTTTCTTAACTGAATTTATGGGATTAATTGGCACAGAGGCATCTCCCTTGATTTTACTTTGGAGGCCATGAAATCAACCAACCAAAAATATATGCACACTCAATGAAAGAAACCATGCATACCTTTTCAATCTTGTTTGTATGTCATGCATGCTCGCTCCCCTTCTTGTATCCTTCTGGTTTCCGCATTCAACTATCACATAAAAAAATGTTTTGTACAAGATCATGTGCGCAAGCCGAAGGGCCCTGATCATGGCCCACTGCCAAGATGTCATGGCCGTGAACACCTTCCCGTGCACAAGAGTTACAGAGTTACTCAAATAATCAGTAAGATAATTTGAGATGTATTACTGTGATGATTAACTCATTTCTAAATTTGCCACGATGATAATAAATCAATATAAGTAAAACTTTGAGCAGAACTAAAAAATTAGAGTTGGTCCAACATATCATGATCTTTGAACTCTTGTAGCCATTATTCCCCCTTTGTCCTTTGATTGCTTCCATCTTTTTTTTTTTTTTGGCCTTCATGTAGCAATTGCCTTCAGTTTTGCGTATTAGTCCTTTCCTTTAGGAAAAAGGCTCATTTCATTTGCTATGGTTCCTTGCCTTCTAGATCATAGAAGCAATAGCTGCAAAAGTAAATAGAGTAAGATGGAATCAGATTTAATACCTTTTCATTCAGATGGATAAGGTGCTGGGTCTAGAGGTTTGGCAGGGATGGTGCCTAGCTACTGTGGTGGCGTGGTGCTGCCTAGGCGCATATTACATAAAACCTTCACAATTGAACAGTAAAATAGCATGCACAAGAGCCCCTAAGGATAAGTTAGCCGCCTAATGCATCATCTAATGCCTAGTACGGTGCTAGTGTCAGCACCTAGGTGACACCTAGGGCTGGCTTTTAGAACAATTCATCAAACTTCCAAAAGATGAAAAATAGAAGTTGATACTCTGTCAACCCGAGAGCCTCTATATAATCCAGACAAAGGAAACCTTAACAGGAGAACGAAATATTAACACCATCCTCCATACCTGAACACAGACTCCATCCTCATGTTTTCCATTTTCCTTTTTCCAGCTGCACACTAGTTGCTTACTTGCTATACTATCCTGAAGGGTGTGCCATAAAAGGAACAAAGTTACTTCCGTTGGATATTGCTTTTCCAAAGCCTCTTCATTCTTGCATTCTGCACAAATAAAAAACAAATTGTATATCCATCTAGGAATTTAGTTTACTGATCTCACCAGGGTGTAGTGAGTCACATCCTGTTCCATGTTTGCATCTTATCATCACCAAGCAATTAGCAAGATCGGTTCATGTTTGTATCTTATTATCCCCAAAAGAACACTCAAATGTGAAATCCGTATTGCATTAGGCTAAGAGTCAGAAATTGAGGTGAAGAATGGTCACATCCCATATAATTAATTTTCTGAAGTGGCACTTAAAGTTATTGGTAGAAGACAACTGTTATGCCAAAATGTGTAGCTAGCACTGTTATATACTGTATTTTTATTTTGTATCATTCTTTCCATTTGTGAGCTGCCCATAGGATCAGTGTTTCAATAAGTTTTTTCCTTGCTGGTATATCATATAGTCCTATTTAATGTCTGAACACTGAAACCAATAAATTGATGATCCTCGTATTCATGATGACCACTCTACAATCCTTTGGCATGTCCACATTACACCATTCATGCTATATGCTCATTTCAGGAATTGCAATCCAGTTATTCACCTCATTTATCTAGAGCTTGTAGGTTTGTAATTTCACTCGTTTATCCTAACTCGTAACATGGTTTTATAGTGCTAGTCATTTGCATAACCTGGGGAAGTGAGGAAGTTAAAGATTAAAGTCTTTGATAGGTTAGATTTGTTTTTTTTTCTTAGATGGAAAATTTGCATGGAACAATCTCAATGAAAAATTCAATCAATATGTTTTCAGTTTCAATGCTGTTTCTGTCAGATGTTTAGTTTGAGTTCTGCTTCAAATTTGTTTTCAGGAGAGGCTAAGCTTGTGGGAAGAAAAGTTAAATCGATTTGAGGACTGGGATAAGGGTACTTGACAGCTCAGTAACTATTGGTGAATATCATATTTATGCACACATTTATCAAATTACTGTCTGTCTTCTGAATTGCAGCACCATTGCGCCCAACCACAACTGTGAATACACAGGCAGCAGCAAGGTTCATTGGTCACTCATTGTCCCATTTGACAGCTGGTACTTAAATGCTTATTGAAAATTTTTTCCGAATAGTTGGGTTCTTATGGTGTGGAGTTGAGGTTTCATATGTAATTTCAGATCAGAAGAGGAGCATGCAGGCAATCAGTAGAGGAGAAGGAGGGAGTTACTCTGGTAACAAGAGAAAACCACATCAACCATTGCCAAAGAAAAAATCTGTTCGTGCTGCCACAGAAGAATTCCTTGCAAAAGCAACTCTGGAGCTAAGTGGGCATAATAATAGCAAGGTGAAGGGTCCTATTAGGCTCATCTCTGATGAAGACGAGGACTAAGATTTAAGTATATGTTGGTTTTATCCAGAGGTATTCATTGCTGCTTCCCTGCATTCATTATTTCTACATCATTTCAATCAAGTTCTGGATTCGCCTCAAGTAGCGCTGGCAGGCTTCAGTATTCTCCCAATCGAGCTAAGAGAAGCTTTGAGGCTTAGGGCTAACTTTAGTGTATATAGGGTCCTTTTATTTGAATGTTTTCCTAATCTGTCATTCCTAACCTACTGCATGGGCCTGGCCCATGTCCATAACATATTGCCTTACAGTGAATGTGATGTAATCACAATTCTTGCAACACTCAATGCCCAATTTGGCTAAACCCCACTGAACTAGCCAAAACAGATTCAAGCTGCAATCAGACCGCCAGAAGTGGGTCTTTTTAGCTTGAGTTGACTTTTTAGACTTTGCAACCCTAGCTCCAATTCATCGTTGATTCTTTCACCAATCACCATTCCTAGCAACTAGCATTACCAAGATGGAAGGCGTTATTTTTTTGTAGCAACTACTAATTAACTCCATCTTCACTTAGTTTTACAGCTGATTAGAAAATTGTGTATTCATTCTTATAGAAAAATCTCTCTTAAATAAAATGAATGAATAATAACTCTAGAATAAATGAATATTATAAAAGGACGGTATACCAAGCCACATGTTCTGACTTGACCCGCTTTGTCATTGAAGGGCATGTTTAAATCCAAATGTTCCCTTGTTTTGATAATTGATCAGAATTTTAAGTCACAACCACATAAGTCGCTGCCAAACAAGTCATCCTCAAGAATGTCCCTATTACCCTACCCTAGCATTGGCCTGTGTCCTTAAATTATTTCTCAACACCTAATATTAAAAACATTGCTCCTAGATTTGAGTAGCAATCTCCCCAAATAAAACTTGTTAAGGAATATAGAGTCCTTCCATATATAGGTTATTTCTTTGCATATATATGGAAGGACTCTATATTCCTTAACAAAAACTGTCAGTGGCGATAGAAAATGTAGATAATCGTGTAGCTGGTAAAGACATTACAATGCTATAATAATAAAATAAGGTACCGTTAATCATAGAAAACAGAGCCGTGTTCTGCACAAAGTAACCACATGCTACCAATAACTGAATTTCAACTAAACTGAGCTAAAACATTAAAAATCTAATTATGATAACTATACATGCTAAGTGAACTTAATATTCATGGAACATGGTGTGGGTATGGTACTAGCTGAAGGTGTATATAAGCAGTAGCGTAATTTTGCACCTTTATTAGGCAAAAATGATCACAATCTTGAGCATTTCCAGACATTTTTTAATCGGGCACATTTAAAAGGACCCAACCAAATAAGTCCATATTCCTTGAACTTTTTTAGTTGCTTCTAGGCACCTTTAAACTCTACATTATGGAGGCTTTTTTCCCGCCTTCAGTTGTGCTCATCTAGTGTTCATTTTCTCCCAGCCCACAACCCACCTTTGTGTCTCAAGTCCACATTGTTTTGCTTTCAAAGCCTCTCCTGCAAGTTTGCTGCTCCAAGAGCTGATTTCTTTCCTTCTCTATGTTATCAAGTATTTAGGTTTTCCCTGGCCCTTCATCATAGTTACATGTATTGACTTCTTCTTTACCGCCACTCTGCGAGATGAGCAGCAGCCGTCGCCACTCGCCCGCGAGCTGTGTGTGCGCCGCGCAGCCGCTCCCCTCTTTCCTCCGTCCTTCTCTCCTTTTTCTTTTTCTTGTTTTTTTTCTTTTTCGCACAATACGAGAGAGGAGTGGATAAGGGTTGTCGTTAGCTGCTCCCCCTCTTTTCTCCGCCCATTCTCTCCTTTTTCCTTTTTTTTTCTTTTTCACCCAATACGAGAGAGGAGAGGATAAGGGCTGTTTTTTTTTCTTTTCAGTTAAAATCATCTCAAATAACCAGAAAGTAGTAGTAAAATGTTTGATATCTCATAGTGAGCAGTTGAAAAATATTATTAAAATATATGAAAGTATAATATAGAGGATGTGATATAGATGATCCGTTAGGGTGAAGGATATATGGAGATGAAATATTTTTTAGATGGTCATCCAAGTGGAGGTATAGATGTTCAAATTTAGATTAGTTGTCAGGAATGCTCTCAGGCTTTATGTGCCTCAGGCTCTATGCTAGGACGCTCATTCTCTTTTATTTGTACCTCTTATTTTTAAAGACCCGACATAAATAACTATTTATTCATATTAGTTCGTAATAAAAATTTGATATGAATGAGCAGAAGACTCTTTTGAGTCGGCGGTCGGTGTACTCCGTTAGCATCGACGGACGAGGCGGTAGGCGGCGGCGCTAGGTTAGGGAGGGGGAGGGGCAGACTATTTGGGGGAGGGAGTATTAGGGTTTCTCAGGTGGGCCTCTACAAACGTGTGGTTTAAGATTAATTGGCCAAACATACTAATCTAGATGTTTCTTTTTTTAGTTTATTTGAAGTTATTGGCTATGTTTATGATATTATATTTTAAAAAAATAAACATGTAATTTTCATCAACTAATTTTCACACAGAAAAGTGAGCCAGTAGCAACAAGAAAAGAACACTTTCATTATCCAACTTGGTGCAATGCACGTTATGAACCATTTTGGTAGAAATCATTAACAACCTGAACTAAATGGCCATATTATTCACTAATTACATCTTTTTTTTATTGAAACTCAAGTTCTTTGGCATAAAGGTGAGTAACTGAGTAAGCCCGTTGCAACGCACGGGCACCTCTGCTAGTTATCAAATAAACTAATGGGCACAACAAAAAAAGCCAGAATCTAAAAGTTCTACAAACTGTACACTGTCAGCCATGCAATTACTCCACACATAAAACATGTCAACTACTCTCACAATCTCAATGCAAACACTTTTATCTATATACTCCACATTACTATGTGATTCAAGTCCCTAACTTCCAATTGACAATAAAGACGATGACGTGAAGCAGGTAGAGGTTTGAGAGAACAGTACAACATGCTATTAGAATAATCCTTTTAGTCCATAGTAATACAGGGTCATTGATCTAAATAAGTTATGCTGAGTGGGTATATTTCAGTGGACGTAACTGAAGCGAATATATGACACTACAAATATGCCCCTCAAGGGTACTAAATACCGCAGAAAATTTATCTAAAGCATAATGCTAGAGAAGGGCGACTTGAAGCAACTCACATTTTTGTTATTTGACATTTTAGACTTGTCATTTGTCAAGACTACCTTTATGTAAACCATTGGCTTGAGATTTAGTTCTTTAATTAGATCCGTACAATTAAGAATATCATGGTTTCAATATATGCCATTACTATTCATCTATTTTTAACGATGCCACTGTCGTTTACTGTAATGTTAGTGATGCCACTCAAATACGTATTTTGCACGTATTGGACAAAAATGCCCCTTCCTCTTTCTTCTTCTAACTTAACCGACGGAAGGTTGTGTAGGCTGGTGGAAGACGGCGGTGTTGACGGGGAAGGGAGAGAGGACGCAAGGCCCTAGTACCCAGTCAGGTTGCCGCCACCGATGCTGATGCGTTCGGGGTGTAGATCTGGACCCCGCACCCGACCTGAACGCCCGTCAGAGAGCTGCTCATCGTCATGCTTCCACCGGTTGAAATGCATGAAGTGACGAGGAGGTGGGGAGTGAGGACGGTGGTGGCAGCACCCCAACGACGAGTTAGAGGGTAGGTTGGTGGAGGAGCTCGAGGGCGACTACGGCGATGGCCTCCCGATGGTGAACTCGAGGGCGGACAACGACGGTGCTCGACAGCGGACCACCAGCGGTGCTCCTGTCGACGACGAGCTCAACACTGGCGCCCCTGGCAACGAGAAACTTGAGGGTGACGATGGTGGCACCCCGACGACGAGCTTGAGGGCGTGGTCGCGTGGAGGTGAGCCCTGTCAGCACCGCGAGAGGAGGGTGGGTGGATTTGGATCTGGAGAGGAAGCTTGTGGGAAGAGAGAGATGTGGCCGTATCTCATTGTGCAAGCCTCCACCGGGCTGCTGCCCTGCTGGTCACACTCAACAACCGGTGAACTCCATTGCCAGTGAGGAGTAAGAAGATAGGAGGGGTAGTTTGGTCTAAAAATTTGGATAACTTTTTCAAATGGCCTTCGAAGGGGTACTTAGTGGCATATCTCAAATATCTACAACCTCATAATGGCATGGCTACAAATAGTTGAATACTAACAGCATGTATCAAAACCACGATATTTTTATGGTATGGTTCTAATTAACCCCTTTAACACTTTAGATAAATTGTGGCAAACCTTTTAAACCCGTCAACTGTTTGTTTCACTTCCATGCAGATGAAGTACTAGCTGCCTACTTCGAAGGATGGATAAAGCGTGGTGTAACTTCTGTGCAATGAAGAAAGTTTTGCTTAGTTGTGCTGTGGTGTACATACCAAGGCAGAATGAAGTAAAAAACTTGATGTAAACTGTAATAGTTCGCATTGCTTTGAGTTTGAGAGCAATGTTGTAGTCCAGTCTGAATGTCATTTTCAGAAGGGAATTTTGACTGTTCTAGTTCAGGCAACTGGAATAAGTTATGGTCTGTGCTGTGCAACAACCCCTGTGTGATTAGTGTTTGTGTGACCCTTGAATGGCGATTGGGTCCATTGCTGAGGATTTAATCTAGTGGTGCTTGACAGCTTGAGACCGTTTCAGTGTTTAACATCACCGAAATTTGAAGCTTGCTGAAGTGTCTGTTTGGCCAGTTTCTGTTAGTGCTTTGCGATATGATGTACTGCATGCCTGTACATTCCATGACGTCAGTCCGTCAGTTCCATCAGCTTGATGAGCAACAACAGTCACTATCAGTCTCAAACAAACAGACAGCCATCACGCGGCGCAGCAATTGAACAGCAGCAAATCCTCCATTGCCATGATTATCAGCATGATATCTGCTACGGAGTACTAATCTCCGCCGCGCCTCGTCGTTGAAGAATGGCTCCAGGTTGACGCAGTCGTCGTCGTATTCCTCCTCTCCGGCGATGGGTGGGCCGCCACGCTCGCCGTCGATTTCCATCTGAATTTTATCTATCAATCGATCAACCATGGTAGTGATAGCAGCTGTTGCTTCTAGATTGGCAGCTAATTTGTTGCCAGACATACAAGACAGCAACGCCGGCGGTGTAACAATCTCTACACGGCGGAAAGCGGCATACACGGCGGCAGCGCTGCTCATCTTCCTCGTCGCCGGCCAGCTGCCGCTGTATGGGGTCCAAAACTACAACGGCTCTGGTTGGCCGACGATCCATACTACTGGATGGACGCCATGTTGGCGTTTGGCCGACCCACCATGATGGCTCTCGGGATCATCCCTCTTCTCTTGTCCGACATGCCCTTCACCTCCTTGTGGCACTCAACATCTTCAGGATTGACGACGATAGGCTTCCTGAAAATCGTCGGCTTGTGATTTTTTGAGATACGTTTGACAATTGTCTTGTTTAAAAAATTTATGTAACTATTATCTATTTTTTTATGATTTGATTCATTATTAAATGTGCTTTAAGCATAACATATAGTTTTATGTATTTTATATTTTTTTAATAATAGGAAGAGTAAATTTGAGAGAGCTACATATACTTTGGACAAATTACCACAAAACTATAGATTTAAGGTGTTATATCACAAAACTACAGATTTAATCACAAAACTATAGATTTTATAATGAAGCTATCACAAAACTACATATCTTAGAGTTTAATTCCCTAGCGTTAATTGTTATGTTAGAGGTATAAACATTATTGTTTGCAATTAAACTCATGTTAAATATGTATTTTTATATTAATTTTGAGTTTAAACACGTAGTTTTGTGATAAAACATCTTAAAATCTATAGTTTTAATTTTGTACTAAATCTGTAGTTTTGTGAATGCGAAATTTACTCTAATATGAATGATTAAAATGTATTTAAAAAATTCAATGACATTTTATGATGAATGAAGTATTATAGTTGCTGTCTCTGTTTTGAAATAATTGCCATAGACATAATTTCTAAAAAAAAGCTTTTGTTGATCGCCCTATTTTTATATATAAGAAAAAGATGGTGTACTCCAGAATTTATTAATTTTTTTTTTGTTAATTTGATTCAGGGACAGGGCACGAAAGTTGTTTGCGATGCAACTGGCCATTGTGTCGCCAATTGCTATTGGGGTTTATGCCGGTATTGCAGGAAGCGTGGCTGACAGTGGCATGACGATGGCTACTGTACTTATTGCCATGCTTCAACTTATCGCTGGTGGTCTCATTACTTGTCTGGTCTCTCCTTGTTCTCAGCCGCCAATTGTTGTTAAGTAGTATATTAATTTTAGGGCTTTTCTGAAGTACCCCATACTAGCGTATAATAATTAATTATACTAGTAAATGAATGGTGAAGATTAAATTATACTAATAGTTAGAACATGATAGTATACATTTGTAGTACATAATGGTATTATTTGTATAGAAAGAACGGTCTTAACCGTGTGATCTCATTGTGTAAGAAGTTAAATATGGTGAATTTAAAATTTAATGTCAATGGTGTGTTGGATAATTTTGTAAGTTTTTTTTTGCGAGGGATAATTTCCTAAGTTAATAGTTTACTATATTAACCATACAAGTTAACGGATATACTTCATTCATACTACTCTCACTCCCACCCTAGAACTAGAACTAGTATTGGGTACCGAAAGAAACCCCTAATTTTATTATCAAATTAGTTCTAAAAAAATTATTATCAAATTTACTATATATCTTCCATGTGATTTTAAAAACTGTAGTATTTACATAATATTCGTGCTAAAAAAGAATTGAAGGAAAAGTGGACTTGGTATTAATTGTTGTGCTATATATACCTAATTATAACTTCTGTTTAGCTAATTCTATTACGAAATAGAACCCCTGGCCTAAACAATCTAATTAAGTCAAAATTAATGATTTTTGCTAGTACTAATTATGCGTGGTTAAATAATTAAAACCTGATCACTACATACTTGTACACTGACTACAATATTCGATGATATGTATGCAGTGCGTACATTTTCTGGGATGCCTTAAATCATCGACACCCCTTGATGATGATGCTTGTTACTTTGACCTTCTTCATGTTGGTGTTGGTAACTACTACTCCCTCTTCTTTTTTTTTTTGGCGTTGCTTAGTTTAAAATTGAGCTAAGCAACATCATCCATTTAAAACCGGAGGTAGTACGAGGCTGCCAAATAACTTTACCGCCGGTGAGGTCGCCGGATGATCCTACGCTGCGAGTTAAATACACAGTCAGTCTCATTTATATGGCCTACGCGCCCATCATCCTACAACCTGCACTCCTATCTGTTCCCTTCTCTTCAACTTCAGAGGTGGGTGGGTGTATATCTCTCTCTTATATATGTACAAAATGATTAATTAATCATCGTTTTATATATTTTTAAGATAAAGAAAGTTTTATGATCTTAGACATTACATCAAGCTAATACAACTAATTTGAATTAAAGACCAGTCTAAGGCCTAGCTTCTGCATATATAGCTACCATGCACAGGGTCTACCATCGTATCATATAAATTGTTAATTATTGTTTTAATTTACCGAGTATATTTTTGCGCATGCATGCATATCTATATATATTTACATGTATAGATGCTTAGCAAGTATGGTGAGACGAATAAAGTGGTGAATCTGCTTGGGAGTTGGAAGGAATTATGTAACTATCCTGGACAATACTGGCCTGTCAGTGGGATCGCCTATTACATAACAACACCATCAATGAATGAAGTGTATAAACACTGTCGAAAACTTCGAAATATTGATTGGAAAGGAGTAGAAGATAGATTTGATAGAAAGCTTAGTACATGAAAGGGCAAAAATATGTCTTATGGTGGAAGACTAGTCCTTAATTCTATTCTTTATAGCCTTTCTATGTTAATGCTTTCTTTCTTTGAAATATCAAGAGGGGTGCTTCAAAGATTGGATTACTATAGATCTCGCTTTTTTGTGTGGAAACAACAAGAAAAAGAAGTATAGACTAACAAAATAGGAATACATATGTCGACCAAAAGACCAAGGGGACTAGGTGCCTAAAACCTTGATGCCAAGAATAAATGTTTGTTAAGCAAATGGCTATTTCAGCTACTCAATGGTGAAGGCTTATGGCAAAGCCTCTTGCGAAACAAATATTTGAAGGGAAACCACTGTCCGAAATGTCAAACAAATCTGGAACATTTCAATTTTAGACCGATTTAATAAAAGTGAAAGACCAATTTTTTCAACACGAGTCTTTTAAACAAGGCAATTGGACAAAAATTAGATTTTGGAAGAATACCTAGTTAGGACCACGTCCTCCCAAAGAGTAATATCCTTCACTTTACAAAGTGGCTCAAAAAAAACAATTTTCTTTGGCAGAGGTTATGAGTATAACACCGCTATATAATTTCATTCAGGCGAGCAATTGTTGAACCCAAACTAGTCGAGTGGAATGATCTACTTCATCGTCTAGCTAATGTAACTCTATCAAATGAAAAAGATCATTTTATTTGGTCGCTACAGAAAAATGGCCATTTTTCGGTCAAATCGATGTAGAATGCAACCATGAACACCAATGTAAGAATTCATAAGAGGATTTTGTGAGATTTGAAGATTTCTTTAAAAGTTAAAGTCTTTATGTGGTTCTTACATAAAAAATAATCCTAACAAAGGACAATCTTGCAAAAAGAAATTGTGGCGGTAAAACACAGTGTTGTTTTTGTAACAAACGCGAGCATACAATACCTTTTCTTTGATTGTCATATGGCACAGTGTATATGGCGTTGTGTCTTCTTTGCTTTCAATATTCCTCCTCCCAAAACGCTAAAAATATTTTTGGTAATTGGCTTAGGAGAGTGCCTAGATCAAAAAAAAAATGATTGTTTGGAGCTAGTGCTTTATGTTGGTCAATTTGGCGTTGTCGTAATGATGTTGTTTTTAACATAAAAAATATCTAACCCTTTTGCACATGTTATCTTCACGTGTTTCAGTTGGCTCCATTCTTGGTTTTTGATGCTATTATAAGAGGAGCAGGATACTATTGCATAATGGTACTATACTCATTAGAATTGATAGCCAATAGTTTTTTTGTCCCATTTTGGATGGGATAGTTCATTTAGGCTTTCATCATAGATGTATGATAACTTTCGAATAGTTTATATAGTTTTCTCTTAGAGAGAAAGACGGGGGTTTGTCCCATAACCTTTTTCTTTTTTTTTTACTTTAGTGTCTAAATTTGTTGGCTATGTGTCGGAAGGTACAAACCAGGAATATAAATCATTTCCATTATCTAAAAATGTATAAACACTATAATCGATCCCTTTTATTCTTTGTTATAATCTAGAGAAATTTGGTTTTGTAAAGAAACAACATTTTTACAGACTTATATATAAAAGTTACCTTTTTATAGGGCAAAGTGTGTATAACTAGTATATAATTACATAGCTAAGAGAGTAAAGAACACAATTTACGGTTCTGTTTGAGCTGCATGACTCCTGTCGAATGGCATGTTTTCTTCTCTCTTTTTCTCTCTTTTTCATGATGCTTGGATGACTTTAAAATAGCCCCGGTCCCTTCTCTTCGTTATGCTGCCTTCGTGCATACGGGATGTGCTCTTCTCTCAGCATTTTGGTTCAGGGTTTGTGCATATTCAAGACGGTACCTGGTCAGGCTTCATACGGTAAGTACCAGTCTACATATTAATTGTTTCTATCCATTATAGAGGCAGGATTTCTATCCCTTATCTATTGTTTGATTAAGTACAAATTCGCATGTTATGTTAATGTAATAATGCATGCAAATATTACATTGCAGAAGATCCAACGAACAAGAGTGTCGGCTGAGCAGCCGGTGCATGGCAAAGACGACTCGATTACTCCCAAGCAATGAAGGCGATACATGACCATTTTAACCCCTTTTGTTGGATTCTGCGTTGGTGTCCTCATTCTGTTTTCAGGTTTCGGGGGGCTTGGAAGGCTCTGGCCCTGCAATCATGCTTGCTGTGATCGTCATCCACTCACTCGTTGAAGATAGAAACTCTGATCAGGTTGCTGCCTTTGGCCTCTGATCTCATCGATCAGGTTAAATCCTGAATTGTATATATAGCTAGCTGGGAGTCTGAACAACTCAGAATGTAAATTTCAGTATAATGGTCGTTTTCTAGTGATGTGTTCCGTTCAAACAGTCCTTAGGTCTTGTTTTTATCTGCATGTTGGCAATAAGCTAAAATCGACGCGCAAAACAAGAACGCCATTAGTGCGTGATAAATTGAGTATTAGCAATTTTTAACTTAAAATGGATTAATTTTAAACAACTTTCATATAATTTTTTTCTTAAAAAACAAACCGTTTAGCAGTTCGAGAAGCAGGCTCACGGAAACAAGAGGAAAACACAATTTGAGCAGGCCAAAGGCTCTACAAACAGCCCCAAAAGAGTGAGTTTGATTTTGACGGAATAGCATGTAGCCTGACTCGATCCTACTTTTGATGTGAAATGTCTGCTTATGTAATGTAAAGATTAAGGTTTAGAAATAATGATTAGTGGACCTTATTAAATGATCCTTAATTATATGGTTGAAGGTGAGAATATGGTTTGATCTAGGAATGAAAAATTTTGAATTGGGATAAACTTTTGGATACATTTGAATTGCAAAAAAAACGAAATCAATTTTGGACGGAGGGAGTAATTCACTGCTTCATATTGGCGCGGTAATGTACATCTACAGGAAATGACATCATCTGACAGATATAGATCAGCAACAATACATAAGTTGAAAGGTACAACAGCACAAAATATACTGCTGATATTAAATGATAATGGAGCAATGAAGGATTAACGAGATATATATAGCACATGAAGCAATTAAGTGAAAGAAAAGTAACAGAGTAATTAATCCTAATCGTATCAAAACTTTGTCTCGATGGAAAGAACTGGTCAAACGATCATCAATTCAAGAATATTCATGTAGGAGTATGTACCAGAACCTAATCTTCAATTAACACGAGGCAAACTAGAATCTAGTAGTACAGTAATCATCACTACTCCCATGTAGAACAGAAAGAGGAGCTAACACTACTCCCATGTAGAACAGAAAGAGTAAAGACGATAGAACAATTCCCATGTACATTTATCAGTAAGGCCCTAGCACTAGCAGGCAAACGAGCAGTCCGGCGACGAACATCAATAAATTATAAATCCTTTCTGGATGGACCTCTTCTACCTGCAAGGATGCATGCAAATTATTGAAGTTTGATTAATTAACTTGTGGATACATGTTTGAAGCCACTAGTAGCATTGGAAAATTAAGGCATTGGCCATCAAACATAGAGGCAATGTCATACAAGGATACATGCAAATTATTAAAGTTTGATTAATTTACTTGTAGATACATAAGCCACTAGTAGCGTCGGCCACCACCTCCGGCTCGGAAGACGCGACGACGCGGGGAGAAGCACGGCGACATGTCGCAGAGCTTGGGAGTATTTTTTGTCGAGCAGGTTGCAGAGGAGGATGTCACGCCAGAGATCAACCCAGCCGACGGTACCGTTTGGGCCTCCAAGCGTGATGACATTGGTTGTCAGGTGGTACTTCGAAATCTTTTTATCAAATATAAATATTTTTACAGGAAATGTCCACTTCGTAGTTTTTATTTTCTAAAGAAAGATTCTTCCGTTTGGCTCAATACATCATTTTTTTTTGTAAAGGAGAAATTATGACACATGTATTGATCTAATTCAACACATTTTTTCTTACCTATTACAAATTGAACGGTCCAACATACTTTGCCTTTTCGTCTCTAAATTACTAGCATTACGATTTCTCATAAATATATTGTTATTATCGTATTTTTAATTTGAAGATCAATTTAGACTAATAATGTACTCCCTCCATCCTAATTTATAAGGCATATTACAATTGTACACGATCTTCAATATTTTACTTTGTCCGTTAATTCCTTCCATAAAATATTATCAAAACTTATAAAATTTACATAATATTTAAGCACATTAAATATGAATTTAATAATGGCAAATGCATAACACTAAGTATCGATATTTGTTACTTTAATTACTTGTCAAATACTTACCGAAACAATGACTCCTTTTATATATTAGGATGGAGGGAGTATGCATTTAGTTTAGCTACACTAATATAATATGTCTAAACCAATTAATAGTTTAAAATGTGTTCCAAATGTTTTCGAATTGTATGCGTATCTCAGGTGACCTTGGACCTTCATGACTTGGAATGATATTAGACATTTTTCACCTTAAAGCTAATTTAAAATATCAAATCAGATGCAGATTTAGTGTCAAGACCATAGTTAACATCCGGAATGTAATAACAGTTGTGTACATCTATTGCAATTGCAAACCGTCTGTGTATATAAATATAATTCCCTCTTCTCCCTTTCGCATTCTTCTTCTATAGTTCTTCGACGCAATTGCAATTGCAATATTCCCTCCATCTCAAAATATAACTACCTGAGCAATTCAAATTTGTCTCAAAATACAACTACCTCTACACCCACCTACTCCATCTCCACCGATCACAACCATCCCTCTCACCTACCCTCTCCTCTCAACCAATCACAATACTTTATTTTCTTAACATTAATTTCTAAAAAAAAAGACATAAGTGCTTATATTTTGAGACGGGACAGTACATTGCAACCAAACCAACCCTCATCGCTCGCAATTGGCAGTTGCTACAGCAACCCGATCCCCTTCATCGCCATTCCACCCTCCCACCCTCGAGAAATCTCTCTGCCAAATCCATGGTGGATGAAGACGAGCGTCGCCGCGCTTCTCCCCGCGTCATCGCGTCTTCCAAGCCAGAGGTTGTGGCCGACGATGAGAGGCATCTCCCTTACCGCGGAGGCAGAGGCGGAGGCTGCGGCAGCGGCGGCGGCGGGGACACGCTTCTGGTGATGATGGAGCGCGAGGAGCGCCGCCGTGTTGAGGCGGGGCTCGTTGAGGGCGAACGGCGCGACGGCGACGAACTCAAGCGCGGCGGCGGAGATGGGTGGCATGCTGCAGCGGTGGGCGTGGAGAAGCAAGAGAAGGACAAGGTCGTCGAGGTGCCGTTGCAGGGGAAGCTCCGCGTCGAGGTCAAGGACCAGTTGGGGCACGGCGACGGGCCGCCACGTCAACGACGCGCCACAGCCCCGGGAGCGCGCCGACGATGCCAAGAGCGCCACGGCTAAGGGCGAGCAGCCGTAGCCTTCACGGGAGGTAGTTGATGCCGAGCGGAAGGACGCGGTAGATGGCGTCGAGCAGAAGGACCGCGGCGGCGACCAGACGAGGGAATCTTTCGCCACCGTCGACGACGACTACGCCGACTGCGGCAACGGAGGAGGGCACGCCATGGGCCACGAGAACCGCGACGCGCCGCAGGAGGGCGGCGTCAAGCAGGAGGACGCACTGGTGCTGCAGGAGCGCGCTGCCCAGAGGATGGGATCCGCCGCCGCCGCCACTGCCGATGACGACTACTATGATTATGGATCGATGGACTTCTTCCCGCCAGGCGACGACGACGAATGCCGCTTCCTCTGCCTGGACCTCGAGACATCGCTCGCCGTCGCCGGTCTCGCCGGAGTCGCCGTCTGCATCTACGGCGCCGTCAGGTTTCTAGCGAGGAACCTTCCACATCTCCTCCTCCTCCTCTACCGCCCGTCGCCTCCAGGTCGGCTGGCTTCACCTTCTCCGCCGCCGTTGCCGACTTCCGCCACCGGTATGCGCGCTATTCCGCCATTTTCAACTGCTGCAACTGCAATACTTTGGTGCATTGGTGTTGCCACATACGACTGTGCGCGATCGAGAGCCTGCGATCTGATAACGAACTGATCGATGATCTGCAGTTTCAGACCATCCCCATGGACCCCATCTCATACCGGCAATTCAGAAGAAGCCGCCGTGCTCGCCGCTCGGTGGGAACTATGGCGATATACCTGCCTACACATGTAGCATTGACAGGGGGAGAGGTGAGTGAGACTGATAGTCAAATTTGTTCATCCTGCAGGTGCTGACTGTTCAAATGTTAACACATTTTTCTCATTTCAATTAATTTCAGCTTCCCTAGATCCGCCTTTGGATCATGATGGCGCTTTGCGCCATTGCAGTGTTTCTGTTTCTTCAGGGTATTCTATGATGATCTATCATTGCGTTGGAACTTACACACACCTCGTAGTTATAGCTGATGAACCTTTTATAATTGAGCAGCCTGCCTATGCTGCGTTATTAGCTGATGAACTATGACCTCTTAGTTTTAGCTGATGAACCTTTTATATGATTGAGCAGCCTGCCTATGCTGCGTTATTAGCTGATGATCTATGACCTCTTAGTTTTAGCTGATGAACCTTTTATATGATTGAGCAGCCTGCCTATGCTGCGTTATTAGCTGATGAGCTATGACCTCTTAGTTTTAGCTGATGAACCTTTTGATTGTGCAGCCTGTATATGCTGCGTTATTAGCTGATGAACTATGATGTGCAACCTGTATATGCCACAGTTTTCTTCTGATTAGTAATCGTGCCTATCAGAATGCTTCTTGTGCCTTTTTTTTCCTGGGAAATTGCTTTGAAGGAGTATGCTTTTTCTTCTCTCCGTGGGTTAACTGGATACTTGCCATTATAAATTTACCACAACAAAAAAAATGTCATTACTATTCACCATATCGGTTAAGTGCCATTATACTTTCTCTAAAAATAAGAATGATGCCCTCCACGGCGGTGACGTCATTCCACCTGCACCAAGCGTGGGCTTGGGATTGCCACGGCGGTGGTGTCCTCCACGCCCTCATCAGTGTTGTCGGTCATTGTCGCCTCGGCTACGATGGAGGCGACACCCGACGGTGGCTCTTGTGGCGGCGGC
>CM002486.1:6858450-6890766 GCA_000325765.3 Leersia perrieri
CCGCTAGCCGCTCGGCCATCCCTTCAAAGCCGTCGGTGAGCCCCCCTCTTCTCTCCTCGCCCCCCACCCCGGCCCCAAAACCCTAAATACAGGTGCCGGGTTCGTCGTTGCCGCCGCACCGCCGGAGTCGGAGACGAGGTGGTTGTCGTCGTCGTCACCGGCGTCGACCCGCCCCCTCCGCTTCTTCCGTCACGTGGGGAGCCGCACGTGGGGGTGGGGTTCATGTGGCAGGCAGGGACCGTCGGTCCCCCACGTGCTATCGCCTCTGCGCGACACATGCCCAGGTGCGCGCCCGGGTAACGCGCACCTAGCCATCTCAGATAGACGCAGCGTGATGGTAGGGGGCAATCTCGCCATTTCACAATGCTGCAACACGCATGCACACCAACCGGCCGGCCCACCCGAGACCCGCCCTCTGCGCCATCATTGTCTCCTTCTCCCTCTAATTAACAAGGTGCAAACCACTGCACATCTATCTGCCTCTGCCTTGCGTCACCCCACCACTCGCATAAAATCCACCACACCATCAATCTCTCCTCACTCTGCATTCGGTTTCACTATCTGGGAGGACAGCAAGAAAGCGAAGCAAAATAATGGATCCCATCCGTCCATCATCGATGATCCATAGAGAGGGAGGCAGCGTCTGTCCATGTCCATCCATGTCCATGTCCCGTATCGTCATCTCGCTTTTCCTTATGACCCATTTGCGTCTGGACCATGACATTTCTGTACAGAGAGGAAGCATTCACTTCACTTCTCTCTCATCCTCATGGTGGAATTCTTTTCTCCACCCGCCGGATTCCAAGAATGCCCCAATCTCTATCTCCCCCTCTCCTTGGAGACGAGACGACACGAGACGGAGGAAAAGGAAAAGCACGGAGACAACAGCAGCAGCAGCAAATCAGAAATCGCTCCACATGCCACGCCATTACCTCCACCACCCACCCTCCTCACCCTTCCTGCCGCTACCATCACCACTACTACTACAAGTCTAGAGAGAGAAACGAGAGAGAGAGAAGAGGGAACGGGTTGTTGTTGGTTGGTGTTTGCCTTCCTTGGCGTGCTCCGTCCATCCATCATCCTTCGCTGCTGCTGCTGCTATCGAGTCGAGTCTACCATCACCATGCATGGGCCTTTTGGGTTTTTTGGCATCACATCCCATCCATCCGTCCCCCATGGGTCTCCTCTCCTCTCCCCTTCACACGGCGCGGCAGAGCATCATCATCCGCAGCAAGAGAGAGAAAGGCGAGCAAGGAAGGAAGCAGCGGCCGCAAGAAACTTCCCCCACCACCTCCACCTTCCTCCGACTTTATTTCTATATTGTCTTCTACTCTTCTTCCACCTTCCTTGTTCCCCTCTCCCTCTACCTCTGTCTCTGTCTCTCCTCCTCCTTTGGCTTTCTCTCCCACCCCCCTTCTCTCTCCGGCCGTTTCTTGGTTTCTTGGGCGGGTGAGGTAGATGAAGAAGGCTAAGGTGGTCTTGGCTCAGCCGGCGGCGAGGGCGCCGGCGTCGCCGCTGCAGCCGAGGGCGGTGGGGCACGCCCGTGGTGGAGTCGGGGAAGAGGCCTACAGGGCGAGGGCCAAGTACAAGAACCTCCTCCAGGACTACCAAGAGCTTCTCAAGGTGGGGATTCGTGGAATTATCGGTTGGGTTCTCTGATTTGATTGATTTTTTTTTTTTGGGGGGGGGGGTGGTTGCGATGTTTGATTTCATCTTGCTTATTGGGGATTTTGTGATGTTCGATTGGATCTTGGTGGCTCTGTTGTAGATTGACTTTCTTCATGGTGTTCGGTTCTCTTGATTTCTTCATGGAGTATTCTGTGGATCTGGGGTTTATCTATTGGTGACAGGTGACATGTTTTGGGTTAGATCTGGGGTTCTTCCCCTAAGACTGCATGATTAAGCATGGGCACAATGCGTTCTAAAGTCAGCTGGTAGGTCTATCAGTTCATTTTGATTTGCAATTAAGTTTCCTTCAAAGGATAACAACATTTCTTAACTTAGGATTTTTGTTTTTGTAGTGTGTGTTTCTTGTTAAGTTTGATGGTGTTTTGTGTTTTACTCTTAATTGGATGGTAGATGATTGATGATGTTTTGTGTTGTGATGATAGCTGATGATTAACTGTTGTTGACTTGCTCAGGAAACCGAAGCAAAGAAAAAGAGATTACACATGGAGAAACTCAAGAAACAGAGGCTTTTGGCTGAAGTCAAGTAAGAGTCTCAGCTTGTTTTCTTCTCCAGTATGTGTACGCTAATACAAATCTGTTTATATCAGTATGGCCCATTATCCCTGCTATAATTGTTATCTATTGTAGATTTTTGCGGAGAAGGTACGAATCAATGTCTGAGAATCCATCCCAGACGTTTGTCTATAGAGTGAAGAATCCAGCATTGCCGCCCACATTGCGGCAGACTGGTTGGTCTCATGACAACGAACACCGCATGGTTCAGGCCATTGGAAGCTCTAGCAAAGGCCCATCGGCGCAAGGGAGACTAGATTCTGCTCCAAGACCAAGAGCATCTCCGGTGATTGACCTCAACGAGGCTTGCGAGCCGGTAATATGGGGGCAACTTGGTTCGCTAGTTGAGACATCTTAAAAAATTATCATCTCAATGAGGTTGAATTTGTTCTTTCAGAGTTCTGAAGAGATGGAGGAGCTTCATGGTTACCAGGAGCCTATTAGGACCGGCAGGGTCATGAATTACCCAATAGAGGCTGATGTTGCAGCTGGTCCTAGCGATGCGAAGATGTCAGCATTCTGGGATGTTCGGAGCGCCTCCTCCCGAGCTGGGAAGAGGAAGATCTCATGGCAGGATCAGCTAGCTCTGAGAGTATAGGATCAATAATAACAGTGTTGAGATAGCTGGGAAGAACAATGTTTCTGTCATCCCTGTTCCTCGAGTTGTAAAAGAATCCCAAAGAGGAATCGGTGGATGGTTATTATGCTCCTGGCAGTTGATGAGATTGTAGTTGAGTATGATCAATCACTGATTTGTTGTGTTAGTGTGGATGCCATCTCGGCAACATCTCTAGGGCTAATGGTGTTTGGGCGAGTGAATTTTAAATTGAAATTCAGTGAGGTCTTGCGGGTGCTGCCGCTGAATATGTTTACTCTTGTAGAGCTGTACTTTTAGTAAGCTCAATCTTGTTTATGTAAACAATGGGAAATAGGATGGATGGAACCCATCACCAGTGTAGATTACATCCATGTGTGTGAATATAGTATATATAATAATGTCAGTAATATATGTGTTACACCATCTCAGTGATATTTCAGCTGATGGCTTAATGTGATGAATAGCATGCTTCTTGTAGCCATACTAATTTCTGGTGTTTGGTTAAGGTGCAGCAGGTCTATTGTTATGGTGGTTAACTTATGTGGAGTAGTAGTGTGGATCAGCAGGATTCTAACCCCAGGAGGACGAGTTCTCTTGTGGGTACCCATGTGTAGGCATGATGCGTACTGCAACAAATTTGTCTCATCTTGTCGCAATGTTTGCAGGCAAGTGTTCATTGCAATTGAATACTCTTATTCTCTTAATGTCACAGTATCATGCTGTTCCCCTTGTGTTGCTTGGATCTGTCACGGATGCGCTTTGCTACTCGGCAACTATACTGGACGACTTGTCAATACTATTAGGCTGGACAGGTATCCGGTGCAGTTTCAATAGTGACTTCAATACTATTAGGTCTACCGTCGCAAAACGATATCGCCATCTTTAGACAACGATGGTGATGATGAAGAAGAGTGTGCAGACTTTATCAACACTGAGTTTGCAACAATCTCCTCACCCACTAAATTAAACGACGACTTAATTTCACCGGCAATTCCAGCCAACGGCCTAAGCCCGGACAAGGATTTTTAGAACTTAGGGGCATATATATCTATATTTTGCATGCGGTTCAAATAGTTATATAAAAATTTGAAAAAAATTTGGTTAGATGTGTAATGACAATATAAGTTAGCTCACAAACATGCAACTTTAAATTTGACCTACATTTAAACATATAAAAATAACAAAATTTGATACTGCACAGTGTAAATATAATTTGTTATTTTAGTTTCTCTAAATATAGGTCAAATTTGAAGTTGCATGTTTGTGAGCTAACTTATATTATCATAACACATCTAACCAAATTTTTTTAAATTTTTATATAACTATTTAGGCCGCATACAAAATATAGGTGTATATACCTCTAAATTCTAAAATGACTTTCCGGCACCACCCGCCAAAAGACTTCTTACAAATCCACAAAATTTCAACACACAGTACCACTGAAATTTGAACAACCACATAGTATCCATCAAGACATGGCAACCGAAGAGCTCTTCACCTGAGCTGTCGCCGTCACTGTTCCCCGCCGTCGTCTGAAGCCGGCGGCGTCGCCACGGTCGCCGGCTTCTTCTCCTCCACCACCTCAGGCTGATGCGCCGCGACGCCGCACCTGGCCAAGTGATCCTGGGTGTAGAGGTGGAACACCATGTCGGTCTTGCCGTCGCAGCGCACGCCGCAGGGCTCGCACAGCAGCGCGCCGTTCGCCTGCCGCAGCACCACGAACAGCCTCCCACCCACCTGGATCCTCATCTCCTGCCCTGTAGCGGCGCCCGGCGGCGCCTCGCTATCTGCTATCTTGGGCGGCGCCGCGGAGCCATCGGCATCGGCACGTGCGGTGACGACGTCATCTCGCGGCGGCGACGGCGGCTTGACGGAGAAGGAGGCGAAGGGCGACGCCGATCTGGTCTTGTGCTTCTTTCCGCGGAGGTGAAGCCTCATGTCGCTCTCCGACGTGGCCTTCACGTTGCAGGGCGTGCAGCCGAGGAAATCGCCGATTCGCGTCACGGCGTGGCGCTCCCCGTCGACGATCATGTCGAAGGATTCCAGAGAGGCCGTAGCGGGGCCGGGGACTACAGGAGCAGCAGCAGCAACGACAATATTCTTTGCTTCCTCTCCCGGAGCATCGTCCGCGACGACGACGTCTTTTACGACTTCCATGGCTGATCCCGTCACTTGCGCCGCCTCAATGCTCCCGCCAGCATTGGCGGCGGTTGCGGTTTCGGCTTTCCCCTTCGCCACCGCCGCCGCGGACATGGACGACTTGTGCTTCTTCCCGACGAGGTGTGACTGCATCACGCACAACGACGGCGCCTTCACGTTGCAGGCTTCGCACAGCAGGAAGCCGTCAACATCCAGCCTCCGCACGACGTGCTTCTCGCCGCCGGCCTCCACCACCACCGTTCCCGGCTGGCCGCCCTCCTCCAATGTCGCCGGCGCCGGCTTTCCGGATTGTTGGTTCAGCTTCGTGGCCTTGGATTTGCTGACGTGCTTGCTGCCATTGAGGTGGCACATCATGGTGACGCGATCGGCCGCCCTGACATTGCAGGCTTCGCAGAGGAGGTAGCCGTCCATCTGCATCACGTTGTACATTTCGCCGGCGTGCGACCGCATTGTCAGCTTCGTCGGGACGAAGCCGTCGTCGGACGCCGGCGGCGGCATCATCATCATCATCATCATCGCCGCCGCGTCATCGTCGGCCTCCTCCTCCTCCACCTCCATCTGATCATCATCTTTTTCGGGCTCCGCCGGCATCGCGAGTGCGGCGGCGGCGGCCTTCTTCTTGTGGCTCTTACCGTTAAGATGGTCCTGCAAGGCCTTCTCGCCGGTGGAGGTGATGCCGCACACGGCGCAGGTCAGGTCGGCCTTGGGCCTTTTGCTGCTTGTCTCCGCCGAGACGGCGGCGGATGCCGATGCCGTGGCGACGGCGGGGTTCTTCCTCTTGGTCGGCAAGATGGCTGCCGATGCTGATGCGTTCGCCTTGGAGACGACCTGCACACAGAGACGCCTTGTGAGTATATATGTAAGAACAATAGTACAAATGAACATTTCAGTCAAGGAATTATATGTACTGGTTGGATTTTCACGGTTAACTCGTTTTTAATTAATTAATAGTTGTAAAAAGGTTAAAATCGTTGATACAATGACCATCTACCATCTTTAAATCCAAAATCAACCTATGTCCTATACAACAGATGCAAATAACAGATCTCTAGTGTAGCGTATGGATAGGAAATGACAGTACATTTCAAACACCTATCAGTTTTATGAATCATGAAGCCAAATATAATATAGTACTATACTCTATCATATGAGCAAAGGAGTCGATAGTATATTTACAACTTGATGCGCATACACTCATCTTTTCCATGTCATCTAAATGCTCATAACAGATCAATTAAAAATAAGAACATAAATTACAATGTTATCACAAAAAAAACTACACATTCCACAGGAAAAACAAACAATTTTCTATGAAACAGTGTTGGTAGCATTCATGACTTTACCTTTTTTTTTATTTTTGTTCTAGTTAATCTGAAATGAACTTGATTTTTCTGACTGTAGATATACAAGTTGTACAATGTTATCAGTTTTTTTTTTTGGATTTTGTTATAACTTTTTGATTGATATTTGTGAAATGACAGGCATATGAATGCTGTGAATGGCTGAATTGAGTATAACAACAGAAAGAAGAGTTGTCAAAAACTGAACGCTAAATGGTCTCAAATAATGGGCGCCTTCACCCGCTCTTGTTCTGAGTGTTTTACGTCTATGCCATTAAAAAAGATGCCGGTTACCTGTGTGCCACTAAAAAAATTTTAGACACCTCTGTGCCATCCATCAAAATTTTGATTACCTGTGTGCCATTTTAGACAGATGGAGGCCTAACGGAGATGGGAATGGACTATTTTGCCCTCTGTGGGACCCACATGTCATCACTAACCAATCTCCCTCTCCTTTCTCTCCTTTTGCGCTGGTGTCTGGAGGCCGCCGCAGCCGCGACCTGCTCCGCCCGGCCGCTCGCCGGCGCAAGCTCGCCCCGTCGGCTGGCCAGCGCCAGGCAGTCGGGGGAGGAGGAAGAAAATGAGGGGCAAATTACTCATTTCCTACATGGGCCCCACATATCAGAGCTCATTTCCTGACTGAAGATGGATGGAATGGCATACGGGTAATAGAAAGTTCGGTGGATGGTATAGAGGTGTCTAAAATTTTTTTAGTGGCACACAGGTAACCGGCATCTTTTTTAATGGCATAGGCGTAAAACACTCTCTTGTTCTCTAAATGTTGTCGAGAGAAGTTTCACGGTCCTTGAGTAGGTCCCACAAGGTACCATGTACACTAAGTGGTACCAACAAAATCTGACCGTTCATCGGGAAAGGGCACGATCGGGTTAGGATAGAAAACTCAGCTCCCTCGTCCGCAGCTTTCCTTGATGGGCCTCCCGACACACCAGTGTCCCCTGTTTGTGAAAGATGTTTGCTTGTGGCGGTTGGGGCGGCGATTGACTTACGATGCTCAATCGTCACGCCTCTAGAGCACCATGTTGTGGTGAGTCAGATGCAGTATCACGGTTCCTGTTTTTCCTTGGCCTTTGTCCCCTCCCCCGCCTCTCACTGATCAAGCCAAGCGTCGAATTGCTGCTATATGCATGTTAGGACTTATGACCAACCAAAGCTTCATCATCTAGTGCTTAAAGTCCAAAAAATGCATAAGACAACTAGAAATTAGAATCCGTGGTGAATTTGGATGCATGTTTTCTTCTTAATAAGGAAGTCAATCTAGTATTCTAGTTCCTCAAAGTTGATCCCACAACGCCAAAGAACGCATGAACCTAACCAAAATAATATGTATGCTCCCATATAACTAGTGTTTAATTTCGCAATGCATGTAATCAGTCGTGGAGTCTAACCTGGGTGGGGATGGCATTGGACTCACAAGTCGCAACTACTACTGGTCTAGCTCTGTACCTGATGGATGCCGTGGAATGCCTATCCACCCTCTTTCTTGCACAAAACCATGGTTGCAGCAGCAGCATCATAGCGTGGTGTCTACTAGAATGGACCAAGGAGGAGGGACGAGGTGACAGTGCTGTCAGGAGCGGATCGGGAAGGAGGTATGAATCCGTGGCGTTGTCGGTAGGGAACCAACGCCCGAAAGAACGCCGCACTGAGCTCATCACCCACATTCACCCCCAGCTATCTAACTCCACAACATCGGCGGTGACCAGATCTAGCAAGGAGGTGACCATAGTGCCCACTAAGTTGGCGAGGCCAGAGAACGTTGCTTCTGACTTCTGAGTGACTAGTCATACTCAAAGGAAAGTACCGGTTTACCCTCCATGATAAGAAACATGAGTGGTATCTGATGGATGGGGGTGTGGGTACCGACATGTACTAACTCACCTCGGCTATTTGATCTGAAGGAATCAACGGCTAAGATTCGGTACCTCTTGATAGTCGGTACCTACTTACGGACTATAAAACTACTCTTTTGTCAAACCTAAAAAAATAGGAAGCTTTGCTCTGTGAATAACTAGTAGATTTTCAGCCATTTTCCTTTCATTTATTCACTCCTAGTTAGGAGAGCTATATGCATCTAACCGTGCCATGTCATCACCAGACAATGAACTCAGCCTGCTAACTATGCTAAATGCAATATCGAAAAAAATGGAAGAACACAAGGTTACGATTCATTTTAACCAGACTATCTTGATGTGCTTGAATTTGTGCAAGTGCAAGCCTCTTCAGGTATAGTAATCGAACATGAGTTTGATTCCTAACTCCTAAGCTGAAAAAAGAGTATTGAACCTGTGTAGATCTACGGAAACAACAAGATTTGGTTGAGTTTTTCATCATTGCATTTAGTATAGTATAGCTGCATTTTCGCTTGTTGCTCAACCAGTATTCACTTGTACTGCAAACTGTATTCTGTTGGCTGGCCAAGCTGGTTGTATGGTCGTGAGATGGTAGGTTCTTCTGTTGGCTTGATGCATGTATGTAACTAGCTCCAAATAGGGAGTGGATAAATAATGGGGAAAAAAAAAACAAAACCTGCTTCTTGCTGGGATCGCAAATTAGCTTATGTTTGGCACTCTGTTTCTTTGTTTGGCTTCAAAAAAACCTATGTTTGTGAAAAGCTACTGCCTACTGTTTCTTTGTTTGGCTTCAAAAAAACCTATTTTTGTGAAAAGCTACTGCCTACTGGTCACACGACAAAATTCAGAACACACACTTTCTTGCATAGATTATTATGTCATTTTTCATTATAAATCGAATTTAGCTTTGGAAAGTTTATCAAGACTGTTTGTGGAATAACAGATAGCATAATAGTTGCTTCTTTTGTTTTTAGTTTTCATCCTAACTGTTTGGACCTGTATCCAATAAAGAGAGAGCATACGTCGACCGTCGACGTCATTGAGGATTCAAAATGCAGCTCTTTTCAATGATTCCATTGACTGAGCTAGAAATAGAAATCATCTCATCAAGGAAAATCCTATATACAGTAAATTTATAACAAAAAAGACTAATTATATAAAATAAAAAAGCATGCATCCAAGGAAAAAGACAAAAAGGAAATATTTGATAACCTTATCTTTCTATTCATTTAACCTTAATAGCTAGGGGTAAGATGTTTGGCCAATGCTCCAGATTCATTTGATACTATAACTAACGATCAAGATTTATTGAGTATTTTTAATAAACTCCACCACCAAAACCGTAATCTTGGTTCCTCCCAATCCCTTTCCCCATCCGCCGCTACCGCTGCCACCACTCTCATCCTCCCATCTCGTGTCTTTGCTATATGCCTCTAACATGAGATCAAAACCTCTCCCCATCTGTTGCCGCTACTACTCTCATCCTCCCATCTCGTTCCTTTGCTTGATCTCCACATTATGTGCACCCCAACCATTTTTTAGCTATATCCCTCTAATGAGAGATCTACTCTTAGACAGCCACAAAGGTGAAGCTCACCGTGAAAAACACTAAAACATAATCTAGCAGTTCGCCGGAGCCGTAGAAGAAGGTCGGCCCCCAGAACAAACAATCGATTAAAACAATAATTACATCGAAGACTGAAAAAAATCAACTAAGATAAATAAAGAGATATATCCCAGAATCGATGTGCACAAAAGGATGTTGAACGTACCTGGACTGCCGACGTCGCCCCTGCCGGCGGTGCATTATTATTCCCAGATCTTCTAAGCAACGGGAAGATCTGCTCCATGAGCTCCCGCCGGACCTCCGCCTCGAGCTCCCAGTCCTCCGCCTCCTCCCGCAGGATCCGCTCCCTTATTTTCTCCTTCTTTGCCTGCCGCAACTCGTCGCGAACAGCATCCGCCGTCACCGTCAGAGAAGCTGGGGGCTGACTGCACGGCGCCACGCCCGAATCGCCGCCGTAGTCTCCCGTGCCGCAGTCATGGGCGTGAAAACCATCTGATCAACACGAAGACACGCACAGATCCCTATCAAGACACAAGGGAACAAAACGTGCAGACGCAAAAGGGAAAGAAACCGCCGAGATGATCGTTCGATCGATCAAACGATGGAGAACGTGCCTTCGCCGGCCGGGAGATGATCACCGGCGGATCCAGAGCTCGCCGTGGCCGGCGACGGAGGGGAGCGGCTGCGGTCGTCGCCGGCGCGGTACCGGAACTCCATTGGCGCGCGCTCGTGGCGGCTGCGGTGCGGTGCGGGCGCTTCTGGGGTTTTTTGCGGGATGCGTATACTGCGTTGAGTCCGTGTCCGTTTGGAGTTTTGGACTTCGGGGTGACCCGCGTGATCGAGCGACCGAACCGGCTCGGATGCGGACAAATCTGACGGCGTCCGTTCCATCTCGTGTGGCCCTTTTCCCTTCGACGACCTAAAAGCTTGGGCTGTTAGCTTGGAGCCCATGGCCAATTAGAAGGTTGGGCCGTCCATCCTATGGGCTACCCAAGAGACGACGGCCATATCATCCGCATCGCCGCCGGTCGTGAAGCAAGCTACAGGCTCGCAGCATCTCCTCCCTCTTCACGCGAGAAACCCAGCTGCGGCGCGGGAGCCGTCGCTCGAGGCCTCGAGCCGCGCGCGGGTGAAATAAGGCGCTAGCTGGTGAGCTGCGGTGGACGTCGTCTCGTCGGAGCTGCAGCATCCCCTGCGACATCGTATCCTTGAGGTATTCTCGGCCAGATTGAGGTTGGGATCGAGAGAGGTTGGAAGGAAACGGGATAGTGACCTGCAATTTGGGGATTTTTACTGCTTTGACCAATTTTGACTGAAATTCTTGCTGGCGCGTCAACTAGATTGGGCGACGGCGGGCGATAAAGTGCGAGCTCCTCGTGTGCATGTTCTGCTATTTTATTATCTCCAGGTACGTGAGAGATTTTCACCTGCGAGCATTCTGGATGTAGTTACTTATCCGTTGATGTAATTTACAAGCATCTCCGCATAAAAACAGTGATGGCGTTTGCCCCGGTGAGACAAGATGTTGCGCCACAACGACGTCGGTATGTCTTCTAGCTTAATTAGCTGCTGGTTGTTTGGCCCAACTAATTGCCTAATACCTCATTACTTCATTAGTAGGGTAAAACTGTGCAGCTCATAAACGGATACGATGACTCCGTATCTATAAGCATGGAAGTCAAACTACGTAATCTAGTAGCAACAATTGATAAATTGCAGAGCTGCCATATGCAGGTAATAGAACAGAAATAAACAGAGCTGTCATATGCAGGTAATAAATTGCAGAGCTGTCATATGTATGAATTATACAATACATATATTGTTATTCTTAAGAAAGTAGTACATATAAATAGAACAGAAATAAACAGCAGCAATCAGAGTACCATATGTGTCTATACCCATTATGCATACAGGTAGAGATTTTTATTTAACATTACAACAAATGAAAGACCCTCCGGTATTGTGCTTGCTAAGGTCCTCACCTTTAGCAAGCAAAGTTTATTCCATCGGCAACATCACTCAATCTCCATTCCTTCATGACGATCTGCATGGCATATATAAATTGTGAGCAAATATTTATACGCATTCAGAAAGAAAAAAACAAGAAATGAAAATCAAGATGGAGCTTCAGTTGTGTGGGCACCTATTTATAACTTCAATATGGGCTTCTTCATGTTTTCAGAAAGTTGTCTCTTCACCTCGTTTATTTCTGCATCATCGAGACCCGTTAGGGATACTTCTTGGAGACAAGGGAGAAATTGAAGCCCCCGAATTGATGTCCCCTTCATATTCCCAATCCTGAGAAACATAAGCCTTGGTGCTGCTTGCTTGTTAAATTGTAACGTCGAAAGGCCTGGTAGCTCGAATATCTCCAGCTCCACCAGGTTTGGAAAAGAGTCTGATTTAAGATCCAGATGCTCATGGGATTTACACTCCATGAGTGACTCCTCCTTCAGATGTAGAATTGCCAGCTTGGGTAGATTGCTGATGAAGCTTAATGATTCCTGCATCTGCAGTAACCTTGTTCCAGTGAGAGTCAACTTGTGCAGCTTCTCAAGTTGCTTAATCCATTGTGGCAAGGAGACAAGGCGGCCCTGCAGCTTAAGACTCTGAAGGTTTTTGGGAGCTGAGCAGCCAGAATCTAACATGGAATCCACAAACGCCTGCAAGCCATCATGATCCATTGATTGCACCAACAAGGACTTGAGCCTGCGATGGTCATTAATGGCATCAGCCAAGTCCTTACCGTTTTCTGCGCTGATCCCCGCCACCGCTAACTTGCGCAGTCTATCAAGTTCTTTGAGCTCTTTCAGTACTGCCCCGGACGCTGTTGCGTCTATCACCCCAAGAGTTAGCAGTTCATGCAACATACCGGTGCCTTCAGGCATTCTAACACCATCAGTAGAAGAAGCTGGAGCAGCAGGTGACGGGAAACAACTCATCATGTTTCTCTTGCGAGCTACTGGCCTTCTTCGCTTGCTCTGTGGTGTTACCTTATCGGAGTCGAAACCACTGGTAAGGAGATGCTGGAGCTTCAAGAGCCTGACAGTGGCTCTTGGCATCCTCACCACGCCTGTGCCCCTGACATCCAGTGTCTGGAGGTCATTCAGGTTACCAATGGTATTTGGGAGTTGCCGAATTCCCTTGCAGCCCCTTAAAGAGAGGTATCTGAGGCGGCGAAGGCGACCAACGATGTGAAGCAGGTGCTCGTCCGTTAGACCTGATGTGTCCTCCAGATCGAGCACCACTAGCTGCTTTGTACTGACAGAGATGAAGAATGGCGACCACTCTCCGAATACCGTCAGAGAGTGCAGGCGCGTGAGCTCCACTGTTCTGTCGAACTCGGGCTTGCTCCTTTTCCACCCACTGCTGATGACGAGGTGTTGTACTGTCCGTTGTGCACTTGAGCCGCCAGAGGTGGTGTCTTCGAGCTTGAGCATCAGGTTCTCCTTGGTTGACAACGAGACAGCCAGATCAAGCATGAGGTCATGAACTCGGCAGCCACCATCTGATGGTTGTATCATGCTCCTGCTGATGAGTTCGTCGAAGTATCTCTCACTCATTTGTTCCGCGGAGTATTGCTCGTAATCCATTGCATACTCCTCTGCAGTCCATCGCCTCACCAGGCGTCCCCGCCTGATATTGTAGTCCTCAGGGAAAATTGCCAAGTACAAAAAACATGGCTTGAGATAATACGGCAGTTGGTCGTATGAATTCTTCAGGATTTTCAGCATGCCATCTGGGTTAGGCTCATTAATGACTGACATGAGCTCATCGGTCGCCTTCCTCCACTCCTCAGCTATTCTAGGTGTCGTGGACAGGACACTACTTATCACACATATTGCGAGGGGGACACCCTGGCATTTCTTTGCTATAACCTTCGTTTCCTCTGTTAATTCAGGAGCTACATCAACAATCTGCACATTACCAAATACCTGCAGTAAGTGATAGTACAAGTTAGTACTTTTGTTACACATATTGAAATATGAACTACAGTTTGTATGTCAAATTATGTTGATGATAATATTTTCCAGAGTACCTTTCCATTTGTATGCATATGAAATGTTGGTTAACAGTAAGTTAAATCAAAACACACCTTTGAAATCAATAGATCATGGGCCTCATGGTCGTTCAGAGGACCGAGCTCGTAGATGTTTTCCTTATCAGATGCATATAGCTCAGCAGCAGTTACAAGCCTTGTAGTGATAATGACACAACTTCCGTTTTTATCATCAGGTAATTTTGACAAGATCAGTTCCATATGTGTCTTTTCCAAGGTCAATAAACCATCAAGAACAATTAGATATCTCATTCCACGTAAAAGACTTGTTGACTCCTCAATCAACTCTTCAGTTCCCATGTCTGCCAGTGAACTCTTCAACTGAGATGCCTTCTCCTGGACTTGGGGAGATTCAGAGTTCAATTCCGCAGCTAAGGTTTTGAAGAAATATATATGGTCAAAATCATTTGACACCGAAACCCAAACACTGATTTGGAAATGGCTGCAGACCTCATCACTTGTAAAAATAGATCCGGCTAGTGCTGTCTTTCCTATACCACCGCTCCCCCACATGGAGATCACCCGCTTCTCACCGCCTTTACATATCAGCTGTATTAAATGAGCCTTTTCTTCTTGACGCCCAATGAGCTCATCATCATCATGCTGAATGGTAACATTTGTCTCACCTTGGATAGTGGAGCTCTCTCCCTGAACTAATTTGGCGTCCTGATCCTCCTTTGGTTGGACTGAACTATAGTTAAGTTTACTACTGGCTTCCTGAATCTGATCCTCATCTATCTCATCAGCACAGGTCTCCAATGCAGGTTTATCCTCCCTGGGTGGGGTTAAATTGTAGTTATTCCCTATGCTAACTTCCTGAACCTCATAGTCCTGTGACTCAAGGGCGCTGACCATCAACATAGGCTTATTTTCTTTTTGTGGGACTAAATTGTGGTTATTTGCATTGGGTGGAACTAAATTATAGTTATTTGCACTGCTGCCTTCCTGAATCTGATTCTCCTGTATCTCATCAACATGGACCTTCAAAGTAGTCTTGTCTTGCCGATCCTGTGTGTTATCAGCAACGGCCTTCATTGTAGGCTTTCTCTGCATAATAGTATGACCAAAACATAATACGTGAGATTTATGACTCTGTACAAAGGAAAACAATCAATACAAAGCTTTCATTTTTGTTTGCTAGAAAAATGACTTGACTTGTATATTTGCTGACTTTACCATAATTCTTGTGAAAGAATGCTAATTTTGGCAGGTTTTGCTGAGAAACAGTTATTGTTTAACTGAGCCTTTATATAATGAAAACGGTAAAAGCCATTTAACTTTACTCAAAGCTGTTTTGTCCCTAATATTTTTTTTAAAAAAAACAATTGTTTTTTTCTGCCAGGAAGTAAACCGTTGTACTCTTAGCTTTTGAAACCAAACAAATAATCATGCAAAACATATTGTTTAGGGGTTCTATTTGAAATGGAGATAATCTTTCATAGTTTATACTCTTATTATGCAGATTTTGCTGATGAAGATGCCAGTTAATTAGAACCACAAGCATGAAACTTACCTTATTGTGATTCAAGTTAGCAAACAAACCACTGACAAACCGATTGAAATTGCTATGAAATAAGGTTTAGCTCGTTATTTAATTTATCCGATTTTATGTTGGGCGTAGAAACAACTGGTTGTATACTACATGGTGAAAATGGAATCTGAGCAAAATTCAAGGGTCAAAAAATGGACTTTACTCTAAATGAAAACACATATCGTGTAATCAATAGTGAACAAGCGTGGGATGCTTTAGGGTTGGCCGATTTATTAACAGTTAATACTTTTGTGTGTGTCTTAAGTTAGTTGTTTCTATTGAAGTGTCCTTTGTAATTAAACTTGGCATATAGCCATATACAACATAATACGTATTATTATTTTTTTGCAGCAGGTCTTAGTAACTTGAACTTAAGCTGGGAGGCTGGGACTTAGCGAGTGCTTCGGCGTCTAATAGCCAGCTTAGCTACCACTACATATTTTTATCATGATTCGGTAACAATATGGGGTTTTACTGTTTGAGGCTTGAGGCCGGTGATTCTAGCTCTCTAATATTCTATAGTTATCCTGCTAGTTTATGTATTACCATATACAGTTTACCAAACTTAGGCTAGAATAGCAAATCCTAGGCCACTTCTGGTTAGCTTTACACTATGGGGAATAGTTTTACTGGATAAATAGCTAATTTATTCCCTCAAGTTTCCCCAAAGGCACAATTTGATCTGATATGTAATGTTTCATTCTCTCCGCTAGATCCTCACTAAGTATTCGTTTTGACTCAAAGTCATCCTTGGACCCACTTGAAATGTGCCACATGGCTAATCCTAGTAAACAATTCTATAACACATTGTCCGTTGTATCCTTAGTTAATTTGCATACATTAGAAAAGCAAAAGGATAAATAAATACCTTCAACGTAGGTTTTCTCTCCATGATAGTGTGACCAAAATTTGGTACTTGAGATTGAGCGCTCTGCACATAAGAAAACAATCAAGACAAAGCTTGGATTTTGTTCTCTATAAATAGAACTTCACCTATTTTATTGACTTTATCATAATTCTTCTGAAATAACTTAAAACCGTACTTATTTTGGCTGATTTTTGTTGGGAAAATATTTGAAGTAATACCATATTTAAAGAAAATCACAGCCCATTTTTCTCAAATCAATTGCTCTGCTCTTCCTTTGTTTCAATGTGCTGTTAAATTTTTAAGTGTAATTTATATTTCTAAATATAGCATGAAATACATGAAATAAAAATAGCATGAAATGCAAGGATCAGAACAGATTTAATAAAAAGGCACCCACCATAATGTGAGTAAATTTGAGGAGGAGCGTAGAACTGCATTACACTCATAATGTTTTAAACTAATTTAATTAGTACTCCCTCCATCCCAAAATAAGTTTATTTTTAAATTTGGACACAATCTTTGAGATATTACTTTGACCGATGATATTGATAAAAATAATTTTTGTCAAATTAAAAAACTTGCATACTTGGATAGTTTGTTTAATGATAAATCTAAAAACACTACTCTTAACTAATCATTATTCTTTATTTTTTAACTATTTATGGTCAAAGTTGAAAAGATTTAACTGTACACTATTCTAAAAACGATCTTATTTTATGATGAAGGGAGTATATACATGTTGTTGATTTGATGTAGATAGGTCACAATCTTTCGATAGGTTCGATTTGTCGATGTGAAGTCGTTAATGTTTTGAGATTCCTGATCAATCAGTCATCACCTCACAACCGTTACACCCTCATGTCTTGTCATTATCAACTATGCTATCATGTAGTTAAACTTACCAAGAGGTTATTGCTCCTACAAACAATCATGAAATTCACAAGAACAAGGTTGGGGTTCCACGAACCAATCTAGCATAGAAACTGCATAGTGGTAGAATAATCCAACCAAAACCCAAACCCAAACTCTTCCATAACATGTGGTGTGTGATCATGCATAACATGGGCCGTTGATGATGTCCTCATTGGGGATGGTGGTTTATTGAAGGATGTTCCCAAGATGCAGGAGTTTCGTGATGATTGCAATGAACTGATTGAATATTTGGGTAAAGCAAACCAAGGGAAGTCTTGGGAATGTGGATGTATCCTCTGTGATCGGATAAACAATTTGAATATAACGCTTTGATATTGGTTAAAATGCTGAGTCATAATTTTTTTTGAAACGGCAGTGAAAACTTTCTATGTGCAAATATACTAGAAATGTCCTTGAAATATATATACGGATGATTTTTTGTGGTAGCTTTGATCAATATAGTTTTGTAGATTGAGAGCAGGACGAAGGAGAACGCCTTGTTTCTATGCTCGCATGCTTAGCTGTATAAACCAAGTACAAATTGTCAGCTAAGGTTAGGTCCTAAGCCTGGTCATTTGCTTATGGGCGTCTGCTCTGGGCTCTACTTTAATGGATTCATCAAAGGTCATAACTCTTTTAGCGTTATTTCTATTTATGATATGTTATCACTTATCAATTGGCTATGTCTTGCACAATACTATTGATCAGGGGATTGGTATACGGAAACACAATATATGTTTTTGGTTTCCAAAATTGGAGCCCAACACCCAAAAAACTACTTTGAGCAAGTCCTATCATTTTGTTTCTATAGGATTAAACAAGGCATGTCACTCTAATCACGTGTTTTTCCTATTCCTTTTTTAATTATTGCATTCCAAATGAGTCCTTACCATAGTTTGTTAGAATAAGATAAAGATGGGGTAGTCTCATTTTTATATCAATACATTAAATATAAATCTAGAGTAACACATTAATTGCTTGAATTGCTTCCATCTTTGAAGCACATCCACCATATTAAAAGGCAATCAAGGAGGTCTAGAAAAGACACTAATACAGATCCATACTTTCATGAGGGGTCCAAAACAACCTATTTGAGATGATTCACATCTGTTGGGTTGATAACTAGTCATATCCGTTTGAGATGTTTGAGATATGCCAATAAAAGACGACCCGTCATATATGTGAGGTTATCCATGGCAGGTAGTAGTTGTGACCCATCATAAATGAGATGGGTCATAATTATGGCTCCTCACACATAGCATTTCATCTATGTAGGGGTGGGTAGAAAAAGACCGAGATCGAGAGACCAAACCAAATAGATCGAGATCAAGAACTTTAGTCACGGTCTCGGACAGAGGAGGAATAAAGACCGAATAGTTTGGTTCCGGTCTCGGTTATTAGCCTTGGGGATCCGAAAAGACTGGATAGATCGAAATTATGCTATATATTGCTGCTATTTTTTAGTAGTTGCGACATACCCTATGAATATGTGATATTTCATTTTCAAAACTCAAAAGATGTATCAAAAGGAGAAATAATGCCAAATCTTCTTGTGTTTTCTTACATAAACTTGTTTGCTAAAAATTCAATCGGGACCAAGACCGAATTCGTTAATCTTCATTTTTTTAGGGTCAATCGGGCCTGAGTATGTGAATACTATCACCGAAATTTTTAGTTAGACTGAACGCCCAATGCTACATCTATGATGGGTGGAGTGCGATGAACCATCACATATGTGATAATTCTAAAAATAGTTTTTTTAATAAAAGTAGATAACATTTTTGATATAAATTGGATGACGACAAACTCTATATAATATAAAAGTTGTATAGCTCAACATCTTCAACTTTATGATCGATAATATTCTGATTCGAGATTATTTACGTGCCAATTCATTTTAAGTGACATGATCTATTTTGAAAAACTAATGTTTGAATTGTTTTGTACCATCTCATATGGATATATTCTTTGTATCGAATATCAATTTTATAGAGCTTGATGATATCAACAACTTTGTAGCTAAGGAATTTTTTTATTTGAAATCATCTAGAGTTTTAAATGTGTGTGACATCTTTCGAACATAAATAGTCAAAAAAATAACACCAAAATAGTAATTGAAAGATCTATGCCTCTAGAGTTGCCATGGAAGGGATCATTGGAAGATCTATAATCTTATAAAATGGTGATGGTTTTGGTGATTAATAATAAACATGTGTGGGGACTAACTATTTGCATGAATTAGTGTGATTAAGTTGAGTTTAGGTGTTAAATAAAAAATCGAAAGATTAGTACAAAATCTTGATCAAGAAGAGAAGCAATGAGAATTGAGAATTAATATATAATCTCACATCATCAATCTCTAAGGCAAAATAGTGAAGGACAAGTGAGGCTCAACTACGATACGATAGACCATGTAGTGACGAAGAGCAAGCGGGAGGCTTAGCGCCAAAGGATCGAATCTGGTGTGAAGAGGGAGCGAAGGCTTTGTTGCAATGAACCGTGTGAGACCATTTAAAGCTATGAATTATCCGCATCAAGCATTTGAAGAGTTGAAGATATTGATTTAAGAAGATTACATGTGTTGATGATCAAGTAAACTTTGATTAAGGCAAATGTATAATTTATTTGAGACTAATGTGTTTAATGCGTTGTAGGTGAATAGCCGGGACGGTGAAATGACTTTGATCAAGGCAAGTGAAGAAAAAAGGCGTGAAGGCATCACTACTGGTACAACTTTTATATTTACATTTGAGTATAGAAATGTCATACTATGAAAATGGATGCAATGTCGATGTATATATTTGCATATGCTTCGGTGTTCAAAGTGATCCCCCTAATCCTGCCTCGAGAGAAACCCAAGACACTATCTATTCTCTAGGTTGTTTTAGGTCTTGTTGGCTGAATTGGGTAGACCTTTGAATAAGATTTCCATATATCACAAGTGTTGAAAATAGACTCTAGAATTATGCTCATTTTTGTGGGGTCTGTCTGGCTATGAGAGCATGGCCAGTTCTAGTTTGGATTGACCAAAACCTCCGACCAGTACTGCAGCCTGACTAGAATCTATGGTCGATCTAACCAGCTATTAAAGCATGACCGGAAAATCAAGTTTGGGTTGACCGGAACCTCCAATCAATACTGTAGCCGCCAACTGAGGGGTTTGACTTGAAGCTATGGCTGATCCAACCAGAACCTTTGATCCGTGAATTTTTGTGTGTCAGCTAGTTATGTGGATATGTATTTAAGTCCCTCCATCCTTGACTGGGGTTCATGGAAAGAGTAGACCTATATAAAGACAAATAACACATCTCTAATCTCCTACCTTTGTGTTATATCTCTGTGAGTGAGATTAGAGTGGGATTTAAGTAAGATTTGTGTGAGATTTGGAAAGGGATTTGAGAACACTATAGTGTTAGGGTTGAGAGAAGGTTTGACAAGAGAGATTGAGATTTAGTGAGCTTCACGAGGGAGGGAGAGAGTTGTGCTTGTTACTCTTTGAGGCCAAGTACTTCTAGATGGCTAGATGTCACTCACCAGCATCTGGTTGTGTTGATAGGTTGGGAAAGTTTCTAAAGAATTCCCCCCATCTCTGCAAGTAAAGAGTTAAGACAGTGGATACCGAGCTAGCTTACGGAAGTTGCTATGGTAGAGCAAGCTTCACCGGTGGATTCCAGCTGTTCTTTTAGGCTTGAATGCTTGATCAAGGGGCTGCATGGGGAGCTAGTCCTAGGTGGTTGGTTGCTTGGAAACCTAGGCCTATGCTTGGGGAGAGCAAAGATTGAGTGAGGTTCGACTTCTTGAAGCCTTTAAACAAACAGGTGGGATCTTTTGATTGAAATTTCGAGAAACAAATTATGTGTCGCCTTGTTCTCACTTTACATCCACCCCCACCCCTAGGCGACATCACGGTCATTTCAGTAGTCAACACGTGAACTACAATGAGATGGTAACGATGTTTTCTGCGGGGGGAGAGAGGCCCATGCACATGTATTATGTAGGAAGAATTTTGGACTGGTGGCCAGTGATGGGTGATGAGTGCATAAATTTTAAAGTATCTATAGGTTTTTTTTTGCCTTTAAACTTAGAAATTGCTATATATCGTTTGTGTTGGTTCATAATTATGACCCGCTGGTCCATTGATATGAGGCATAAAGCCTATAAAATTTTAAAATATATTTAGGTCTTTTTTCAATTTAAAAATTGAATTATTGGTTATGGTTCGTAATTGGGAACCATCACATATTACAGATGGTGTGTTAACTGTCACTAACACATGATGATGTTTTCTCATCACCTACCAACGTACCAACGTACAGTGACAAGGCTTATTCTGGTCAAGATGTGCGTTATAACCCGTGACTTATAAGGGATTTTATTGTTGTACTAGGTCCACACAAGTATAAGCATTTAGAATGATACATGACACATGCTAGTACACAAATCTTAAGTGAAGTTATGTCCAGATTTATTATATCATACTAATATATATTACATCCACCCTAAAATGCTTATATTTCTGGATGGATAAAGCAAGAAATACGGACTACATGGAAGCAAAAGTACTGCTGATCAGTTGATGCAAGGCACTAGCTAGTAGTAGTCGTCAGAATAATAATTACCTCGTTGAAGAAGAGATAAACAGAACGATGAGACAAGCGCTGCTTGATCTCTGCCACCCGGCAGGGCTGCGCTGCGCAGAGGTTCGCAATCTCCACTTGCTGCGTCGACACAATAATCTTGCTTCCTTTCTTCCTATCAGGCAAGTAAGTTAGAATCCAGTCCCACTCCACCATGGTGGTGAGGTCATCGATCACAAGCAGGTACTTCTTGTCGTTCACATGTGCGTCAAACTCCTCGGCGAGGCGACCCTGCGCTATCACCTCCTCCATCTTCCTCATGACGCCCACCCCCACCGTTGCTCTGGCCTCCAGCGACAGCGAGTTGCCGTAGAACTGCCGCACAAGGCTATGGAGGAAATCGTTGGGGTTGAAAGGGTGCGCCAGCCTGACCCACGCCCGGCACGGGAACTTGTCACGTACCTCACGGCTGTTGTATGCCTCCCTGACGACGGACGTCTTCCCAGGGTCGCTCCCGTCTCTTCCCCACACCGACATCACCTTGAGCTCCTCGTCTTCGTTGACGATCACCTCGCACAAGTCAACTAGCTCCACGCTCCCCTTCGTCGTCGACGACGATGCCTGGAGTAGTTTCTTGATGCCTAGGGTGGCGGCACTGTCGGAATCCTTGACGAGACGGTAACGAAGGTTGCGCTTGCTCACGTCCTCGACGCGGGCTTTGAGTTCCTTGAGCGTGTAGGCGATCTCGTGCCGGGCAGGAATGGTGAGCAGGAAGAGCCATCGTGGGTACTTTTCAACACGGTCGCGGTTGTCGTTGAGGCAGTGCTCGACGTCGAGGGCGAGGTGGTTGATCTGGTCCGTCCAGACCTTCACCACCTCGTTGTGCTCCCGCTCCTCCTCCGCCACCATCAGGAACGCCTTCATCATGTCCAGCTCGTCCCGGATGAAGGACAGGTCTCCCTTGAGGCCGAGCTGAAGCGCTATCTCATCTTTAATGGCGGCTTGGATCACACTGATGGCCTTGTCTAGAGAGGGTATTGCGATCGCCATGGCTAGAGGCTGGCTAGAGCTCGATCTGATCCTCCTTGGTGGATTGGGTCAGAATTTGAGAGATATATATGTAATAAGTCAGGGAGGCTGTTAACAAAGAGAAGAAATCAATATGATTGCATGCAGTATTATTGAATATAATACGGTTGCTAACTTTGCAGGCCCTGTTAATATCTCGTGTAGTATCACGTTTTTGGTTGATACTCATTTCGAAGGCAATGGTCCGGGGTCCCACAGTGCCGGTTTAGCATCTCCCTCGCTTTGTACTCCCTTTTTCTCCAAACTTTTCGCCTTGTACTTTGAATAATCCTCCTATAGTCCTACTATACTCAGATTAGGTAACCTCTCGCCATTGTATTTGGCATTGAGTTTAGGGACCCTAACCATAACATAGAATTGACGACTGCTGTGTGCCGGCAAAAATTTACAATCAGCTCAGTGCCGCCATTGCCATCAAGTAATTGTTTCGAATATGAATTATATATTTAAGACTTAGAGTTATATTAGGTGTTAAGATAATAGAATAGTTGAAAACTTCTCGTAGGCACTCTCTATTTAAATAGAGAGATACACCTTTATAACTTCATGATGACAGTATCATAGGTATGGATGTGGCTTGTTGACGGCCTCCGATGGAGGATCGTGTGATAGCAAAACAGACTCAATGCTAAATTGTATTGATCATAACCATGAATACATATAGGCTACAACCTTCCTCTCATTACTCAATCGAGAGAATGCCAGGAGTTGAGGGAAGGGGAGCCGAATGGTGAGACACTAAAGGAAAGTAAATGTAAGTAAATATCTAACATCCCCCGCAGTCGCAACATTGCTTAACGAACGTTGAGACTGGAACGAAAATCGACAAAGATCGGCGTGGGAAGTCCCTTCGTGAAAATGTCGGCATACTGGGACGATGTCGGAATATGATGAACACGAACGGCACCGACAGCGACCTTCTCCCGCACAAAGTGGAGATCAATTTCAACATGCTTCGTGCGCTGGTGCTGGACCGGGTTGGAGGAGAGGTAGACGGCGCTGACATTGTCACAATAGATGAGTGTAGATCGTGACGGCGGAGCGTGAAGCTCGTGAAGCAGTTGGCGAAGTTAGGTGACTTCGGCGACGGTGTTGGTGACAGCACGGTATTCCGCCTCAGCACTGGAGCGGGAAACCGTGACTTGGCACTTGGAGGACCAGGAGACCAAGTTGTCGCCAAGAAAAACAACATACCCCGAGGTGGAGCGGCGGGTATCTGGGCAACCCGCGCAGTCAGCGTCGGAGTAGGCGACGAGATCGGAGGAGGCAGAGCGCTGTATATGCAGCGCTAGGTCCATCGTGCCACGGATGTAACGTAGGATCCGCTTGAGAGCAGCCAAGTGAGGTTCCCGAGGATCATGCATGTGGAGGCAGACCTGCTGCACAGCATATGCGATGTCAGGCCTGGTGAAGGTTAGGTACTGTAGTGCTCATGCAAGACTTCGAAAGTCTGTCGGATCAGCCACAGGTGCGCCATCAGCGGCGGACAGCTTGGCGCAGGTGTCGACAGGAGTGTTGCAGGGCTTGCAGCCGGACATGCCAGCACGGTCGAGGATGTCGATACAGTACTGACGTTGGCTGAGGACGAGCCCAGAAGTTTGTCGGGTGACGGTGATGCCGAGAAAATGATGTAGAGGTCCAAGATCCTTCATGGAGAACTCCGATCGTAGAGCCGAGATGGCCCACTGAAGAAGAGCGGTGGAGGAAGCCGTGAGGACGATGTCGTCGACGTAGAGTAGAAGGTAGACCGTGTCCGATCCTCGGTGAAGTATGAAAATTGAGGTGTCGGATCTTGCCTCGATGAAGCCGATAGACTACAGAAAAGTGGCGAACCGGCTGTATCAGGCGCGGGGGGCCTGCTTGAGTCCATACAAGGACTTGTTGAGGAGGCACACCATGTCGGGCTTGGTCGTGTCGACGAAGCGGGGCGGCTGGGTGCAATAGACGGTTTCCTGGAGCGTGCCGTGGAGGAAGGCATTCTTGACATCGAGCTGGTGAACAGGCCACTCCCGAGTGACTGCCAAGCTGAGGACGGTATGAACAGTAGCCGGTTTGACAACCGGACTGAATGTTTCGTCGTAGTCGATGCCGGGTCGTTGTGTGAAGCCATAGAGAACCCAACGGGCCTTGTAGCGGTCGAGAGAACCGTCAGAATGGAACTTGTGTTTGAAGATCCATTTGCCGATGGCGACGTTGGCGCCGTTGGGACGAGGCACGAGATCCCATGTGCGGTTGGCAAGAAGAGCGTTGTATTCTTCTTCCATTGCAGCATGCCAATGAGGATCGGCCAAAGCGGCATGGTACGTCTTGGGCACGTGAGAAAGTGGTGCAGCATGAAGATTGAGGCGTGTGACGGGTTGTCGGATGCCGTTCTTGGAGCGTGTTTTCATGCCGTGGACGTTGATGGTAGGAGCCACACCAAGTCCTGAGGGAGGCGCCAGCACTCCTGGTACCCGAGCCAAGCATGGGCGTCAGGGTACAGGAGGTGCGACAAGGAGCAGCAGCCCGCCTGGCTGCTATCGTGGCTTGTCTGTTCCCATAGAGTTGGCCGGCCTAGTTGCCGATGTTGATGAGGCCGGCCCACTTGTCGCTGGTGAGCCCTATTCATGGCTCAACACAAGAGAAGCTGAGCCAGGAGCCATGTCGGTGAAGAGGCCGCCGAGAGGCCTAAGGGAAATCGATCCCGAAGTAGTAGGCCTGTTGGAGGAGGCCGGCATGGCAGAGGACTGGACCGGCCCGTTGATGCATGGGGAAGGGACCGGTCCAGTAGTGCCCGTGGATGGAGTCGGGTTCTTTGTATTAGAGGACTGCCGATGATGAGTGCCGACTGGGGCCTGTACAGGAGCCGAGAAATCCTCCGAAAAATCGAGATCAGTAGTGGAGGTGTTATTATTAGTAATATCAGTAAATGAAAAAGAGTGCTCATCAAACACAACATGCCTCGAAATAATAACCTTGTTAGACACAGGGTCAAAACACCGATACCCTTTGTGGTGGAGAGGATAGCCATTGAAAACACAGAGGGTGGAGCGAGGTGCAAGTTTATTAGAGCTAGTGGCTGTAAGATTAGGATAACATTTACAACCAAAAACTCTAAGGTGAGAATAGGAAGGATGGGTACCGTGAAGGGCGTAAAAGGGGGTGTGACGAGTGAGGGTTTTGGTGGGATGATGATTAATGAGGTGAGTGGCAGTGTGGAGGGCCTCAACCCAGAAAGACCCAGGGAGGCTGGCCTGAAAACGCATGGAACGGACAATGTTGTTAAGGGAACAGAGAGTTCGTTCGGTTTTACCATTTTGAGGAGAAGTGTGGGGGCACGACATCCGAAGGTGAACACTGTTTGTGAGGAAGAAGGTACGGGAGGTGGAGTTGTCAAACTCACGACTGTTGTTGCACTGTATGCTGCGGATGTGAGTTGCAAACTGAGTTTTAACATAAGCAAAAAAATTGGATAGGGCATCAAAAGTTTTGGATTTAAAATGGAGAGGAAAAGTCCAAACATAATGAGAACAATCGTCAAGTATAACAAGATAATATTTATATCCCGAAACACTAATGACAGGAGAAGTCCACAAGTCACAGTGAATTAACTCGAAATTTGCAGATGCCCTAGTAAAGGAATTTTTAAAAGGTAAACGGACATGTCGCCCAAGTTGACATGCGTGGCAAACACCAGTGGCACCACCGCGAGATAGAGGTATGGTGTCAGCGAGGCGGGCGAGAGCATCATGACCGATGTGACCGAGACGACGATGCCAAAGGATGTTGGTGTCGGCGGAGGCAAGGAAGGCACAGTTTGATGGAGGCAACGCGTGTTGTAGAGAGTAGAGAGGACCGAAGCTATTCAATCTGGCAATCACGGTCCTGGTGCAGATATCCTTCACAGAAAAGCCAAAGGGGTCAAATTGGACGGAACACCAATTATCAATGACGAACCGTCGAACAGAAATAAGGTTTTTAATGATATTAGGAGAACAAAGAATATCTCGCAAAGTAAAAGAACGCTTAGGATGGTTATTGATGGCTTGTCCCATGGCAGTGACAGGAATGGTAGCACCATTTCCGACAGCGATATGGGAGGGAGAATTGGAGGAGGGGGTGGGTGAAAGTGAGGATACTGGTGTCAGAGGTCATGTGTGCAGTGGCACCAGTATCCATATACCATTCATGCGAAGATGGTTGTGGTGGCGTGGCGGTGTTGAAGGAGACGGCGAGGGAAGCTTGATACCATTGGGAGGGTGCCCCTCCAAACCAACCCAGTGGCTGCTGGAAAGCCACTGGGGTGGTGGGCTACGGCTGTTGAAAAGCCTAGGAGGGGAAACCGCCAAGTCCTCAAAGTCCACCGGGTGGGCCGTTGAGAGGCCCACCGAATGGAGCGCCACCAGACGGCCCAGAGAAAGTGGCGCCAGCGAAGCCTATAGGTCTTGGACCGAGAATACCACGGCCCAGAGGACCAGGCCACATGTGGACCGTCCCTGCCCAAGGGTTATGGGGGGACGGCCACTGTGTGCCGCCACCGCCACCTGTAGGAGCAAAACGGGCACCACCGCCTTGGGTGCCTTGCCCGGTGTTGGTGCTGCCGCTGTCGCCGCCACCGCCGCGGCCGGCGCCACCACCGCCGCCGCCGTCGCCGCCTTGTCCGCTGTTGCTTGCGCCGCCGGTGCCAGAGGAACCGGAGGTGCCATAGCCGGTCACATGGGCGGCGTTGGAGGTGCCACCGCCGCTCGTGGTGCCAGCGAGGAAGATGGAGGAGGCACTGGACGGCCGCATTTGATCGAGTTCTTCCAATTGAATCAGTGTCCGGACAGCGGCGAACGTTAGGAAAGGGTTCTGCAGCTTAATTAAGCTTTTGATATGCTTAAATTTTTTGGAAAAACCGTGCATCGTGGCGATGACGAGGGCGCGATCGGTGATGGGTTCGCCGAGATCGGCGAGGGTGTCAGCCATCGACTTGATTTTGCGGCAGTACTCGCCGACAGAGAGATCGCCATGTTGAAGGTTATGGAATGCGGCAGTGAGGGTGAGTGCGTGGTGTTCCCGATTCCCAAGAAATTGGTGTTCGAGGGTGAGCCACACGGAACGCGCGGAGGCGTCACCAGAGAAGACCTCCTAGAGGAGATCGCCGGAGATGGAACTATACAGCCAGCCGAGGACGACACACTCCATTTGCTGCCAGTCCAGGTGACCAGGGGGACGGGAATCGGCGAGGACATGATCCTGAAGATCATACTTGCCGAGGGCAACCAAAAAAAGGCCGCGCCACCGTGTGTAATTTGCTGCTTGTACATCGAGAGTAACAGGAACAATGGACTTCGCGTCATCGGTGCCGGAATTGTTGGAGTAGACGGCAACCGGGACACCGACGGGAGTAGGCCGGGGTGCGTTGGTATTCTAGACAGGAGGCACACGCGGCGTGGAGACGGAGAAACCGAGCTGCGCGAGGAAGGTGGGCAGATCGGCTAGGGTAGCAGGAGGAGGCATCGGTGTGACACCGCCGGCGGCGATCGTGACGATGGGTGTCGAGGCGGAGGGCGCCGCTGTCGAGGTGAGAAGTGACAGCGCGGCCGTGGACATGGGCGCGTCTTTGGGAGAGGTAGCCGTGAGTAGATCGGTGAGGACGCGGCGGACTGCGATCGACGCCCTTTGTGCGGCGTAATTGGCGATGGGATTGATGATGGCGGGATCGAGCTGTAGGTCGGCTGCGGGTATGAACGACTACCGAACAGCTTCAGTGACGGCGTCGACAATAGAGTTGAGAGTGGCTGAGTGGGGAGAGGTACTGGAGGAGGAGGAGGAGGAGGAGGTCGACATGGTCACAGGTGGACGACGCCGGGAAGAGAAGGCCGGTCACCGGGATTTAGGAAACGGAAGCGAGAGGAGATCGAAAGTCTGATACCATGATAGCAGAACAGACTCAATGCTAAATTGTATTGATCATAACCATGAATACATATAGGCTACAACCTTCCTCTCATTACTCAACCGAGAGAATGCCAGGAGTTGAGGGAAGGGGAGCCAAATGGTGAGACAATAAAGGAAAGTAAATGTAAGTAAATATCTAACATCGTGGATACCCGAATTATACTGTAATATGCTAGATCGGAGAGTATCGTCCTTAATCAATGTCAAGGAGATTAGGCTATGATTGAATCTCATTAACAAATATCGTGTCTTGGTGCAGTCATCTTTTTATATCTTTTGCGGCTTTCTTCCTTATTTAGCTTTAGAGGCATATATCGGTGTTGGTTTTTATAATAGTGACCCTTAACTCCTTTCGCGTAGGTTTTATTTGATCTTCCTGTGGACTGGCCCCGTTTAGTTCCCCCAAACTTTTTCTCAAAAACATCACATCAAATCTTTAAACTTACGTATGAAACATTAAATATAGATAAAAAATAAAACTAATTACACAATTGGATTATAAACCATGAGATGAATCTTTTGAGACTTATTATGCCATGATTAGCCATAAGTGCTACAGTAACCAATATGTGTTAATGACGAATTAATTAGGCTCAAAAGATTCGTGTCGTGGTTTCCAGGCAATCCGTGAAATTGGTTTTCTCATTTGTGTCCAAACCCCACCCCCGACATCTGGTCAAATGTCTTATGTGACACCTAGTCTCAAAAATTCATGGGAACTAAACGTGGCCTTAGTCAACACGTGGTAAAAAAAATACATAAGGACTTTTAGCACGTTTTTCGTTCAAGGCATTGGTCCCACAAGGCCGGTTTGCGAAGAGCCTGTCATCGAGTAACTGTAATTTGTTATCGAATATTTATGATATTGTTCAAATGTTAATTGATCACAAGATGCTTCTGGAGCATGTGTATTCTTATCGTTCCTCGTGTTGTCTTTTATTTCACGATGAGATTAGATATATACCATCTCGCCTGATACTTTAATTAGTCCTCCTATCCCTTGTATTTTGGTATATTAAAGAGTAGGTAACCTTGCAATTGTGTTTGATACCCTCTCCAGGTTCAAAAGATTGGATGTTTTAGATAACACCAAAGTTAAACTTTTAAAACTTTGACTACAAATAATTTTAAATTACACCACAAATATAGATTCATCTTGAAAAATACTTCAATACAACCATATGTTTATTAATATTTATATATATATTAGTATATAAAATATGGTCAAATATTTTTTTGGAGATACACCTTTATACAAAATGTCTATTATTACGTAGGCAGTATTTGAGAAGTCCGGAGACTAAACACCATGACGCACCGATAGATGTGTGCTGGCAGAAATTTAGAATCACCGTTATCAGTACCACCGTGGACCTCAAGCCAACCTCAACTCCTTTCCCGTTGGATACTTAAATTGTAGTGGTTGGACAAAACTTATGTAATAGGGACAAGGGTTTGCCTAGAGATCATCGAGGATTTGTAACTGTGATATATCAAAGACTTCTTCTGAATTATTAATGATCATAAGAAGACGTTGAAGCAGGCACTTCATTTTGTCCTTATATTAAATTTTATTCATTGAGATTAGGTTGCATCTCGTTATGCATAATTGAGATTAGCTAAGCATCTCTTCACGTGTGAGTACTCCAGATCAAGGTCAGTGTAACCCACCCACCCCCTCTCCCCCCACTAGGGCTGTCAACGAGCCGAGCTCGTCTGCCTAGGTTCGAGCTCGCCTTGGACTCGAGCCGAGCTTGAAAAACCTTCGAGTTCGAGCTCGATCAAGCTCGAGCTCGGTTACCGAGCTTGACTTATTAATAAGAAAATACATTTTTAATATAATATCTTGTTAAAAATTTTTTACTTAATCATATTTAGGAAAGAGTAAAAGGAAGAAATATGATACATATATGATGGCAATATATAATAATAATTTATGTGGACACACAAATATCATGGTTTAGTCTACTAATTTATTAAATAAACAATAAAAATAATACACAGTCAAGCTCGTTAGAAGCTCGAGCTCGGCTCGATAAAGCTCGCGAGCTTGGTCATAGGTTCGAGTTCGGTTCGGTTTGTAGCTTGAGCCGAGCTCGAATCGAGCCTAACACGAGCCAAGTTCGAGCTATTTGCTAGCCTCGAGCTTTTTTGACAGCCCTACCTCCCACCCACCGAAAAAAAGGTCAGTGTAATCCAAAAGGGACACAATTGCTCTCAAGCTTTATTGACCTGAATAATACTTCCTCCACTTTATAATGTGGTTTTGACATTTTTTTGTGTAACGTTTGATCATTCATCTTATTAAAAATAAAAGGAAGTATCATATATTTTATAATTTATTATCAAGAGTATTTTAATCACAACTTATCATTTTTTATATTTGCACTAAATTTTTAAATAAGACGAATGATTAAACATTATCAGAAAAATGTCAATACCCTTACATTATGAAATTGATGTAGTATATGTTTAGTGTCATTCGTGTGATAGCATTAGATTTATATTTAAAAATAATTTATGGTAATGTAAATGTTATAATTGTTGATAGTATATTATGAAAAAATAATGGTAACATTCATGTATATTCCCAACTTTAAAATTAAAGGATTAGATATCCCATTAGAGATATTATTCACATGAATTATTTCGTTACTATTTTAGGCAAAATATGAAATTTTGAACCACTTACGAACTCTAAATCCAATGTGGATCTAGGATTTCAAGCTGTGCCAAACACGGTATTAGTTCATTTCAATGTGCAATGCAATCATGCAAAGCTGTTTCTAGCGAAAGGTAAATGAACAAATCATGCATTAAGAAGGGCAGTATTAATCAATATTTTTTAATAAATTTAGTAAATAAAAAAGAACTGATATATTCAATTTTGGCTACAAGGTGTGAGATCGGAACATTTAAAGGCCCTAATTAAAAAGTACAAACTATAAGAACTTATCATTTACTCCACTAAGTAGCCGTTCAATTTGAAAGCGCGCCATTTCTAGGAAACAGAGGAAAAATTTCCTATTCACTCATATTCCTGAAATATAGTTTCTTTTCTGAAAAGATCACTGAACTTTCGTACTTCTGTGTCGTGTATATATTCCTAGCTTATGACGGCCGATTTTAGAAACCGAAAATCTCATCTGTTTTGATGTACCAATCCTTTTATCTGTAATTGATAGACACATGTAAAGTAATATCACAATATAAAGTGTGTAGAAATAAGGTTAAAAAATTAATTACCTTAACAAGGCAAGATCGGCCACATTCTATGAGACAAACAACAATGGAAACCAAATAGTATTAGCGTCCAAGCAACTTTCCCACAGACAGTTGACCTATCTCGATCAGCACTTTCATCCCCTACCAGTATACAAGTATACTAACAAGGTCTTGTCATGTCTGTATTATTTTGTTTAAGCAAGGGTGAGTATTGTACTCAGCAAGTCACCATGCAATTAAATGTAGGGTATATCAAAGATGGCTATGTGTTTATTTGGGTAAAGCTAGAGTAGCGATAATGATATAATAGATTCAAATTGCACTTTATAAAATGGCTTTCTACACGTATAGTAAC
>CM002486.1:6890866-6911160 GCA_000325765.3 Leersia perrieri
AACGCGCGAAGGCGTCACCAGAGAAGACCTCCTAGAGGAGATCGCCAGAGATGGAACTGTACAGCCAACCGAGGACGACACACTCCATTTGCTGTCAGTCCAGGTGACCAGGGGGACGGGAATCGGCGAGGACATGATCCTGAAGATCATACTTGCCGAGGGCAACCAAAAAAAGGCCGCGCCACCGTGTGTAATTTGCTGCTTGTACATCAAGAGTAACAGGAACAATGGACTTCACGTTTAGTACGTTGACAGCGTGGGCATGGAGTGCGGTACGGGCAGCGTCATCGGTGCTGGAATTGTCAGAGTAGACGGCAACCGGGACACCGACGGGAGTAGGCCGGGGTGCGTTAGTATTCTAGACAGGAGGCACACGCGGCGTGGAGATGGAGAAACCGAGCTGCGCGAGGAAGGTGGGCAGATCGGCTAGGGTAGCAGGAGGAGGCGTCGGTGTGACGCCGCCGGCGGCGATCGCGGCGACGGGTGTCGAGGCAAGAAGTGACGGCGCGGCCGTGGACACGGGCGCGTCTGTGGGAGAGGTAGCCGCGAGTAGATCGGTGAGGACACGACAGACTGCGATTGACGCCCTTTGTGCGGCGTCATTAGCGACGGGGTTGATGATGGCGGGATCGAGCTGTAGGTCAGCCGTGGGTATGAGACCGAACAGCTTCAGTGACGGCGTCGACAACAGAGTTGAGAGTGGCTGAGTGGGGAGAGGTACTGGAGGAGGAGGAGGAGGAGTCGGTCGACATGGTCACAGGTGGACGACGCCGGGAAGAGAAGGCCGGTCGCCGGGATTTAGGAAGCGGAAGCGAGAGGAGATCGAAAGTCTGATACCATGATAGCAGAACAGACTCAGTGCTAAATTGTATTGATCATAACTATGAATACATATAGGCTACAACCTTCCTCTCATTGATCAACCGAGAGAATGCCAGGAGTTGAGGGAAGGGGAGCCAAATGGTGAGACAGTAAAGCAAAAGTAAATGTAAGTAAATATCTAACATCGTGGATACCCGAATTATAGATGGGAGAGTATCGTCCTTAATCAATATCAAGGAGATTAGGCTATGATTGAATCTCATTAACAAATATCGTGTCTTGTCTTGGTGCAGTCATCTTTTTTTATCTTTTGCGGCTTTCTTCCGTATTTAGCTTCAGAGGCATATATCGGTGTTGGTTTTTATAATAGTTACCCTTAACTCCTTTCGCGTAGGTTTTATCTGTTCTTCCCGTGGACTGGCCCCGTTTAGTTCTCGAAAACTTTTTCTCAAAAACATCAAATCAAATGTTTAAACTCATGTATGGAACATTAAATATAGATAAAAAAATAAAACTAATTGTACCGTTGGGTTGTAAACGACGAGATGAATCTTTTGAGACTTATTATGCCATAATTAGCCATAAGTGTTACAGTAACCAATATGTGTTAATGACGAATTAATTAGGCTCAAAAGATTCGTGTCGTGGTTTCCAGGCAATCCGTGAAATTAGTTTTCTCATTTGTGTCCAAACCCACCCTCGACATCTGGTCAATGTCTGATGTGACACCTGGTCCTAAAAATTTTTGGGAACTAAACGTGGCCTTAGTCAAGGCATTGGTCCCACAAGGCCGGTTTGTGAAGAGCCTGTCATCGAGTAACTGTAATTTGTTATCGAATATTTATGATATTGTTCAAATGTTAATTGATCACAAGATGCTTCTGGAGCATGTGTATTCTTATCGTTCCTCGTGTTGTCTTTTATTTCACGATGAGATTAGATATATACCACCTCGCCTGATACTTTAATTAGTCCTCCTATCCCTTGTATTTTGGTATATTAAAGAGTAGGTAACCTTGCAATTGTGTTTGATACCCTCTGCAGGTTCAAAAGATTGGATATTTTAGATAACATCAAAGTTAAACTTTTAAAACTTTGACTACAAATAATTTTAAATTACACCACAAATATAGATTCATCTTGAAAAATAATTCAATACAACCATATGTTTATTAATATTTCTATATATATTAGTATATAAAATATGGTCAAATATTTTTTAGAGATACACCTTTATACAAAACGTCTATTATTACGTAGGCAGTATTTGAGTAGTCCGGAGACTAAACACCATGACGCACCGATAGATGTGTGCTGGCAGAAATTTAGAATCACCGTTATCAGTGCCGCCGTCGACCTCAAGCAAACCTCAACTCCTTTCGCATTGGATACTTAAATTGTAGTGGTTGGACAAAACTTATGTAATAGGGACAAGGGTTTGCCTAGAGATCATCGAGGAATTGTAATTGTGATATATCAAAGACTTTTTCCGAATTATTAATGATCATAAGAAGACGTTGAAGCAGGCACTTCATTTTGTCCTTATATTAAATTTTATTCATTGAGATTAGGTTGCATCTCGTTATGCATAATTGAGATTAGCTAAGCATCTCTTCACGTGTGAGTACTCCAGGTCAAGGTCAGTGTAACCCACCCACCCCCTCTTCCCCCACCCACCGAGAAAAAGGTCAGTGTAATCCTAAAGGGACACAATTGCTCTCAAGCTTTCTTGACCTGAATAATACTTCCTCCATTTTATAATGTGGTTTTGATATTTTTTTGTGTAACGTTTGATCATTCATCTTATTAAAAATAAACGGAAGTATCGTATATTTTATAATTTATTATCAAGAGTATTTTAATCATAACTTATCATTTTTTATATTTGCACTAAATTTTTAAATAAGACGAATGATTAAAATTTTGTAAGGTATTAAATTTTTATACTAACAAGGTCTTGTCATGTCTGTATTATTTTGTTTAAGCAAGGGTGAGTATTGTACTCAGCAAGTCACCATGCAATTAAATGCAGGGTATATCAAAGATGGCTATGTGTTTATTTGGGTAAAGCTAGAGTAGCGATAATGATATAATAGATTCAAATTGCACTTTATAAAATGGCTTTCTACACGTATAGTAACCATGAGTTAGAGCCTCATGCTCAAGACGATAACCATACATGCTCCAAACCAAATCCACGTGAAAATCCTTCGATAACGAGTACCTCAGTCACCCATCGAAGATAATTTGGCCTCTTCCGCCTAGTGATACGGACGGAAACCCCAAATGTAATCATTGGTGCCGTGCGTGTGTGCTTAATCTTAATTTTAATTTGTCCCAACCCATGATCTTATAAAGATAAAATTAATCCAGATGGTCTTAACTTCACTCATAATCGTAGATATGAATATTCGAATAGTTTTCACTCTACGGAGGTTATAAGTTGGACTCACATGTTGGTACACCCAAACACCTAGAAGGTCAGGGCACTAAGTGAAAATACAATAACAAGGTCTGTATTGGCTTTTGAAATGTATTTGTCCATTTGTTATTTGATATAATACAATTAGGACGAAATAGTATGTAAATTGCTATGTTTTCAAGGCTTAATGGGCTTACATTCGGGCTTAGCCCATCAATGGGTTGCCTACTACAAGCCTCTTAGCAAGCCATGATATAGTTTAAGATGTTTTCTAGGCCCAATAATAACGAAAATGAACGTTATAATCTTAATGACGAAAGAAGGATTGTCACTGGATTAGTGACGAAAAAATGTGTTTTCATCCTAGAACATCATTAGAGATGCATGATAGGTGAAGAATGAATTTTCGTCATGCAGATGTCACAGAATAAGAAATATGACGTAATTTTCAGTTTTTATAACATAAATATAACATCACCTATCATAAGATTTCTGGTAGTGCTTCACAGTACGTTCTAATTGGTGATATCCTATATATGGCCCTATGCACGCTATGATAGGTGACTCTACCTAGGCAGACCACATGTGGATAACTGACGATACATCCTAGACTCCACACTCTAAAAGGCTGAATGAGTCTCACCCGCCACTACTAAAATATGATGGTCTCGATGTCTCGTAGACTCATAAAACCTACAATGTGAACCCATTTAGACTACCTTTGCCAAGCTTGAGTTATAAGGCCTAGTCCGCCATTCCTTGTCAGGGCTCACCTGCGGCATGGTTCGTCCATTAGTCTAGGTATATGCTCAAAGTTCAACAAATTAGTCGGCCCTCATCCATCCCATACCAAATATGTGGTCCTAAACCGCCCTTAATTGATTTGGGCATGCTACTATAGACCTCTTTCATCGATCTCTACCATCCTGCACACCGAAGTCCAATATAAAAACTCATCTTATTTTAAAATCATCCCAACTAATTCATTACTTCATAATCAACCAGCTTCTCGCGATAACTACCATGCAAATTTTAGTAGTCATTGCACCCATGTTAATTAAGTATGGCTAAGCATGATTGAACATATAATTAGCACTACAACTATCCAGTGGCGGACCCAGAAAAATTACACCTGTCTTAACTTAGGATCACTCCAATATATTCTTTAAATAAAAAATTACAGAGGTCTGAAGGCAATTTTTTCGCAAATTTTGATCGAATTTTCCAAAGTGTGGCCAAAATGCAACCCATAATTCATTACAATTTTGAAAAGTTCTGAAAATGTTTAGAAATTAGCTAACCTTAAGAAACTAAGATTAGAATAGCTACGAAATAAATTTAACGCGCATGATCGGTTTAGTTAGTAGAATTTGTATAGATGACATACTGACATTCATTTGGATTAAAGAATTAAAAAAGGACACTTCCAGTGAGAGAGACCCACGTTCCTATCCTCTCTAGTGTGCACTGTGCAGGCTCCATCTGTTCTTATCCCCGTCGAAATTCAGTTGTCTCCCTCCTCCTTCTCCTTCCTCTAAAGATCTAATCCCTTTTCTTAATGCACATAGTTGCACGGCGTGCGCACATAGCTTGGTAGATGCAGAGCGATCCCAATCGTACGAGCCAACAAAGCAAGGCCCTAAATCCCTAATCTATCAAGCTATTCTTCTTATTTCCCTCTTCTTCTTCTTCTCCTTATTCTTCTTCCCCAATTTGATTTTGTGGCAGACATATACAACCTTTGATCATCACCATGTTCTATTATGTGAGGGGATTCCATTTTAGTGCTTTCTCAATACACTAAATGCCTAATTAGGTCCTGAATGCAAACTACATTCTAACATTTTTTCTGAAAATTTTGGGTATGCCGATGTCCACCTGGCACTCCAAAGTCCGCCCCTGCAACTATAAGGGTCGGATAATCAATCAATTGGCACGTAATATTTATAATATGGTAGGGTAAATTCCTCATAATCTTAATTTATAGTAAAACATGCAATTTATAAATTAGTGTCATGAGTGTGATGGCACACGGAGAGTAGTCCTCACAATCGTAACAAGTTTTGCGAACAACTAATTATCCTATTGATGTGATAGTAAAATAAAATAACCATTAATAAAACACTAAAAAAATCCAAACATGTACGATTAGATATCATAATTTTAAATAAATTTTAGTGAAATTTTTGTCAGAATCCATCTTAAAACGAGTGAACGAGTGGCATTCGAAGACGACGAAACGAAAGTGTAAGGTGAAGGTGTGCTTCTGTTTTACTGAACGAACGAACGAGATGGCACTTAGGGTGTGTTTGTTTGCCGAACATACTTTGCTACAACTAAGTTTAGACAAGTTGTGGCAGTAAAAAAGTATGGCTATCAAATTGCTAGCCATAAAGTGTGGCAAAGTTGGCAAAAACGTGAGTCTATGACACGTGGCTATTATTAAAGTGTGACAAATCACAACTATGACAAACCACAATTGTAACAAAGAAACAAACACCTATTTAGCAATCTATGACAGTCACAGATATAACGTGATAAAATATGGCAGCAAACCAAACCCACCAAACTCTGACAATCGAGATCGAAGCGCGCGCACGGCACTTCTTCCCCCAAAACCCACCAGCAGCCCGTCGCCTCCGCTCCCATGGCGCCGCCGCTCGCCGCGGCCTTCCGCCGCCACCTCCTCCACCTCCACCTCCCCCACTCTCGTCATCTCTCCCTACTCGCCGCCCACTCCTCATCCCCATCCCCACCCCCCTCCGACGAGAGCGACTACGAGCCCGACCACCCCCTGCCCCCTCCTCCCGCCTCCGACGGCGAGCTCGCCGCCTTCCTCCGCCGCCTCTCCGCCGACCTCCTCGTCCGCGCGCTATGGGAGCTCCGCCGCGACCCGGACGCGGCCGTGCTCGCGCTCCGGTGGGGCGAGGAGGAGGTGGAGCGCGTGGTGCGGCCCACTCCGCCGCCGCCGCCGCCGCCGCCGGCCGAGGCGTGGCACCTGGCCGTATGGGCGGCGGGGAAGGCGCGGCGGTTCGACCTCGCTTGGGCAGTCGTGCGCCGGATGCTTCGCCGTGGGGTGCTCACCAGCCGCGCCATGGTCATCATGATGGAGAGGTGAGTTTGGTTCTCCTCCTCGGAATCTGTCTCCATTTTTCTCTGATCAGTATATTGCTTTTGTTTATGTGAGATTGGGAACTGCTTTGTGTGTGATGGTGCTCTGGCGCATCTATTTGATTGCTTGAGTAATGTTCAACTGTGTTGATTAGCTTGTAGAATTATGTCTTTGTTAGCTGATGTGTGCCTTCGTTTTGAATGGTTTTGTTTGGCTTATTGATTGGGTATTGCCTGTGAGTGTGCGCCTCTCTCAAGGGAAATGGTACATGGTATTGATCTGATGAACAAGCAGTTATCTGCTTGCACAACACAATCATATTAGGATGTACAGATGTTGCCAAACTAGCAGCTTCTATGGACCTAGGATCCTCTTGAATATTATTATTATGTTGTAGCTGTTGTATGATGGTCAACAGATATTCATGGTTGGATCGAATTTATTCAACGGATTACTGTTTGGGAATATAAAGCTGTTGCAAGTCCTTAAATTACCATTTCCTGTGTTGTTATTGTTTTTAGTAGCGGGAATTCTGGGATTGGGCTCCTTTCATCTTGTGAACTTATGCGCTGGATTAAATATATATATAGGGATCCATTTTTTGCCTTCTTGTGAGGAGGGCATCATAATGCCTTCTCTGCAACTGTCCATATTGTTGCACCAGCTTTTTGTTTTTTATTTGACTTCAGTACCTTTTTTGCAAAATGGTTGATAGTCATCTTACTGTAAGGACATGGCTATTAATTTCAGGTATGCAGCTGCCAATGAAGTGAACAAAGCAATCAAGACATTTGATGCAATGGAGAAGTTTAAAACAGAAGCAGATCAAACTGTATTTTACTCCCTTCTCCGCGCTCTATGCAAAAATAAAAACATAGAGGATGCTGAGGAATTGCTTCTCGTGCGAAAGAAATTCTTCCCTCTTACTCCAGAAGGCTTCAATATTATTTTAGATGGTTGGTGTAATGTAATCACTGATATAGCTGAAGCAAAGAGAATTTGGAGAGAAATGTCCAATTACTGCATTACTCCTGATGGCACATCTTACACCCTCATGGTCAGTTGTTTTGCAAAAGTTGGAAACCTTTTTGATACCCTGAGGGTTTACGATGAGATGAAAAAGAGGGGTTGGTGTCCCGGTATTACAGTTTATAATTCGCTTATCTATGTCCTCACAAAAGAGAATTGCATGAAGGATGCACAGAATATATTCAGTAAAATTATAGATGAAGGTCTCCAACCAAACAATGAAACATACAACAATATGATAGTTCCTCTTTGTGAAAGTCGCAAGCTTGATGAAGCACGGATGGTGTTAGAGGACATGATGCTGAAGGGAATTGTTCCAACCATTTTGACATACCATACATTTTTGAGTCAAGAAAGCATTGATGAAACCCTAAAGCTCTTGAGAAAAATGAAGGAAGATGACTGTGGCCCAAAGAGTGAGACATTTCTCATGCTTATTGTTAGATTTTTTCAATTGAACGAACCTGGAAATGCTTTGAAGCTCTGGAACGAAATGAAAAGATATGGCGTCAGTCCTTCTTATTCACACTATATGTCAGTTATCCAAGGTTTGATCAAACAAGGGTGCATGGAAAGAGCTTTAGAGTATTATGATGAAATGAAGGAAACTGGCTTTGCTTCTGATCCAAAACTTGAAAGAGAGTTCAAAACCTTTTTGTTGGCCAACAGAGACCATTGGAGAGGAGCTGGCAAATACAATATTATTCCACAGCGTAGCAAACATTTTGCAAGACGGTCAAAAATTCAGTGATAAATGCTGTGCCATTGAATATAATTCTTCTAATTATTATTATTGTCATGAGGACTTCATTGACGAAGGTGAATATTTTGTGTGAACCGTTTACCCACTAGCATGTTATCATTTCTCACTAATGAATAACTACTGAACTTTTCATGAACCTAATTTCCAAAGACTACCAAACACAGCATTTTCTTTTTCCACTAACAATTCTTACATTAATATTTGAGCTTGGCATGGATCATGGATGTCAACCTTTATCCCAAAAAATGTTAATCTTGTGTTATTTCATAGTGAAACTTTTCATGTTTTTGCATATGTGGAACTGAAACAACTAATAGTTTTTGGCAAGTATAAGTAATTATATTGCTTATGGTTTTCAATTGTTTAGATTATTGAGGAATTAGGGACTCTCCTTCTCTTTACAATGTTCTTAGAGCTACATTTTGTATTGGAATGTTACACTCTTATGACGTAGAGATATGTACCAATGCTTTGCTTTGAACTTTGAAGAGTCAACTAGGGGATAAACATGCTTTAGGACATATTCTACTAGCCCAAACAAAAACAACTATCATCTTTTAGTGGCTCGCATCTTTATGGTTTTGCACAAGCTGCTTTTTATGTTAGATTGGAGCTGCCTGAAGAAATCATAGTAGTAAAATATTGGTACAGTGTAGTTACTGTCTTCTACATGAATAGGAGTAATATTTACTAGACGTCTGATACCTCAACTGAAATATGTATATCTGATGCCGTAGAACATTGAAATTGTTTATTAATGTTTATTGAGTGTGCCAGCAGAATCTGAAGGTCAGTATATGTAGAAACCTAACTAGTGGTAAAATGTAGTTACGACACCTACATAAACAATATTTACCACATATCCCACATTTTAACTGGATATGGACATCTAATACTTGCAGAACATTGAGATTGTTCGTTAGAGTTAATTGAACATGAAAAATTGGCAGTTCTATACATGTAGAAGAAATATGATAATGGAGCTGTTTTTTGGACTTGGACATCATATTGCTAACCAATCGGATATTTTGCGTCTTACTATCCAAGCAATGTATCTTGATGACATGAGATTCACCAAATTTGACTCTTAGTCAGCCAAACTGGATATTATAGCTGTGCTATATTCCCTAGAGCTTGAACAATTTCAAGCTCAAAAATATAATATCACCTAACAAAAACTTACTGTTGACTTCGGTTTTTGCAGCAGGCTACTTACAGTTGGGTACTAAGTGGGTAAGCCGTCATCATTGTGGCCATATCATTTGGGCTGGCCATCCTAGTCTTTGCTGCATATGTAAAGACAGCAGCCCCACATATGAGCCTATACAATTGAAGGTACAAGAGTTTCACCCTTTGAGAACACAGGTCCTTCATGTTGTGAACCCTGCTGATTGAACATGACATGAAAATTTATCAAGGAAATATGCACTGTTGTGATGACTGCTGAGCTGTGAGCACAGCTGTTTGTTGCATAGTAGGCATGAAATACATTGATATAGTGCCTATATCTGGGATTTTAACTTGCATTATGTTCCTTCTAAAATGCTACTCTAGAAGACAACACTGACTATTTAAAAATAAAGCAAATGTGGAGCACTGAATATAGGCCATAGATGGAAAATTTTACTGAATCTGATAAACTGCCATTAATTTCTGTATCTTTTTCCAAGGGCCAGCAGCTAGATTCTGGTGATACTGAATGGTTATTCTCTAATTTATGAGTTATCTTACATGATATTCGGATCTCATACTTATGTTTCAGACATGCATACCATTCAATAAATATTTACAATTTGTTTATAAAAAAACTAATATACATTTGATTAATTTCCCAGTTTCGATGCGAAGCACAGGAAATTAGCCAGCTGGAAGCAGAGTCAGCTTTAGGAGTAGAACGGATATTGAAATCTAGAAATGGCAATTACTGTCTAGACTCTAGAAGCTGGTGTTGATGCCTCAAGATGATTTCTGGTCCATATCATGCCTCCAGTAAATAAAGGTACTTTCTCCGTTCACAAATACTGACATTTTAGATGAGATCTTGTTAAACTTTTGAAACTTTGACCCGGAACATTCAAAATACATTTTAAAAGTAAAAGACTCACAATAATCCTAAACAATACCACATAGAAAACAACGGAAAAAAACGGTGCAATTTAAGTCTGCCCGTTGAGGTAGTGTAATGGCGACGTTAGTCACGTAACATCTACAAGCCCTCTTGAGCTGACTTACGGCTGAGTTAATCCACAGATTAACTCTCCTTCCTCCCTCTCCCGCAGCTAGGCCTCACTTTGTCTTTCGCCTCCCATCGGAGAGCTTTTCTCTCTGTGTTTTGTTGTTCATGGTTTTCTTCCTGGCAGGCATTGTTATTTCGGTTGTACTGTGCATTCTTTATCTCCAATCTGGTGAACTTGTGTGCACAAGTTCTCCGTATAAGTGGGCCTCTAGAATTAATGCCTCTCACGAATACCTGCATGAATAGACGAGCGATATATATAGTTTTTGGGAACACGTTCTTCATGTGAGTACTCTAGATCAACGTACGTGTTCTTCCTCAAGACAGTGACCAACATGGAGAACGGCAATGGCGTGGGAGGCAGGGATGGTGGCAACGGCAACAACAACGGTGGACAAGGAGGAGATGGCTCCAACAACATGAATGACTATCCTGGATTGATTAAACCGGATTCTCCTCCGGGTATGTTTTATTTGTCTTAGCGTTAAACATGATTCAAAATAGTATGTTTATTCTTTTGATAATCATGTTTATCACTTTAGAGATCCTCTCATGTTTACGGTTATTATGACATTGTTATTCTTCCATATTAATTTCTCGAATAAATTTCAAAAATTGACTAAATTTCCATAGGCATATATTTCTGCAAAGAATTAGTGTCCCATTTAAAATACATTTGAAAGATTTATGTACTTACATATGCAGAGCAAAATATACATGTATAATTTCTAGCTTGGATTTGCATCATCTATAAGTACCCCGTCGAAGACACTTTACAATGGTCACTAATATTATATGAGAAAATTCGACCCATAGCACAGAAAACGGGCCGGTACCAGAAAAATAGCACAAAAACTTCCACACTCCAGTTTATAGCACGTCACTCATTGCTTATCTAAAGCACATCTGTCGCTCCACAGGTTTGTTTGGCTATGAAATATGATGCGAAAAGACGAATTTGCTCTCCTTTACTTCTCCCCTCCCCATCATCTATCTTAATCCCCATCCTCGTCCTGTCAGGCGGAGACAACGAGAGCGAGCAGCGCCAGCGCGTGGCGAGGAGCGGACTCGACGACGGCGCGTGGCACAGCGAGCAGCGACGGCGCACGACATGTAGGTGGCGGCGGAGATGTCGTGCGGGCCGCGGAGGCGGTGACGGCGCGCCGTGGGCATCAGAGGTTGAGGCGGCGATGGCTCGGGGCCCAGCGAGCAGGGAGAACGCGTGCGGACGGCAAGCAGCAGCAGCGAGCCGACGCGTGCGCACCGCAAGCAGCAGCAGCGAGCAGACGCGTGCAGTGGCTCAGCAAGCAAACAAAGTAAGGGCAAATTCGTCTTTTCCTATCTCTGTTCACGGCAGGTGTGACGGAAGTGCTATAAACCAAAGTGTGGAAGTTTTTTTTTTTGCTATTTTTGGTACCGGCCCGTTTTCCGTGCTATGGATTGAATTCTCTTATTATAATCAATTTATATTTTGAATCCAATAGACTATATCTATACTACTACCTCAACCGTTGATACAAAATAATCTTTTCTACTAATGGTTGTATTCATAAATCAATGTCTAAAATCACCTCTTCTTGTGGCTAATTTCGCTGTAAAGAAGTTAAAAAAAAACGGGTGTAAACACACACATAACATATAAGATAATGTCGAATTATTATTTGATAGAAAATAACCTAGAAAAGCATGTGAATTATGGACTATTGGATTGCCATGAGATCATGCATTCGTGCAATACCCCATAACCATAACACCTACTCTCCTCTCCCGATCCCGATCCCGCCACCGCTACAACTTGGTTTTAGTCCCCGCCACCGCTATGACTTGGTTAGCGCTCGATGCTCGCCTCTAGTGCCGCAACTACCACACAATGTCGTTGCCTGGCCTTGCTAGCTTGTTGGAGGAAGCCAACGGGGCCGATGAGGCCTCCTTGGCTAGCCTCCTTTCCTTCCCCATTATCTCGGTCTCCTCCTCAAGCCGCCGGCGACATGGAGCTTTCGGATTCGCCACCACCGGACACCGCTTTTGAATCTCAAGTTCGCTTTGCCTCCACCACCAACATCGGCCCACCACCCTCCTTTATCACCATGTCTGCAGCGTTGCTGCTCATCCCTCTAAGCCCGATAGTTAAATACCCGTGCAAAAGCTAATTATTCCATAAAAATCGTGAGACGAATCTTTTGAGCCAAACTAGTCTATGATTAGACATAAGTGCTACAATAACCCATACCTCTTGCGGTTTTCTGACGCCCTAGTAATTAGTTTTTTAATTAGTCACCGTAATAGCCTTCTGATATCTGGTCAAACATCTGATGTGACATCCAATCCAAAAAATTTTGCCAACTAAAGAAGCCATTAGCATTAGCTCTAAGAGCATTTCCAAGAGAAGAGATAAATAAGTAGCTATACTAGATTTTAGCTATTGTGGAAAAAATGCCCTCCAGGAGACTAGCTATTTGAATTGACTAGCTATCCTAATAGCCAAACTAGTCCTCTCAATAGTCAAATCTGACTAGTCATCTCTCATAGTAACCAGATAGTTATCCGTGGGCCTCATACAGCAACAAGTCATATCATACTCTCAAATTGACTAGCCTTTTCTTAAATTGGCTAGTCTCCTCTCATACAAATGGAGAGTCCTTTGGAGTTCACATGAAAAATGAAATGTCAAATTGAAGAGAGAATAGCCAAATAGATATTTAGCTAGTCATATTTTAGCGCATCTCTTGGAGATGCTCTAACAGCTCACCGATGGTAAGCCGCAGTTCTGTCATCCCAGGCAATTTCCACCGGGCGTAGCTTCTGGAGTAAGGCTGCCACTGCACATTATCTTTTTTAAAATTAGATTACGTGTATCCAATGGATATGGATAAAATGGATAATACAAACATGGCCCTAAATGTAAATTTTTCTTAAAATTATATAAATTTGCTTCTCTAATTATCACTCCTATAAATTAAATTAAATTTATGGTGTAAATGTGAGTTTAAAAATTTCAGGTTCTGAGTTTTATGCACATATATTAGGTTAAAAAAAGGAATATATATAGTGGGTAATAACAGGTACTCCCTCTATTTGGTAACGTATGGCCTTTAATTTTTTTATTTGCAATGTTTAACTATTCTTTTATTCAAAATGTGACTCTTTTTTTTCATGTTTCTGCTTATTGGCAGGGCTTACACTCTTAAATATCACTTCAGGAGCAGAGTGTTGAGTGGGAGCTGTGGAACAGCCCAAATTCAACTTCACTTCTCTAGTTTATTTTTCATCTCTCTCCACTTGCTCTGCTCTGTTTTTTTTTTGATAGAGCTAACACAATTTGGTTTTAACTCTAGATCTAGGAAACGTGGAATTAGACCTGAAGCTCTGACAAACGAACCATATATTTGGTTTAATGCTTTATAAAAAGTTAGGCAAGTCAACATGCCCTTAACTTAAAATAAGATGACAACAAATCAAATAAACTCCAAAGTCACGTATCTCCTAATACGCGCTCTACTCCTTGACCAAACACAAGGCTGCAGGTTTCTTTGGTACAAAAGCTATATAGAAAATACTCTTTGGTACAAAAGCTATATAGAAAATACACACATAGTTCCATCATGGAAACTCAGGCGATGTAATTATCTTTCTTCACTCATTGGCGTCCACACGAAAGTCCCGCAGTTACGACGATTAGAAGCTGCCGCCCACCTACCAACTTCAGCAAAAGGATTTCGAGGTAGCAAATTTCTGTGCTCCTTTCTATGCTTTCGTTGTGCAAGAGTCCTACAAAAAGTTAATTTGACCTTGCTGAGAGTGGGGGCGCTTGCATGTAGCCATTCCATCAAGCTGGTTTCACACTTGAGTCCTTGTAAGCCACTTATCTCAATTTCCCTGAGATGTGGCAACGAGATGCTAAGATAATTGGTTTGGTCGTTACTAGCAGTACCCTTCACCTGCATATATATATGTTATCCAACGGAACAAGCAAAGGAAACGAACTTCAGCATTGTTTGAGACAAGAAATAATTTGTACTACTAGTCATACATGAAGTTTTTTCCTATGATTGTTTTAGTTTTTAACAGGTCTTGAGATAAGTTTTACTAGTATTTATGGGATAAAATTAGCATATATTGTTACCTACATTAAAACTCATAAAATACAAAGTGAAATTGATGTAAGAATTGCTCCAACCATGCAAGAGGAACTCACCAAGACATCGTTGTCCATGTTGAGGTGAAGGTATCTCGTAGAGGTGCAACGTGTAAGCAGACAAGATAGGCCAGTCATAAGGGCATCCTCGCTCATAGGATTAGCCCGTACTGTCAAAGACCTGACATGAGACAACTGTGGTATATCTTTCATTAAGTTGTCAACCAGTTCTTCCTCTTCATCTTCCTCTTCTTCACCGGCATAAAATTCCTATGAATAGGATAGTTAGTGTCCACCAGCTAGTTAAATCAATTACCCAGATGATGATTTAATGACACTATTAATTTATATCATACACATATATGTGGGGCAGCTAGCATACATGCACAGTTGCTACTCCCTCCATCCCAAAATATAGCATGCTTTAGTATTTAAAATTTATCCCAAATATAACAATCTATGACTAAAAGATATTTTTTACCACTAAACCATACATAATATCCCTGCTATTTATTGCATGTATTGTAAGTAGTGACAAGTCTAGGTCTATGCCTCACCCATCCAAAGAAGACATCCAAATCTTTTTACCCCCTCTTTTTAATACCCATACAAAAGCTAAATCTTGCTATATTATGAGAAGGAGACAATAACATAGGGATATATCGGAGGGAGACCCATACCACTAACACAAATGTATATCCTACTAACATAAATGTTTTTGGTTATCTAGTTTTTAGTCACATAAATATATGCAAAAATTTCGACGACTTTTGGATGGATCAGATGAAACCAATATTTGCTTACCTGTAGACACCACCTCAACCCTGCTTACTTTCTAACCATTTGAGATCATATCTCCTTGCCACCAGGCCTGTTCATGCCCTTTGTCCAACCCCACAAATCTGATGGCGCCATCGACACCGGACCGCCTATTTATGACCATCGATCAGCCCACCATCTCCGGCCATTCTCTAAGCTAAAGAAGCTCCCTCTTAATCATAACACCCCCCTAGGGCCTGTAACCTAATCCGATAATGATGCCACCATTGATTGGGAGAGAAAAGACATGGTTTCAATCTTGCTAAAGTAGCAATGCGATACTATCTCCGTATCATAATATAAGACATTTTGATTTTTTTCATACAAATGTTAGACTATTTGTTTTATTTAAAAATTTAGTGAAAAATAAAAAATAAGTCATGCTTAACATATTTTTGATAATAAAGTAAATCACAAACAAAATAACTGATTCTAGGCAAATGGTCAAAAGTTAAAAAAAATTCTACACGTTTTAAATTATGATACTTCTATGGGTCAAATGGACCACATCCTTATTGGGTCAGGATGTCACAGAAACTGTGGCGGTATGATCGTTGGCTCACTGAACATTGAAAATTGGGCGAGTTTGATTCAGCATAATGGCTAAATTTTTGTCTCGTTTTCTGTTAGCACGTTTTTTAAACTACTAAATGGTATGCTTTATACGAAAACTTTCTATATAGAAGATGTTTTAAAGAGTCATATAAATTTATGATTAAAATTTTTAATAATTAATACTCAATTAATCATATAATAATCATGTTTCTTGTTTTGTGTGTGGCTAATAATCCGGTTTTACCCTCTGTTTAGAACTCAGCCTAGCCACCTGACTGCTAGTAATAATCGCCTAAATGTATGTACCTCAAATGAAGAAACTAGGCATACGCCAAGACGTTCGACGGCGCTACAGCACTGCAGGAGTTGAATGGGACCATTATTGAAACCGTCATCCTCGACAAGGTACCCATGAGAGCTCAATCTAAGCTCTCCAAGATTCCACACGCACGGCATATCTCCTATACGAAGCTGGCCCTCCTTCCCGATGTACTGCCAGTTGACATTGCATATGAACTCCTCCAGCCTCGGCGCGATCACCGTCAGCACGTCGAGGGTGATGTTGTAGCAGTCCATGTCGAGAACACGAAGAGTTGGGGAATAGAGATGGAGCTCCGTCATCCCAGTCACACGCACCAGGCGTAGCTTCTGTAGTTTTGGGCAGCACGACGACGAGAGGAGTTGGCCGAGACGATGGCGGCTGCCGCCTTCGAGCCGTATGCACTGGAGCGAGAGATCAACCAGCGAATCGAACGCTGGTAGTTGTGCATTGGCGCCAGAAGGGAGCCGGAGATATAGTTTGCTCAGTGACAAGTCCATGGTTTCCAGTTTCGCCGAGCCGGGAAGCTCGTGCAGAGCAATAACCGTTCTCATGCTGTCGTCGTCGTCGCTGTCGGTGAACCAGTAAACATGTGACAGATCCTGCTGGTGAAGCTTCAAATCGAAAGATTCCACACCCTGCTCCATGGCGCAACGGATTCACGCGTCGATCTGCGCGGCGTCGACGGCAGGGACGCCGGCCGGGCGTGTTTCGTGCATCTGGATAGAGATCGCCAGCTGCTCGACGCCGGCGGCGCGCGCGGCGCCGGCGAGGACGTGGTGGTTGACGACGGCGACGAACCGGTCGACCTCGTCTTGCGGCTTCAGGTCGTGTTCGTCGGATACTAGGCTGAAGCGTAGGGAAGGGACGCGAGTCCAGAGGTGGCGCCACCGCCGCGACACGGCGCACGCGCGGATCGCGTCGGCCGTGGTGGGTAGGAAGCCGAGGACGTGCACGAGAAGGTCGTCGGTGAGATCGCTGATCATGTCGTCGGCGCCGTCGCCGCGGTCAGGCGACGACCGATGCCGCCGTTTTTGGTTCGCCATGCGCGCGCTCCGGCCGCCGCGTACGTACGTATGGCCGTGCAATCTTAGGGCAAACAAAAACCAATGATACGAGTTTAGTGGCCATCTATGGGCCCTGTCAGAGTCTGGACGAAACACTAGCCCAGATCTAGGCCCTAAAACATGCATTACGAGCCCATGAAAATTGTGAGCCTGAGATATTATTTGATGTCTGGGCCGAGCCATAGAGACACATGCATGGGCCACTAGGGCAAAAGTGATCTTTATGGACGCGGTCCTATTTTTTTATGGGCGACTCTCGAAGACGCATGCATGGGCCACTTGGCCAAAAGTGATCTTGGCGGGCACCGGCCTATTTTTTTTTCAGGCGCCCTAATTAAGGAGCAGCTTGCAAAAATTAGTTTGACCCGGCACCAGACAGAGCCACCCACAAAAATGTGATTTTTACAGACAAGAGATAAAGGGCACTGCCTATAAAATAAAAGGGGAGAGAGAGGGAAAGAGAGGGGACCGGCCGGTCATAGTTGTCCTCTACGGAGTAAGAAAACAAAAATGTCATCCACCGCACGTCCGCATCCACCTTATCTCCTCCCCCTCTCTCTTCTCTCACATCACCTCTCTCATCTCTCTTGATCTCTCTCTCACGAGCTCTTCAATCGGCAGTGGCGGCTCGGCACACAGTGGATGCAACAATGACAATGCTCGGCACGCAGCCTGCTACGCTAAGACGATCGGCGGCCGGATCCGGCCTCGCTGACCCCAGGGAGGATGGATCTCGGCGGTGCAGGGTCGGCGGCAACGATAGTGTGGGTGCAGCGCGGTCGCCGAGCGGCGGGAGCTGGCTTCAAAGCAGCACGACGATAGAGCGACCGCACGGATCCGGCGCCAAAACGGTAACGGTGGCAGCGACGGAGCTTCTCTAAGTACTCGCTTAGATGAAGTTCTTGATGATGATTTTGCTCCAAAGCTTTCCAAAAAGATAACTATCAATATGCAAGTGCCTTCCTAAAAAGAGATGATCTAAATATCTCTCTAAGCACTTTGCCCTAAAGGGAATGCATTCTGATCCAAAAGGAGATAGCTTGTCTTCAAACAAAGCATAGAAGATAGCGCGAAAATTTGGATCCACCCATATATCCATCCACGTGCATGCCTTGATCAGGTTGATGTGTTTTGTATTTTCATGGATCCATTATTTGACTTTGCAATATATGTGATGCAAGTAATGCTCTACTCTTTTCCCTATCATATGCTCTACTCTTTTCCCTATTATGAGCTCCACATAACTCTTCTTAAATGGAACTACCATCGTCTCAAAATACAACTACTTGAAGCTATAAACCTGGACATGTTTCTTGTTTAGGTTCATAGCTAAAAGTAGCTATATTTTGAGACAGAGGGAGTAAGACAAGAAAAAAAAGCCACAATATACATTTGTGAGGAATCATATAACTTGAGCAATCAAGATAATCAATTGAGGAGCAAAAGCAAAGTTATGATATTTAAGCTTCAATGAAAAGAAAAACCCAAGTTGTTCTTCAACACAAGTTAAGGTAACTTGAGTTTTCATTTCTCAATTGCCCAAGGTCGCATGACACCACAAATATTAACAAGTACATGTATGACTTTCAATAATTTATTTGCATGTTACTAGTAAGGAAGTCAAAACTCTGTTGTAAAGTCCATAGCCTCTACTCAGGACGAGCAAAGGTTAAGTGTGGGGGTGTTGTTGACGGTCCTTAAATGCCAAATCTGACTGTCAATACCTACATATAATGAACTAAAATATTGTATCCAACTTAGTGGTAAGGATTCTTACTACTCCATTCCACAAATATTGGTAAAATATGTGTATGTAGGTATTTTATGGAGAAAACACACCCGTTATGCGAAGAAACACATTCCGGGCAATCAGGAACGAGTACACAAATTGGAGGGCCCACATGTCAGTCCAAACCAACTCAAATTGGTCTAATCCACCGTGCACTGCCATAGGAACCCACCCGTCAGCCACCCATCCAAAGGTGGTGGCTGAAGGCAATTACCCTGGTCTGGCCAAACCAGGCAGCCAACCAAACCAAACCAGGATGGGCTCCAACTGAGCCCAATTTCCACGTAGAGACTACCGGTGCACTCCTAGAGACGGTTGTGGGCGTTACCGACTGTACAACTGCAACAACCGACGTATGGCTCTTTAAAAGAAAAGAACTCAAGTCATTTCAATACACACAACTCTTTGGAGTATTTTCTTCTCCCTCTTAAGGGATACTTTCTCTTTGAGAGTAGAAAATAGGTAGAGAGTTAGGGAAAGCTCTAGAATAGTGTCTAGAAGTTTGGCACTCTCTTCGACTTGTTTATTTAGTTTAAGTGAGATAGGTTTCTATAATTGCATTGCAGGTTTATTGATTTTGTTTGTGTAGTGGGTGCTCTAGTGGTATGATTATGGATAAAGAAGGAAGTTCTTGGCTAAAACTAAAGTAGTAAGTAATAACTTAGGTGTAGTGTCTAGGCAGCAGGCAGTGATAGCCCTGAATACCATCCTAGTAGTCGTCCATGTTTGATTACATCATTGAGCTATAGACCAGAACCACCTGGCAGACCCGAGGGCTTGGTGCCCAAAGCAACTGATATGAAATTACCTTTAACTTAATTACATATAATTAAAACCCATAGATAATCATCTCTAGCCTAGCCTAAGTTGTTGTGCTTAGATATCTTCAGTCTTAGATAGGTTACACACGTTTCCTGAGTTTGATATCCATTGGGGTCATTCTGAGGTGAAGTGCGACAACGGTATTCCGTGTACTTACGGATTTATCTATGAGTGTATGAAATACCAATAGTCTTCTTGTTCTAAGAACTTGTGCACGCAGGTGCTTAGAATTGGGGATGAAGAAGATGCACCATTGGATTTGAGATATATTTAGTTCTTTTGGTGACTTAGGGTTAGGATTAGATTTCACAATTTAGACGAAATAGATGTTTATGTTGATGGATCGGATGCTTATGTTTCGCGATTGAGATATTGTTGATAATGTATATGCAAGATATGATAAT
>CM002486.1:6911260-6926599 GCA_000325765.3 Leersia perrieri
GGGGGGGGGGGACGGCGGCCGGTGGCGAGCTCCTCGCGGCTGTAATATGGTGAGGAGAAAGAAGGGAGGAGAGAGGGAGAGGAGGCCGGCGTGCGGTAGTATGCTGCGCTTGTCGCGCCACCCCGCCTGGCGCGGCAAGGTTGTCGCGCCAGAGCATGTGGCGCAACAGCGCCGATGCCACGCTGGCGAACGAGCCGGCGTGGTCCACGGTGGTACGCTTGCCGCGCCACTGCATGCGGCGCGGCAGAGTTGTTTCGCCGCGCCGCCCGTTTTGGCGCGGCGAAAAGGGTTACCCGACGCAAATAAAATTACGGCCGGGTTTTTTTTTATAATTATCTTTTTATTTTGGTTATTTTTTTAAAAAAAAATACACCCCTTTTTCGTTGACCTTATTGTTTTCCACTGTTGTGAGCCTTTGGAGTTTTATTAAATTCAATGGGCCCAACCCAAATTAAATCCAACATGTTTAATGTTGCATCTGTTAGAATCTTTCGTTATCAATTAGTAAAATTATTTTTTATCTGAGTGAAAAAAAATGTCAAACTCATTTCTTGTTAAATTTTTTTTTTACCAAGTGATGATTGTTCGATCTCTAGTCACGTCCCAGAAAATACATGCAGTTCCATAGTTTTGTTTTTTTTATCTTTAATAAGACATGCCTCCTTGGACATATCACTCATTTTTATTCCACATCACGGAAACTCAATGTAATTATCTCTCTTCAAACATTAGTGTTAGGATCTAACAAAAGGATGAACCGGAGAATTTGAGAATTATACTGGATATCAAGGATAATAACAACTCCTCCTCAACCCAACCAGGTGAGTCGTCGCCGCCAGTTCACCACTGAATCCAAGCATGTCCTTCCTATTGTTCCTTCCGGTAGTTATACAACACACACCACTATCATCTCTTACTCCTGTTACAAAAAAGACAAAGGAGCATAGCTTAGCTATTGCAAGGCCCACTCTGGACCCGAGACTCGCTTGTTGGGCTTCGTCATTCTGATTGGCCTTGTCCTTTGAACACTTGGACAATCATTTGACACCACTCCTTCCATGTTGCTGCCTTGATCAAGATCGGCATGCGCCCTCTTGCCAGCTTCACTCCTGACAGTCGGGGTCCACACGAACACCCCACTGTCACGATGAGGAAAAGCTACTGCAGCCCACCTACCAACTTCGCCGAAAGGAATTTGGGGTAGCAAATCTCTGTATTCCTTCTTCTGTTTTAATATTGAAAACTGCCAGCAGAATCTTCATTTGATCTTGTTGATAGCAGGAGCCCTTGAATGTAGCCATTCCATTAGGCTGGCTTCGAACATCGTTCCTTGGAAGCCATATATCCCAACTTCGGTGAGATATGGTAATGCGATGTTAAGATGTTTACCAGCAGTAATGGTGGTTTCCTTCATTGTGAGGACCTATCCAGTCAAAAGGAGAAATAAAATATGAGAATTGCTTAATAAAAGAATGCAGTTAATTAATACTAATCAAAGTACAGTTCTTTTACCGCCTACTTGACTTTTGACATTCAACAGTATTGATGTTGAAAAATAGTCAAATGTAACTTTCGACTGCTCTCGTGTGCACGCTGTGATATTTTTTTTTTACAAATTTCGAAACAATCTAATAGTCACAAATTTGAATGTTTTTTGGGGAGAAAAACTGTCACATGTTTTCTACCAATTCTGTTTTTTACTGATAAAATGCATAGGAAGCTCCTAATCAAGTAGATTATTCTCTACAGTTGTCTATGAGTTATAGGATATCAAAACATTTTAATTTTGTTTGTAAAGAACAGCAACATTGTAGTGCTAGACCGCTATTCCCTCTCGTCTCAAAATATAGATACTTGTGCTGTTTTCGGAGAAATTAAGATTGTGTAAGGAAGGGTTGCGATCGATTAGTTGAATGTAGAAGGTATGTGAAGAAATTAACTAGTGATAGTTGTGATTGATGAAGATAAGGTATGTGGGTGCATAGTAGTTATATTTTGATCAAAGTGAGTACTTTAAAACCCTTATAAAAATAATTAAGTGAAAACTAACGTAAGGAACAATGCAGGAACTCAAGAGGAAGAGATTTACCAAACTAACACAGGTCATGTCGAGCTCAAGGAATCTTAGAGAGGTGTATCTTGTAAGGAGACACGACATGCCAATCATAAGGGCTTGGTCGTTCTGTAGAGAGGCCGTCACTTTCAAAGATGTGACTAGAGGCAATCGTGGTACAACTTCCATCATGTCATCAACCACTTCTTTCTGTTTCTGTTCCTTATGGGTAGTAGAACAAAGGTAGACGCCGAGGCACTGGACAGCGGGGCATCGCTGCAGTAGTCGAATGGCGACATCATTGCAGACGTAAGAGCTCAGAGAGAGATCTCCGAGGCTCCGAACGTATGGCATGTCCCCGACGTCAAGCTTCCCGACGTAATGCCAGTCGATGGAGGATTTTAACTCCTCTAACCTCGGCGCCAACACTGTCACCGTGTGGATGGCACTCCACACCATGTCGAGAACACGAAGCCTTGGTCCCTTGGAGTGTTGAGCTCCACAACGCTGAGGTCTTGGCTCAACATGTTGTCCCTACGCAACGACAACTCCAAGAGCTCCCCGGCGTCGAGCCGTAGATCCGTCAACCCGACGATTTCCACCAAACGTAGCTTCTGCAGACGCGGGCAGCACGCCGAAGACACGAGGCGACTGAGAAGTTGGCTGTCGCCTTTGTTGATCCGTATTTCCGTCAGCGAAAGTTCCACCAGCGAATCGAACGCCACGGCAGCCGGGAGCGGAAGTGTTAAGTAGGTGAGCGACAAGGACATGGTCTCCAGCCTCGTGGATGACGTCGGGAGCTCGTCGAGAGCCAAACCTTCGGTTTCGTCGTCGTCGAACCTATCCTCTGGCAGTGGCAACAGATTGGGCTGGTCAAAAGTCTCAAACCGAAAGATCTAACCCCCTTCTGCATCGCGTACCGGATCCACGCCGACGTGTGCGCGCCTGGACGGCCGGGTGGCCCGCGCTGCATCCTGTGTACAGCTCGATGGAGATCGCCAGCTGCTCGACGCCGACGCCGGCGTCGCGCGCGGCGAGGACATGGTTGACGAAGGTGACGAACCGGTCGACCTGCTCCGGTGGTTTCACGTCGTGTTCGTCGGATGATAGGGAGAAGCGCAGGGAAGGGGCACGTTTCCAGAGGTGACGCCACCGCCGCGACACGGCGCACGCGCGCAACGCGTCGGTCGCGGTGGGGAGGAAGCCGAGGATGTGCATGAGGACGTCGTCGTCGAGCTGGCTGATCAGATCATCGCCGCCACGGTGACGATCATTAGCTGGATGTCGCCGTATTCTTTTCCTTGAGCGCATCCCCATGGCAAACTTAACAGACGGTGATCTCGAATTAAACGTACGTACGATATATTGGTGTTCACGTAATGGTATATATACAACCGTGTTTCCGTGACGTGTACGGGTCCGTTTCCCTGACGAGCAGTACGAATCCAAGTAGAACATGTGGCCCCTAGGAGGAGGAAATGGTTAACTGACTGATGTTGATTGAAATAAAAATATGCAAAAATTAGTTCAAATCACAATTAGTACTTAATTAGCACATAAAAGAGTTAATTACTTCCAGAATTCAATTATTATTATTATTATTTCCAACTGAAAATTTAAGTTAAAAATCTTTGATTATTTTTAAAATTGGAATTTTTATTGGCCATCTCTCTGACCTATCCATCCCCCGCCGCTCTTGTCGGCCCGCGTGTCGCCGCCGCCGGCCTACTGCATCCCCGCCGTCGGACCTTGCCCTCCTGCCGCTGTGGCCGCTCCGCCTTCGCCCTCATGCCGCCGCTGCCACCGCCATCGGACCTCGCCCTCCCGCCGCCGCCGCCGCCGTCATGGAAGTGGAAGGAGGGGACAGAGAGAGAAGAGAGATAGGAGAGCTGACATGTGGGCCCAAGGGCATTTTTGACATTTCACGCGATTTCTCTCTCCTCTTCCACCAGAAATAATTATTTTAATTGCCGTTGTGTCCATTGGCAAATTACCATGTTTACGGAGTCCCCCCCCCCCAAAAGTGAGTTCGGGCAAGGTCCTAGGGCTAAAACCACACTTTTTCGGATGTCCTGTAGCAAAATTTCCCAAATAAAAATATGGAAACATTACTTCAAATCACTATTAGTACTTAATTAGCACATAAAAGAGTTAATTTCTTTTGTTTCCCCCTTTTTAAAATAAAGCTTAAACTGCGGGGGCTCCCCTGCAGTGATTCCATAAAAAAAAGAGTTAATTTCTTCCAGAATTCAATTATTATTATTATTTCCAACTGAAACTTTTTAATTACTTTCAGTTGTGAATCTTCGATTACTTATTACTTTCCAACAATTCTTTTTATTTCAACTAGACTTTTCTATGACGAAAAATAGACCACCCAATAGCTTTTTCAATAAAAGCTCTATTGCTAAAAAACTATCGCCATATCTTTTTGGTAAAAATTATGCAAATGTAATTACATTATACTATACCATCTTTACATCTTATATTATACTCCCTCCATCTCAAAATATATCAACCTAGAAGGGGATTTGACCCCTCCTAGTGTAATGTTTCTAGCAATTTATGTATAATGTATCTAGCAATTTATAGCAATAATTATAATAGGATTGGTCACATCTCCTCTTAGTTTGCTATATTTTTGGATGGAGGTAGTAATTTATACATAATTTTCATGTATCTTAAAAATAAGTATGCAGAGAAGAAATCCAAATGTTTGAAGGAGTTTGAAAACAGGCAATATGCATATTCTTCAAATGATGAGTGTGCGGACAATTTGCCTTTATATATAATTTCCATGTAACTTAAAAATAAGTATGCAGAGAAGAAATCCAAATGTCTTTTTTTTTTTGTCTTTGCAAGACACGGACAATTTGCTAGTTATAAAAAAAAATATGAATACATGTAATTATATAGTTATTGCGTAATTGCACTATAAATATACTATAGTTATATTTGAAATAAGATCCTCAAAAATATGTCAACAAGAGCATATTTGTGCTAAGGTCAACCAAATTTTGTTTGGGTTTATTTGGTGGTAAGGTAAACAAGACTTTGTCGTGTGCGCTTTGCTCAGTCACAAAGCTTACATCATACTCCCTCTTTCTCAATAAAAACCAACTTCTAGAATTAGAATCTTGTCCCAAAACAAATCAACTTGTACACTTTTATCTACTTCTGGCACATAAACCAAGAAAGTTTCTGTCTTTTATACCCCTTACCAACTCATTTACCTATATTACTTCCTCATGAAAGAAGGTCAATTATGACATTTTCCTTCTACACTAATGAGGCACTCCGAAGTTAGCTAGGAATTCATCTTTTTGGGACAGAGGGAGTAGCTAGGGAATTGAGATTCTTTGACTTTTGGGTAAAGGAAGTCAGGGGTGACTTCTGGGTATTTTCTGCCGTCTGATCTGTAATGAACAGTCAAGATCTATCGCTACACTAGTATAATGTGCACAGTGAATCAAAACAGTATTTTTCCTTTCTACGGAAAACACAAACAATATTGCCACCTCTCTGTTTTTTTTTACTAAACTGCATCTTGCAGTCGGTAAAAAGTCACCACTTCTACTTTGCACCAAGTTTACACATAATTTCGAGATCACAGGGGCAGGTTCTGCTTTCGTCTTGGAAATTCATCAGATATTGCTCAGATGCACAAGAAGCAGAACTCATCGCCTACCTAGAAGGAGTACAGCTAGCAGCAGAATGGATCCATATGCTGGTGGAGATTGAGACCGACTGTTTGTCACTCGTCAACAGACTCTAGGCAAAGAACACAGTTTGATCACGATGGACTTTCATTCTTCGGACAATTCAGGCGGCTTTCAATTGACTCCAAGACGTTATGGTGCGGCATTGTAATAGAAATTGTAATAAGGTAGCTCATGAACTTGCTCAACTTGCAAAAAAACGGTACATTACGCGGTTTGGCGAAATAATACACCGGCCTATGTTACGCAAGCTCTGATGCATGATTGTAACTCTATTATTTAAAATCAATAAAGCCCGCCGTTCCTTAAAAAAAAAGTTTACACATAATTTCGCTTCACACCATTGAAGTGTAATTTAGTTTTTTTTTACCAAAGAAGATACATTTCCTATATATTGCGCTAAACTTTGATCGGACTTATACTAATCATCCGCTCAAGCAAACAACGGGCCGCTTTGTAGTCACGAGTATATTGTTACTCACTCACCTGTGGGCCCCACTCAATTGGTCCCAGCCTCCCAGCCTCAGGTGAGGTGACACACCACACACAGCGCTTTTACACACGAGAGAAAGCAGCCCACCGTGATCCAGCCCAGTGCCTCCTCAAAAGGCCAAAACCGCTACGGCAAAGTATGGATTTTTTTATTTTAATATTTTTTATTTAATATTTTTATAAGTATATTTTGGATTTAAAATTTACATAACTAAACCCCGCCGCCCTACTAGAAGACGATAGACATACGTGGCAAACATCCGTCAGGAGAAGTGGGACGCAGGCGAAACGGTGTTGCGCATTTTATCGGCACACCCCTTACCGCCATGACAGAGGACGGCAAGGATGTATGAAAAATACGCAGCTAAAAAAAGGTCGTGCTCGGGGGCATGTTATTTTACAAGCAGCACCCTTGGTGCCCTTTGTAAGGGCGGCTTGTAGCTCTCTGTAAGGACTACAAGGGACTAAATTACATATTTGTCTTATCGGCGCCGTCCCTCCCGTCGGCCACATCAGCTTGCCGCTCTGCCAAAGGGCGGTATGGGTAAATTTTTGTAAATTTCAAATCTAAAAATATACTTCTGTAAATGTTTAATATAAAAAAATAAATAAATCAGTAAAGTATATCGATATAGGGTATTTGGTTTGCATCCCTGCCAAATTATTGATAGTGCCAAACCTTGGTATATTTTGGTGCTACCAAATTTTTAGTAGGAAATAGTAGTATCGACTCTATTGATTTTGGCAAGATTTGGTTCTAAACCAACTAATAGGTAGCATTATTAAAATTGTCAATTCTTTGGTAGGGTACAAATTGGCTCCAAACTAAAATGACCCATAGTTTACATGAAAAAAAGTAATAATAAAATCTGTCTGATTTTTTCTTAAAAATCACACGGGTGATGTGCTATAATAGCCTTGAGTTGTCTAAATGATTTCCTATCGATACTTATTTTTCCTTTTTATGAAAAAAAATCTTTTATTGGCACAACAGAAACAACGGGCCTAATCATCCGGACTCACGCAAACAACGGGCAGCTCTATAGCCGCACAGCATGACAGCACCTCTGCCACGGGCAGCTCTGTCAGTGACTCACCTGTAGGCCCCACTCAACTGGTCCCAGCTTCGCCTGCCTCAGGTGACACACCACACCCAGCGCTTTTATAGCAGCCCACCATGATCCAGCCCAGTGCCTCGTCAAAAGGCCGAAACCGCAACGGTAAAGTCCAAAACAGAAGCGTCCTCTTGCAGGCAGCAGCAGCCTGTGCCAGTGAATGCCGTGCCACGCGTCTCTCACATTACCCGATGCCGTCCTCTGCTGCTTCTCCCGAACGTTCGAAAACCTCAACGGCTACCTGGCTCTCCACCGCCTCCCCTTTCCTATTTAAGCACCGCCTCCCACGGCCTCGATACAGCAGAAGCATTTCCTCCTCGATCTTCCCCAATCTCCTCTGATCGCGCAGTCTCATCTCGCTGTCGATTCGCTCTTCCACAAATCCTCTTCTTCTCCTCCTTCCTTCGATCGATGGCGGCGGCTATGGCTACCGTGCTCTGCGCCGCGGCGCTGCTCTTCGCGGCCGTGGCGGACGCCAGGGACCACGTCGTCGGCGGCAACAACGGCGGCGGGTGGAAGGTGCCGGCCCAACCAGACGCGTTCAACAAGTGGGCCCAGATCACCCGCTTCCACGTCGGCGACAACCTCGGTAAAAACCACCAGATCCATTCCCAAATCCCAATCTCCTCTTCTTTTTTTTTTGATCTGCGCCTTTTCTCATCTTCTAACTGTGATATGTGTGTGTGCAGTGTTCAAGTTCGACGGGGCGGCGGACGCGGTGCTGGAGGTGACGAGGGAGGACTACGACCGCTGCAACACGGCGAGCCCGGTGGGCACCTACAAGCCCTCCGGCGGCGGCGCAGCCACGGTGCCGCTCACGACTTCGGGGCTCCGCTACTTCGTCGGCGCCGCGGCGGGGAGCTGCGACAAGGGGGAGCGCGTCATCGTCCTCGTCATGTCGGAGAAGCACAGCCGCCGCGCCGGCCACGACCACACCGCCGCGGCCCCGGCGCCCGCGGAGTCCCCGCTGCCCGCCGGGATCTTCCAGGCCCCCGCGCCGGCGCCGGTGACCGGGCTCGCCGGGAGGACCGCGGCGAGCGGCGGCGCCGTGCTCCTTGCGGCCGGAATCCTCGCGGTGGTCGGTTTCTGAGAAGATGTTGGGTTTTAGTAGTCGTTTTTGGGTGATGATGATAAAGATTGGGGATTTTTTGATTGGTCTGGTTTTGGTTGCTGTTGCTGTTGATAGATCGATGAAAATTCTTCTTCTGTCTGTAGAAGAAGATGGTAAACTTCATAAATGGATGGTGAATCGATCTGATGAACTGGTTGCATCAAGATTCTACTCTCTTGTGTAGTGGTTTATTTTTTTCTCTTGATTAATCGATTCGTAAATATTAGATTAAATGTAAACGAAAAGTGAGAAGTAGTATATGTTCAGCTGTAGATAACTTCGATCCCACCCAAGCAACAGTTGTTTCCAGCATTTGGCTACCTTTCTCTGTGCACCAAAGATCTATCTAGTTACTACAAAGTACAAACTTTAATCCCAGCCAACCTCAATCCGCCCCCAAAGCAACACTTTCCAGCTAGTAGATTACAGCGTTTTTGTATAGCAGCCGCCTCCATGCTCCATTTAATTTGTGACGGTTTCTGTTTGTTTTTATACTGTGTGTAAATAAGACAAGACGCAAAACGCACTACCACTCATTGCATAAGACCAAAAGACGCCAAGGCCATGGAGGGATATATGCATAGAGGGGGCCACATAAGTTTGAAGGGGCCTGATATATAATTATGCTTAATTACCACATTACTTGGATAATCCTTTGTACAAATGATTCAGTTGGAGGTGGGCTGGCCTCCAGCCGTCCCCATCTCTCTGCCACTGTCGTTGGGGCGGGTGACCTGCAGAGGTTACTGCTCTCTCGGCACGGCTCGGCTAGCGAACCCACGACGCGAGTCTGCATGTTGACGAGGTCGTGTCCCGTAAAACCTGGAGGTGTTTTTGGTGATTAATGACAAATCTAATTATATAACTAATATTTTTATGAGTATTTATTTGTGTTGTATCATTTAGATATGATAACGAAAACGGTGAGGTACGTGTTAAACTCTTAATATTCTAGTTTTATCTCTCTTGATGGTTCAAGATATAGAATGAACTCCTTTTGTATCCTCTAAGAGACATGTGCATTTGTCTCTCTTTGTATTCATATGTATGCAGATATCTAGGGAGAGCTCATTCTATGTCATCAACTCAACTTTATTTGTTTCATATTGGGTTGTCATTCATTACCAAAAAGGAAAATGATTAAAATATATATGACCAATCATGTGTGTGGTTGTTAGTTTGGTAATGCATGACAAACCGGTTTTATAGGATTAACATTTTCCATGAGTAGTCAAATAGGTTACTCCCGGACTTCATATGAGTTGAGTTAGAATCATCTTCATTGATATTAGATCTTTATGTTGACAAGGATGAAACTATGGAGATCAAGATATATGAGTATAACCCTAATCTAAATCTATATATTGATGTGTCAACATATATTATTTCCATGCGAGACTTATGCATTTGACACTAATGTTTTGTTTGAGACACGTCTTATTTAGTCTCTTTATATTTGGAAACATGGAGATGACGAAGGTATGTACTTATTATTATGTCAAAACTTGATAAATGCCTTTATTCTTGTATAGGATAAACTCTGTTTCATCTCTAATTATGCATACACTTGCTTCACATATATTTTGTATGCATACATTTAGGGGGAGCAAATCCTATACATTCTCTATACATGTATTTGATCCTATGTTGTTCACTTTGTTTATTTAGGATCATTATATTTAAGCTTATATTTGAATATATGACACATGTGGTGTTGATTAATACCCATCATATTTATTCATATCATTCATATGTGATCGGTTGGTCAACAAGTGGAGGTTGACAACCGGATTTTTGGGACTAACAATTTCTTTGAGTTGAATGGAAAGAATAGGTCCCAAGAATTGCAAAAGGGTATTAATGCTCAAGTGAGATCATGACACCTAAAGACAAGGTTGACAAAGTGAATACATTGAAGATGTGGATTACGAAGTGGCTATCGATGGCAAGACGGTAAAGGGCAAGCGATACTCTGTCGCGATGGACCATGCGGTGATGAAGGGCAAGCAAGATGCTTGGCACCGACGGACCAAACCTGGTGATGAAGGACGAGTGAAGCCTTTGCCGTGATGGACCGTGAGAGGCCGGTTGAAGCTATGAGTAGTCCACGTCAATCTTTTGATTAAACGAGAGATAAAGTCGTCGGCATCCCTCAAGATGGAGAAGGAAGATGGAACAAAGGCATTCTTATTGGTATAACTCTTTTTCTATTTATATTTGAGTATAGGAATGCCGTACTATTAAGAGGGATGCAATGTCAATGAGTTTGTTTATGTCTCGGTGCTCAAAGTAACCTATCCTAGTGCTACCTTGAGAGAAAACCAAGCTTTAACCTATCCTAAGAGTGGTTTTAGACCTTGTTATTGGTTGGGTTGGGTAGCCCTTTGAGTAAGCTTTCCATAGAGTCCAAGAACGTCGAAATAGGATTCCCGAGCAAAGAGTTATATCCATTTTAATTCTGTGTTTTCAGAACATCCGAGGAGGTCTCGGATGTTCCGAAAATTGACCAGAACTTCCGACATCTAGAATTGTTCTCTGTATCCTTTCTCGGATGTTGCGAAAAAATTATCAGATGTTCGGAAAAGTGTTTTCCTCAAGTTTGAGGTCGTTGGGGTGCTGAAAAAATACACTTCTCGCATGTTCCGAAAGGAGTCTCGGAACATCCGAAAAGAGCATCTTTTGCCCCTAACGGACAGAAATCTGTATGTGGCTATAAATAGCCCTCCTTTCTCCCCATCCTTTTGAGTTGTTCTTGAGGGGAATAAATCCACATCCAAAGCCAAGTAGCCACCCCAAATACCCTACCTTTCTGGTGTCTCTTTGTAAGAGGGATTTAAGAAGGGGAGAGATTTGTGAGATAGATTTAAGTGGAGGAGAGAGTTGATTTGAGTGATTTGAGAAGAGAAGAGTTGGGTGTTGTGAGATTGAGAAGTTGAGAGCAAGAGGGATTCACTCCGTACTTTGAGCATTGAGTTCATATTAAGCAAATTGGTGATTGTGTTTATTACTCTTGGTGGTTGAGGACACCTAGACGGCTAGGCGTCGCCTCCGAGCCACCGATTCGTTTGTGGTGCGCCGGTGGAAGTTTGTGAAGGTTGGATCTTGCCTCCGTAAGGGAAGAGATACCGCTAGTGAAAGGGGAGTGCATTTGTACAACTCCGAGGAAAGGGTTAGTGAAGACCCGGCTCATCGGAGCTCCTCAACGGAGAGTAGTGATCCCCTCAAGGATCCAAACTTCGTGAAACACATCACATGTTTCCTCTCTTGGTTTGCTTGTTCTCACTTCTCCTATATCATGCTTGAGCTTATTATTGCTCGATCTATTTGCATGATGTGTTGATCTATTTGGTGACCTCATATATTGCTTAGCTACCTTTCTAGTCACCTTTTAGTTCATATAGAAGTTTATGTTTGAGCTCTAATTTCATAGCTAGTGTTTATCTTGTTATCCGCCGGACTTTTCGGTTAAGAACGGAAGTTTTGATTTCATATCAAAAATTCCGATTTGAACCGGAAAGCCCGAGATTCTAATTTGCTATGAAGACATGATGAATTTTTAGGAACGCCTATTCACCTCCTCTAGGCGACATCGAGGTCCTTTCAAGACCTCGATGTGGCCCCCCTCTACCAAAAGTGCGTCGACAATGGCCTACTTGGCAATGACCATCGTAGACTCGCTGTTGACAAGCTCCTCAAGTGGATTTGCGCCACTGTTGCCATCCTTGTCGCTGCCAGCCGGCCAATCGTCGCCACTCGTCCTCATTGTCGAACCGTCGCTAACGACAGGAGAGGGAGAGGAGAGGTTGTCGGTGGGAAAGGATGGGTGTAGGGGTGGACAGAAAGCTCGGAGCTCGTGACTCGGATTGGCTTGAGTCAAGCTCGTCTCGGATCGACTCGAACTTGTAGTCTTAATGAGTCGAGCCAAGCTTGGCTTTTAGCTCATTAGCTTAATGAGCCAGCTCGCAAGCTGCTCGTTTAGCTCGTTCGTATATAAGATCACCATATTTTTATATATTTATGTCTTCTAAATCAATGATTAGTTATTTAATTACATCCAAATAGTTTATATTTACTGAGCTTTTTATTAGTTAGTGTTTAATTATTATGTTAATGTATGATAAAATATTAAACTTAAAATTATAAATATTATATAAATGAGATTATTATTATGTTAATGTATGATAACAAGCTTGGCTAATTAATGAGCCTAACGAGCTTAACGAGCTGCTCCCAAGCTGAGCCAACCTAAGCTTTTAGCTCGTTAGTCTTAACGAGTCGAGTCGAGCTAGCTCGTTAAGGTAATGAGCTCGAACGAGCCGAGCCTTAACGTGCCGAGCTGGCTCGTTATCCACCCCTAGATGGGTGATGGTGGAGAGTGAGGGAATTGAGGGCCGGAGAGTGTGACGAGCGGGCAGGTCCGAGGGGTTGATTTTATATTTATTTTGTATTTGTGGAGTGTTTAGTGTAAAATATTAGACTTTAGAGTATGAGAACTAAAATAAAAAATAGAAATATGCAAAATGTAAAACCACCATATATCCACTTTGTATCGTGAAATAACATGGGTCGTCTTAGACCACTAGGCCTCATAAAACTATGCTGTGGCAGCTGTAAATGTACTGTTCTTTTTTATCATTTCTTATCCCTATTTTCAACTCTAATTGTAATTTACCTCTGCTTTTTCATCTTTGTGTTTTTGCTCTTACCTTTTCAAATTGAAGCTGATGTTTGCCCCTATTCCGTTAGGTCTACTTAACGGTGTTAAATCTGTGTATATCATTTACAGATTTGCCCTCACATTTTAAGTGCTTTGTGATTTTGCCGTTGTTGAAAACTAGGTCAACATAGCCTTGATATGAATTTTAAGCATGTTTTGACTTGGTTTTTAACACCGTTAAGACTACTTAATGGAATGGGGGCAAACAAAAGTTTCAATTTCAAAAAACAATGGTAAAATCACAAAGCTGAAAAAGTAGGGGCAGAATCACAATTAGACCATAAAAAGATGAAAAGAAAATGCAATAGCCCCTATATAAAAACTTTAACTGCTATGTAGAACCTGGACGGCAGTGTTTCCCTTAAAAAAAAGAGTAAATTTCACTTTGGGCCATCTTTTATTACCGTTGTTTCGCTTTGGACCACCTTCTAATCGATGTTTTCACTTTGGACCGGATAATCTTACCTTTATGACGTTTTGGACCACCGTAAACTCTTTTGCACATATAAATTTTATTTGGCATATGTATAAGAAATGATCTATATACATCAGTAGGAGTTTATTTAAGAGCAGGAACCAACATAATCAAAATTGTTTATATACTTTATAAGAGTGTCAGCTAGTCTAAAGTGCAACATAGATAAGATTATCAGGTCCAAAGTGAAAACATTGGTTAATGGATGATGGATGGTTCAAAGTGAAACTTTGGTAATAAAAGGAGAAATTTACTTAAAAAAAATGCATGGACTCCACACCAATCTGCTTTGATTTCTAATGGAACGGATTAGTGTGAAGAAAACATATGCTACAGGAAGCACGGGACGGGAGGAGTTATATAACATCACGAAATCAACTAATTTAACATGAGGTGGCCACTTTGCTAAGTGATGACGGTGTACACACACAAACCATCAAATTTCAGATCATAGGTATGTCTTCCATCATTTTTAGTTGATGTATTAACTCCAGTGGCGGAGGACGAAAAAAAAATTAGGTACGGCTCATGGTAATTGCAAGACACATACACAACAAATTTTTGTTCCAACAACATAATATTTAGGGCATAAATTAGATCCAACAAATCAACTTTTTTCTATACAGTAGAACAATCAATCAGTGAACATGCTTACCTCAAAACTGAAGGCTCACGGTCACTGCATTTTGCCCATTTGTTTCTTTAGCTGCAATATCAAAAGAACCCAATTGCTCTTCCACTTGCTCAACAATATCTCACACTGGAGCCACCACTATCGCAGCAATTTCGCTTTCATGAGTATTAGGGTCACTACTACTACTAGAACCCCAATAACTTTTCAAATTTGCAAACAAGACACATGAAATTAGCAAAGTTTAAAAGCTGAATCTTTAGTTCTTTACTGTTCTAATATCTGAAATTCCTCCTAAAAAATTACCTCTCTGAGATACCGTAGCCTTCCCCTTCCCCTTTCCTTTCGAATTTCTTTCCATCTCCAAAATAAAATAGAACTCCATCGACCGCCGCCCTCCTCAGCTCCGCTTCCACCCACCTCCGGCCGATGAGGCACTAACTCAGTGCTGTTGGCTGTCGCCCGGGCGGCGCTCCCAGCTCGTCGCGGCACCGTGCGCCCCGGCGCCCCCTGATTCGGCCGGTCGGCCCCTCGCTCGCCGGGTGCCCGTGCAGCCTACGTTACCAGCGTGCCACCAGGTGCCACCCGCTGTCCGCCGAGCTCGTTCCCGCGTTGGCTTCGCACGAGAGGGCGTCGGGAGAGAGACAGAGAGTTAGGGTTCGCTTTGCTACTTCATTACACAAAAGCCCAATGGGCTGCTTAACTAGTTAATGGGCCATTCACAAGTGACAACTCTCACTGCATCGTCGCTTCCTCGTCGCTTCGCAACTCCTCACGTCTGATGAGGACATCCTCCACTATTACCCGCTGACAAAGACACAACACACAACTGTCTAGTACAGTTAACATCTAGTACGGTTGTAGTCAGGCGGCGAACGTGTGAGCCTCTGAATAATCCCACCTTGCTTAGCTAGGGAGGAGGAAGCCACCTTAAAAGGGAGAGCCATCCTTCCCCTATCAGACTAGTCTTTTAGGGAGATTGGGCCTTTCCCCAAGTGGGTGCGCCGGAGTTGCGGTGCTAAGATT
>CM002486.1:6936485-6955468 GCA_000325765.3 Leersia perrieri
TGTTTAGGCACAAGATGAGAACTAAACTTTTGTTCTACTGTCATCTCCCAATCAAGATATCGCTCAGCATCATAATGGCCCAAAAAAGATGGTATTGTAAATTTTACCTTAGCGTAAGGATCATCGTGAACGCGATTATTGTCATTACCATGGTGATGTCGTCCACCACCCATCCCCGTGGTGTTAGCCCGAAGACGACGTCGAAGTCGTGCTTGCCGTGTAGCTGCTTCATCCATATTACCTGGGGCGTCATACACGACACTTCATCCTCATTGGTTGGTTGACGAGTTTCCAACACAGCAACCCTGTCGGTTAGCGTGGATACATGTCTGTCCACCCTCTCTACGATTTCGCCAAGCTTCATTTGGACGATCATATCGGTGACGGCCTTGTTGACCGCATGTTTCATGTCTGCTTGCAGCTTGTCAAGAGCAACTTGTAGTTGCTCCTGACCCACAAACTCGTTGAAGTCCTTGGGAGTAGTACTTCCTTCTTCACCTATCATCGTAGACACCAAAACAGGAACAAACAGTAAAGGTTATCCCTAATAATGTACTACACAGTTGTAGTGTAGTGGTGCCTCTCACAACTCTCAGCAATATGGAGCTCCTTTCCAAGCTCTTATAAGATTCTTACCAGCAAACAAATGATACCAGGAAGACGTAGTCAGCAATTGCAAGGATCAAGAACCTGTGTTGCTATGTAGAACTAGAAAGACCAAAAATATATAAGTGGTACACAATTCAATAACAGATAGTAATGCTGAATAAATGGCCTAAGCACAAGTAGCAGTCACTGGAAGAGACACGTTCCTAGAATGGAAACAAAGGAAATAGGCTCTCTCTCACAAGTCTCTCAGCAAAGGAACACCTCTAAAAGTTGTACTCAGCACACCACAAGAGTAAGCAGCAAACAAGTGCCCTCAATTCTTTTTTTTTCAATATTTTTCACTTTTTTATTTTTTTTTTCTTTTTTCTATATTTTACTCACAACCAGGAAAGCACCAAAAACAAGCTCAGAAAGTTAGAGCTCAATCCAACATAAGATGTCGTCTATGGAATTTTCTCAAGTAGGTGCAAAGTTGTGGTACAAACTTCCGAGAGCGAAAACTCAACCTTCTAAAAGGAATTTCGCAACGAAAAATTCGTCAAACCCGACTATGTTAGGGAAGAAGCGAATGTGAAATTTTCTGTAGTTGTCTGAAAAGCTAAAATTCGTCCAATTCGGAGTCCATATGGAAAAGTTATGGCTATTTTACCCAAGGCTCACGAATTAGGGTTTCGCGGCCCGGTTTCTTGGAATCACGGACAGTTGCAAATAGGCTTAGCAAGCGGCTAATAAGGGGGCTAGCGGAATCAGGGCGATTGACACAAGGCGGCTTGCGACCTATCTAATCAGGCTTACGAAAGCGGGTTATTAACACAAGGCGGCTAGCAAATCTGAAACCGAGTAGAACTCGATCTCTCAAGGAAGGCTCTCGCACAACACGACAGATAAAACTAGAACAAAAAAAAACACAAATCTAAACCAGCGACCACAAACACGACTAGGACACAAACTCAACACTACGGATTATGAAATCAAATTATGCAAAGGCTAAACACGGTCTAGGTTAAAGGAAAACTATGGACACTAAACTTTTTTTTTGGCTTTTTGTGGACTCTAGGATGCAAACTAAAGTAAAAGTAGGGTAAAGATACTAAGTGAACCTGACGGTGAACCTAAAGCTTTGATACCAACTGATGTGGACTAGGGTTCCCGATCTTCCGAAAGGTTCTGATAACCAACGATTTGGGCGGAGTCGCAACACACGTCGATCCGGCTTCTTGAGCCCCGCAATCGCATCACCACGTCTCCTCTGGTTACTACCCATGCCAGAACACAGATGGCCTCGCCAAGAAGGCTAATCCCTATTTGCGAATCGAAGAACACAAACAAGAACAAGAAAGAAAGCAACCAAAATTGCAGATGAATGATTAAGCTCACGAGTTGGGGTCTTACAAACCGATCAAACGGCGAAACTATTCTTGATAGAATAATCTAAGCAAAACCAAACCCTAACCTAGGTGACAACTACTGATATATATAGGTTAGGGTCGTGCAAGACCCCCTAGACGCGTCCCTATTGGACTCAGACACAATACATGGCCCAAAAGACCCAAAGACGGTGACGCAGCACCGGAACAGATTCTGAATGTCAACTTGTTCAGACAATTCCCGTAGACTCGGAAGGAATTTGAATGTGGGACCAGAACCATTTGAAAGGTTATCTTCTTATCTTTCTAACCAATAAAGAACGCCTCAATCCGAGCACGTATGCGACCGGGGCGCCCATTTTAGTGCAGACTGGTCCTGGACTCCGAACCGTGGCCGAAGTCGAATTAGTTTGGGCCTCCACCTTGACCTGGATATCCTTGATGATCCTCCACGCCTCCAAGCATCCCTCCAAATGACTCCATGCCCTCTCCATGATTCCTAATCATAATACAATCATTAAATAGCAATCTTTTCTTCAAATCATACAAAGAAGAACATAGGAACGAGCTCACCTCTAAATTTAATTGTCGCTCGCGAGCTCTAGTGATTGGACCTTGAATATCCAATGGAGGTGTATTGTGTGCATCGGATAGAGTGATGTCCTCATCAAGTTCAACGACACGAAAATATATACAATGATCTATTACGAAAGTTTACTGGTTGGACGAGGATACATAATTTGCCACTTCACATACGCCAGACATCAAGTCCTCATGTGCTGGGGCAGATTGACCCTATTGAACAACCTCCTTGAGGTTGTCTTCAGGACGCACAACCCGAGCACATGAAAGGACATGTTCGGCGCCGATCTTGATCCCGGCAAATAAAGCCTCATTTGTCTTCTCGGAGCAACTGGCGCCAACACTCGACAACGACGACAACACCGTTGCCAAGAAGACATCTTCCGATGACTTGACGTTGGGCCTGGCGCAACTCCAAGTGTTTCCATCAACTGGCGCAGTCGATCCATGTGCTGGCAAATAGCGCCCAACGCGTCGGAAAGAGCACGATCGGCGTCTTGAACTTTCTGCTCCATAACAGTGCAGCGACCGTTGGCTGCGTCCAGCTCCAACTTTGTCCTTGAAGACTCCTCCGCACTCGACTTCATTTTCTCTTCAAGAAAGTTATCCTTATCTGAAAGTGTTGATAAGGAATCCTCAAGCTTTCGGGCAAATTTCTCTGCCAGTCCAGGCCCTTGCCTATCAGACATCCACCTTCTTCTATCTTTTGAAGGCCAGAGCGGAAGCCATTGCGGGCCGGCGGCGTGCAAGAGGAAGTAGAAAGGGCCGCTCCAAGGGCAACGCTGGTACTCGAGGGAAGAATTTTCTTCTCCTTGATAGCTGAATGACTACTGATCAAGAACTTAGTTTTAGGCTCGTAATCAACATAAGCGAAGTTGTGAATTCAAAAGTAATAAGGCGAAACTCACTCGAGTACCCTACCCTTGCGTAGCCTCTTCAGCCCGGAGATGGAGTCCACACTCTGAGGATAGACAAAGGTGTTAGAGACAGCTAATGGTTATGTGTGGACGCAATAGAATCGCATCGCACGATCCTGTAGGTTGTCAGAAGAGTCGTCTGAGTGAGAAGACCTGCTCGTTCGTTTCTTCTGTGGTACTCGAGTACCACTGGATTCCAAAACGAGAACATTCTCCTTGACTTCCAGATCATATGACTCTTTAAGAGAACCCATGGCCTGATCAGCAAGCGCACCGATAGGATCTGTCAGAGGGAAGGCCTGTACAAAGTGAGATCTATACGCTCGAAAGATCAAACAAAATGAAAGATGGGCAAAAGCTGTGGCGCGTACATTGATGATTTTAATCTTCGCCATCGAGGATAACTCGTGGATAGCCTGGGGAATTTCTGCTCCAGACAAAGGTTGATCGAGTACGATGTAACCTACTTGTCGTGCAACCATCGCCTCGCTCAAGACTACGGCAGAAGTAGGAGATGTAATCTGAGAAAGGCGAGGGACGCAAACGGATTGTAGAAGAAGTAAGTACATACCTTCTTCGCATATCCTGGTTGGATCTTGAAGACCCGTGTAGTCAAACGCGGGATGGCCACGCTTTTGTAGAGGCTGGATTTGACATTTGAAGAAGTCTTCTGCCACCTCGTATCCCGACAACCCCTTCTCCTGGAGCTTGTCGATGATATGGATGAAGGATTGTAGAGAAGGGGTTACGGCGGGATGCGATGTCCACGATGATATTCTCTCAGGGGTGTCAGTAGGTATCCTAAGAAATTCTTCATTTTCCATGGTCCCTAGATAGAAGCACTTAGGTCTCCAGGCTCCACGTGAGAAGTGCTTTGGAGGGAGATGTATCAGTTTTTCATCCCATATCGGAGACAAAACCCACAACACCCCACAATCCTTCTCTTCTCCATCATGCGGAGTTCGTAGAAGAAGCGGAAGAGGTCGAGGAAAGGGCTCACCCCTATGAAGGACTCGCAGAGGTGGGCAAAGATGCTAAGGAATGCTATGGAATTGGGATTGAGATGAAGAAGGTGGATGCCATAAAAATTGAGGATCAAGGAAAGGAACTAGGAAGGAGAAGTGAAGAAACCAGACCGAACGAAGTCCTCGGTAACTACGATGAACCCTAACCTGGGGTTAGGGGTTTTTCCCCCTTCCTTCCTGTTGATGACGGTGGCGGCCGGAAACACACCCTCCATCTCCAATAGCTAGAGAGCAGTGACATCCATGGTGGAAGCACCTAGATCAATGAGGAGGAACGGGAGAGTTGCTCAGATTTGCAAGGGATTAGCTGCTAAAAGTTGAATCTAGAAGGCGGAGAGTTCAAGCAACGATGGGAGGAAATTTGGAGAATGGTAAAAGATGGGGAAAGTTACCCCCCACGAAGGGTAATTTATATCAGGCCCCCGACGGTTGGAATTCCGAGAGAATCGGAGTAATTAGTGCCGAAAATTTTTGAATTTCTGTTTATTGGACTTCAATTCGAATTCAACAGGACTGTCAGAACCCTTGGTTTATTATCAAGATCTCCTCGCCTAATCGAAATTCTTGAGAACGGACAGCAGGGCTCATGCAGACAACCAAGTGTAGGTTCCGGAGAATCTATCATGATAGGAAGTCGTTCGAGTTAAAGTCAGGGGCTACTGTCAGGATTATAGATAATGGGTATCCTCATTACCTGGAATCACAGAGTACATAGAAAGGCATACCTACGCGAATATGGAAAGGAGACCAGGATGTATAAGAAAATCAAAAAATAACATGGAAGGAGTCATGGGCTGGGCTCAAACAAACCGCTCATAGAAGAAGTTTGGCCGGGCTGTACTCCAGTACTCCAGTGTGCTCTTTCCAAGAATCAAATATGAATATGAATTTGATTTATATTACTTTTTATACTCTTAAGGAAGAATTGTTCCAACTTATGTACGTGAATCAAATAGAGAAGTTTTTCTGACTAATTAGACATATCTTAAGAATATATGATGCTATTTCACTAAAATTTAATATTAATATAAATAAAAATGATTTTTTTAATTAGAATTAAATGCAACATAAATAAATGGTTATATAGCAACTGAACATGATTGTCACATCCCTAAGTCTAATCCCAGGTATTTAGGAGTGTTTGTCTCAGCCAGTAGGGTTTCATATTTTGAATTATTCTTATGTAAGTTCTGTGGTTAGTTTGTGCCTAATTAAACCCTAATTGCTAAAATGAATATAACCTCATGTAGTATAACAAATCTAACAGAAGATACCTAGGTACAAATTTATTCAAATACTAGTTTATTTATCATTATCAAATATGAATTTTCTGGAATTTTTGTCCATAGTTTAGGCCTCCTAAAAATTCCATATATCTTTCAGCCTACCTGATTTCATCTTTCCGTCAAATTCAAAATACTTTGAATCTTTGGTTGAAACTTTCAAAAATGGAACATAGATGCCAAAATCTACCCTCACATCAAATTTCAGAATTTTTGGACAGCGTTTGCTTGGTCATTCTGAAATTGCAAGAGAGGGAGAGGAAATAATTAAAAAAAATTAAAAATGATTTATCACCTCAAACTTCACTCAAACTTGCCAAAATAGGAAAATATCTGGGTTACCCAGGCCCTACTGATCAGTGTCATAAGCCAAGAACCCCCTCACTGGGTGAAAATTTCGCATGGGCCCACAGAAACTTCTCACCGAGCCTAAGCATCAGGAGATCGACACGTCGAAGCAGGAGCTGGCGATGCGCCGCTCTTCTCCTCTGCAATATCTTCGACTCCAAGTCTCCAGGAAAACCCTCTTGCCATTCTCTATCACCCCAGCACGGAGAAACCCCAGGAGAAGAATCCTAGCTCGCCGATCTCGTCGTTTCCAAGTCGCCGGCCGCCAGGAAGAAGAGATCATCGCCGGCGATCGGTTCGTCCTCACCAGCTATTCTTTCCAGTTCTTTGTGTTCCTCATCACGCAATAGCTTCACACAAAATTTGGCGCCTTTTCATGTAGCGGAACGTCGGAGAACGCATCGTGAACCCGAGCTCGCCAGAGCGCGCCGGAACGCCGTCGCCAGTGCGCCGCCACCAGATCGGTTCGATGTCCCGGACGCTGTAGACCGTCTCCAGCCAAGAAACTTCACCACCACCTGTTCCTGACCCTCCTCCACTGATTCCCCACAACATCGTCTCAAGAAGGAGGCCAAGGGAGGAGATCGACGTTGCAGTGGTCGTCTCCGGCGAGCTGCTGCTGTTCGGGCTTTCGCCGGTGCTGCCCCGACCATATCCCTCATCGGCGAGACCACCATTAGCTTCGCAAGGTTTCTCCCTATCTTTTCTATGTTGGCCGCATCCCGATCCGGGCGATGTATCGTCGCCGGGCTGTCAATTTGGCCGGCGGCCATGGCCGGCCTTGCTCTGCTCGATCGATCTCTGATCCAGGCTGCTGGTCGGTGGGGCCCGGCCTGGAAGAGAAAAGGAAGATTTTCAGAATTAGTTTGTGGCAGGAAAATACCTAAACTTTGAAAATTCATAAGTAAATCATTTGGACTCCAAATTGAGTGAACTAAATTTCTGTAGGATCCTTGAGTTATTCTCTATACTTCTGTACAACAAAAAGTGGCTACTTCTGTACTGGAAATTAAATGAATAATGCAAATAGATATGGATGTCTTTTAATTGACCTAGAACTGATACTTTGCACCAACTATTCTAGGAACGTGATAAAAATGTGAAACCACTTTTGTTTGCTTTGTAAAATAGTAAACATCATTGTTGTATAAAAGATTTTGACAAAACTACCTCCTAAAACATATTAAGGGATTTAATTACCTTTTCTATAGTTGTTCTTGTTAAATCCATGTAAAATTCACAGCACCACCTATTGATGTGATTCACATTTTCCTAGGACCAGTATAAAGTATGCTTTCATGTAAAAATGACCACACATATATAATTTGGTTTTGAAATGTGAAGTACTTGTCTACCCTAAGTAGTGCTAACCTAACTTCAGAAATTGTCATTATTGACTTAGAGAACTTGTAACTTATAACTCCCACGCCATAGCTGGTTGTGTAATGACCTTTTCACCTGCAATCCCCTTAGGATATAAATTAACAATTGTGTGTTTGCCTTGTGTTGTTGATCATCTTGCATGAGCATATTCAATTGGTTCTTATTTGCATATTTGATTCTTCTCGCTAGATCCAGACGTACTGGAAGTTGACGAGCCATATCCTGAAGTCAAGAACGACCCCGTGCAGCATGCAGGCGAGCACCTAAGCATATAGCACCTATGTTTTATTAAATCCTTTTGTTTGTGAATCTATTCGTATATTATGCATGTGCTTAGGAATTGGAGTGTGACGCTATATTATATGCATTAGCTTTTAGAAATGGATGGGAGGGTTGGGAAGTTAAATTTTTGCCGATGCTTAGCCATGCCTAGTTATACTTGAACTATACTATTGGACAGCATTACATAATGTGGAATGGTTACAACTTTGTAAAATGGGTATAAAATTTGGACCACTTACACTAAATGGATGGTTAATAAAATATGATTGATTTGGACAGGTGATAGGGCGATGATGGGACATTGACTTTCCCAGATGCATTAGCCCCGTCTGGGCCGTTAAGGACCGAACATTTTGACCTCTATGCAAGCACCCTACGTACTTACCACATGCCGTATCATGGGACCGGCTTGTCTGAGTACTAATTCTACTGTGATTGTTTATACCACGTTGGAGAGTCGTGAGGGCAGGTAGCCCTTTGGAGGGCCCCGTTTGTGCTGTTTTGTTTGGGCAGGGGGTGCCTCCTGCGTGGCGCGCCCGCCTTGGTCACACCACGCACGCACGTGACTGAGTCGTCGGGAACCCCGATCTGGTATAAACGGTTGGGGTGGGGCTAGGAAAGGACATGTGATGAGCTCGGATCACTTGGCGGACTACGCCTGTGTGGTGTATAGCAATTTGATCCTTGTTCATCTTGTGTGGGTCCAGTTGTACACCTCTAATCAGAGTATAAATCTATTCGAATAGCCGTGTCCACGGTTACGGACGATGCTTGTTATGTTAGTCAGTTATGTTAACATCAAACATGGGTTAATTGGTGGGTTTTATGTTAGAAAATGATCTTGGCAAGCTGTGCCAAGTGTGTGCATGGACCTTGGGTCCATCGATCTTGATGCGAGTGTCGTTTGGGCTCACTCATGTTTTACTTTCAGTTCATTATACATGTTGTCCTGAATTTAAACTTATGCTATTTACAACCTGCTTTAGATGCTTTCCCTTATTACTTGCTCAATAAAATTAGCTTTATGCAATCATGAACTTAGATGACCTAGGTTAAGGTATATTATGCATGATTCTATCCTCCCCTTTTATATATATAATGTGGGTAAGTCTCACGAGTACAATCTTGTACTTAACCCGGATGCCTGCAATTTCAGGAGAGGACGACAGCGCTGTGTGTTGCTTCCTGTGTGGTCACTACCCTCCCGAGGGCGGTGAGGGCGGTGAGGGCAGTGAGTAGGTTTTTACGTTCCACGGCTTAGTTCTGCGCCTGGTTGGTTTGTCCAGTGGGTTGATGGCACCACCAGTTTTATTTTCTGCTAGTGTTGTATCTTCTGTGTTTCCGCTGTGTACTTTTATTGTATCGGGACTTCGGACCCATAATGTTGATGTAAATTAATGCCTTTTACCCTAGTTTGTGCAAGTGCTTTGTATTTTCGATTGCTTGCGATGAAAGTGCAAGGCTAGTCGCTTTCCTGGGGACTAGCTGAGCATGAGTAACAGGTTTTGGGCGCTTGGGATAGTTGGGGATCACGCTTTGAGTTCGAGTCACTGGGGTATGCTCTATTTTCTGGTCGCCGCCTTCGCATGGTTGACGGGCATATAACGGAGTTGACTGGCAAGCGATCTTACGATTATCCCCTGCGTTCACTACTCGGCATTCCGGTTATTATAGCAGAAGGTGTCAACAGTGATTATGGATACATTGAGGACGAGTGGCTATTTATGCGTGTATGGATCCCACTCCTCCAAGAAGTATGTGGTGGTCGCAATGGGCACTGAATGGTATAATACTCGGGATGTCCACAATGATAATCGAATAAAATGTGGAATTTGCAACAATTTATCGTATTGCGAAGTAATGTCGGCAGATGGCATGCACCTAGAAAATGAAAAAAAAAGTATGATGAATATTTTAAAAATAACTTCTTCTTAGTTTCAAAAATATATGATAAATCGCTTTTAAAATTTTCATTTTAACGCACGGGCATGTAGCTAGTATATGATAAAATGTGTAGAGAACTACACTTGCATGCCAGCATCACAAACTTGAATTTTCATATATGGGTCTCAGATTAAATGAAGGAAGAAAGCTATTGTTGTTTAATTAACTTGAGCATCATCTGACTGTACAACTTACTTGCTCATTATGACCTTGTTAGAATTCTCCATGGCAAATCATTTCATGGAATTTCAGTAAACATGAGTCAACATAGCAATCTTGAAATCTGGAGCAAATCAAGGTAACAAAGATAGTAAGATTCTCTGAAGTACTGTTCACTAACAAAACAGTTTTTCATCTTCGTATCTAAAAAAAATTGTGTTTCCTTACATACTACAGTGTCAAATTTTTCTGCCCTTCCATGTGGCCTTTGTGAGGCTGCCGCCTAGTGTGCTTTAAGATAGCTATAAAAATACATCTTCGCCATTTTCCTTTTTTTCTTCGACCTCCCTTCATCTTTCTCCTTTCATCGACTCAACCTGACCATTTCAAAAAGAATTTGAAAACACTTAAGAGCACTAATAATGAGTAGAATTACGGTAGTTACTGATGAAATATTAAGAAAGTGTATGGAAAAGTTATTGAGTGGAGAAACAGGTAGTTGGAAATTTAGATGGCAGATAAGAGAATGAGGTAGTTTGTAGTCTAATGTATGTTGCTTTGGATGCAAACATATGTTTTTTATTTTTTAGTACATATCTTGTAATATTGTCCTTTTAAAATGCATGACACTGCTGAGTTTTGAATATGACATTTGATTATTCGTCTTTAAAAAACTATATGTATCATTTATTTTGTAATGACTTGTTTTATCATTAAAGGTACTTTTAGCATGATTTAATATTTTTTTTGCAAATTTGCACTGATTTTTTCAATTAAACGAATATTCAAACATTATGTCAAAAAGTCAACAACATCGTACATTTAAAAAGAACGAAGTATAATTTACTATGCCACTAGTTATAATTTCATGTTGATATTTTTTCCTACCTTGATATTGAGCTCAGGTCCTCCAATCACATTTGAAGTTAATTTATTTTCAAGGTTCTCCTAGCATCATGTCTAGTCCGTTGTGAGCTTGTGACATGTAGTATCACCAAGATGTGAAGCAAATACTTAATCAGTTGGTGCAAACAAATTCATAAACAATAGTTCATATGATTGGAAAATATATTAGGCTTCAGATGGCAGCAAATTATAAGATAGCAGCACATATAGGCCTGGGAAATGAGCTGAATAGGGTGAGTATGAAAGAAAAAGGATCATGATTAGTGCTTCCCTTTGCATGTCTTCGCTGACTAGAGTGGATGTTAGGAACACGAGATTGAAACTTGTATTGTCGAAGAAAGCTGATTGTGGTGTGGTGTTACGGCTTTGGAGATTAAATTTATTTGGGGTTAACTACTGAAGAGAGATCTCGAACAATACCGAGGGAGAGAGAGGAATGTGTGACTTTCTACGTTATTGATGTTAATTACAAGTTTACGATCATCTTGTTTGGTATAGCTGCTTTCAAATGTTTTAATTTTTGTCTAAATGTTAACGTTATCTTTTTAATTTAAGTTGCAAACGAAGATATTATTGTGTAGCCAAATATAGAATAACTGTTGAGAGACAGCATTAAGATGACATATATTGTCAGACCTTAATTATTCCTCAAGCGAACTGCTTTGATTTAAAAATAAGCATGACACAATAAGTGTAAGCTGAGCCTGATTTGGCTAGCTTGGAGTGGCAAATCGAAGATGATGAATGGTTTCTACATTTGAGCAAAACAGTGATTTAATAGTAAACTTCTACATTCATGAGTTTGTTCTCCTCCAAAGATTATGCCATGCACTCCTTTGCTTCCATGCCAATACTTTGAGCTCCTTGCGCTCCTTTGGCCTCCTTTTCTCTCATACTGTTAGTAAATGGTGGCAAATGGCAAGGAAGGATGCACGTAATGTTGTATTTCCTAGGTGTGTGGCTGTGCACAGGCATGGCATGGATAGAGGGAGAGATTGCTGATTGGACTGCCACATCAACACTACTATCCACATTTGGAAACATATTCATGTAATACCTCCAGGGATAAAATTTTCCTTTTTCATATAAGATCCACTCTAGTACACAACTTCCACTCACTCATATGTGCACAAACTATTGAATAGCAAAGGGCACAAACTATTACTACTGAAGAGGGTTAAATTTATTTAGGAACCACATAAAATTGAATAGCAAAGGGCACAAACTATTATGTAGTTTTTTTTTTGATGAGGTTCTAGAAGCTACTATGTAGATATTGAATAGCAAAGGACGATGTTCATGTGAGCCATGCCCTTCTCTCACGGAAACGTTACCCTTTTTTAGGTCCTACCAACCGCTAAAGCCTAAAAGGCTCAACTTTGCTTATATCATCAAACTTTGTTCCTTCCTCTTCCCCATCTCTTCTTTTTCTTCTTCTTCCCCATCTCTTCTTGTTCTTCTTCTTCCCATCTTCGAGCACATCAAGCCTAAGCCTAACGAAACCAGAGAGGACCTGTGAACTTGCAAGCCGGTGCCATGGATGAGCTAGGCATAATCGAGGAAGGCGTCGACTGGAGGATCCGCCTTGGTCGAGATATTCGCGATAGTTTGACAAGCGATATGTGAGCGCTCCTCCATCCTCCCTCCCTCTATCTCTCCCCCTTCTCACCCTCACCCTCATCTCGCCATCCCTCTCTCTATCTATCTATCTATCTATCTCTATCTCTCTCTCTGGTTCTTACAATTTTTTTGCCATTAGAAATTGATTGCAGTGTTTTGGCATGTATCGACAGTTGTTTTCCAGATCTGAGAGTAATAGTTATACTGCTTGGTATCTAAGCGTGAAGATCACCTAATAATTGTGACCGTTCTTGGTAAAATGTTAAGTGATTTGGATTCAAACCTTTGTGTATTGATTATACCCATATATACAAGGTAAGTTGTTTCGTATTTAGAAATGGCCCCGGTTAATGAACTAAGGTTGGATGTCAATAGTTCCCTACTTGAGTTACGTGGCCAGTTCTTTGCATGGATCTAAGAATCATGGGCTAGTATTTTAGTTGTGCACCTAATCTGTTAGCTGTCCATCACTATTTTTGGCGTCGTCTTATTTAATTAGGTGTTAAGTCCTTAGGATGATCCCATGTTCTCAACACGAGGGGAGACACGATGATCCCATCTTCCCACATCCTTCCTAGAATTGCGTTTTGAATAAGCTAGTATCTCTAGTGGGTTTGTGTTTATTTTTTTCCTCTTATGATTAAGTTGTGTCTTTATGTTCTGGGCCTATCTCTTAGTTGCTGCTATTCATGTGTGGTACTTTTATTATGTAATAATGGGTTGTAGATTTATTGAAGTCAAGGCCGGATTATCCATTATCTAAAAAAACATCCTTCATGTTTTGTTTGCATTATATAAGTTATCCTTATTATTGGTTATGAATGTTGTCATGCAAACTCTTAGGAATTAGCATGCATGGTTATGGATTGCTGAAAGATGGCATTTCAGGCTGTACAAATGATATTTCATTATTTAAGGGAACGCATTTATAAATTCAAACATGTTACTTTGGCACAAATGCATCACCCAAATAGCAAATAGCTGTATGTATTTCTCACGTAAAGGCATACAATCGGAAGCTTTCTTCTCATGCGACTCTTGGATCGAAAAGAGGCTGCTGGACTGGACCACGGCTGAAACTGCCAGGCACGGACTAAAAGCTGGGCTCAGGGATTCCCTTGTCAAACGACTACCATACACAGCATAGAGCTGAAAGCTACACTTCAAAGAACTCTGCTTTCTTGCAATCCCTCTTCTCTCGAGCTTCAGCTTGACGAGAAAGAACTCCTGTTTTATTAGGGTCAGTTCCATACCCGATGACCTCCCTCCCTCAAGGACATCTTCACCTACCTAAATCCTCACTTGAACCACATTTTGAGTTGTCTAGGTTCGAAGCACCAGAATGAATGTTACATCTCATATTACTATTCGACATTCTATTTGCAGATTGTTTAGCCTGGAGATGAAACTGCAAGCAGTGACTTCAACAACATTGATTGATCTCCAGAAAGTTGCTGCCAGAATAGAGGAAAGGATTCATACAATAGCTTCTGACTATGTACGACGGTTTGTTATTAATGGATTTTCTATGTACTATAATTTCCTTTGGTATTACTTTTATGTATCTTGATGTACGCATGACAGTGTCAACCTTAATAGTAACACTTATTTTCATCTGCTATTTATTGCAAACTCTCAAAGCTTCTGAATAAGTACAACTTCTTGTTAGAAGTTTTGAACTGCTTAGAGCTATAACAATTTGTGAGACCATGGGTATGACTTTGTTGCTTTAAAATGTATTGGCTGCATGATGTTCTACACAAATTTTGTTGATCTAACTAAAAAATATATATTACTCTTCCTTCGGTATAGCGTACACAACACTAAGACTGAGATTATGTGTGATTATAGTGCTCTTTCATATGTAGTTCCAAATATTTATTCTTCCTTTTCGATTTAATGGCTTGTAGATGTGTGTGTCTAGATTAAGTCTTGACTATATCGATTTATTCTAATGTTGTTACTTTGTATTGTTGTTTTTTTTGAAAGGATACTTTGTATTGTTGTTCATATGCCTACTTTGTATTGTTGTTCATATGCCATTCAATAATATAGGCAGTTTTTATTGACTTGCTAGATTGATGTCAGTGGCAGATTTACCTCCTAGGCAGCACGGGTGGCTGCCTGGGCTTCGCGCGTTCGCCCTATAGATGTTGAGAGATTTCTATGTGGAGAGTCTAATGATTTACTAATTTCTCAGACAAATTAACAGGTTGGACTTAATTATAAGCTTTGGTGCAAGCAGCATGCAATTGGGCCTTAAGCATCAGTAATTTGTTGCCGATTTGGCTGTCTACTTTCACAATTAACGGGTGCCGCTCCATTAGGCATACATATCGATGGAATCATGTGGTTTTATGATCACATCATCTTTTTTCAACACTTAGAAATTTTACATTCATAGAAACATGTGCAAAAATACGATTACCCCAAATTTGAAGCTTTAGTTAGGCCTGCCCAGGCTTCATAAAAATTCATGGCTCTGCCAATGTAGATTGTGGACATATTCTCTTTGCTAGCTTTGTATATATGCTTTGATTCCCTGCTATTCATAATGTTAATATTTGAACTAAAGTTCTCATCAATTTTTTTGCCTTGCACTGTTAGGGTGATTATCTGCGGAGGATTAGTCTGATGAAGGGGGATTTAAAAGATTCATATTATGTGTTATTGAACAATTTTCTGCGCATTCGTCGGCAAGCTTCACTTGGTTCACCTATCTTGCTCCATCAGAAGAACAAGAAGGGCCAAATTATCCGGACAGATGGAAATTTTCAGGGGACATCATCTAGCAGTAAGTTCTTGAAAATTTGAACACAAAATATATTACATAAATGTATTGTTTGATGAACTTTCTATCATAGAACAAATATTCGACATATGTTAGTTTTCTTTGTAGTCTACACATGATTATAATCTTCTGCACTATCTTTTTATACACAAAATATATGTGAACGTAAACATATGGTCCATATCTGCACTAGTCTAAATAATAATGCTTTATCATTTATGTAAAATACAATGAAGTTGACCATATCTGTGAATTTACACTTGAGCACCCATAAGAACTGTAAATTTGTGGCAAGTTGTTTTTTTACCGAGAATTGTTGCAAGTTGTTCAGGTAGTTCTCCCAGATTATGTACCAACACTGAACATGTCCAGTCAGTGTGAGTACTTGTTATCTGCTGGAATAACACAATTCAATATCCACATCTACACTGCAGGCACACTATCTAATCAAATGTCCCTGAATCGCTACAAGGAGCCTTCCCAATCCCACCCCTGTGAAAAAGACAGAATCAACGAACTCCCTGATGATCTAATCCACCATATCTTAACCTTCTTGTCAACGCGAGAAGCAGCACGCACCAGTGTCCTGTCCCACTGGTGGGTAAACAAGTGGACCTTCTTGAAGTGCATCAAACTAGATATAGATTGGTTTCACTTGGATAGAGAAAAATTCTGCAATATTGTCGACAAATTACTGCTAAGCCGTGACAGTGTTGATTCTCCAATGGATATATTCCAGCTAAGTTCTTATGCAATAGACCGTGCTAGCACTTGGCTTGATCTTGCTATTAAGCTCAATGTTAAAGTGCTCAAATTTTCTGAGGATAGAAGATGGGAGCCTTTCTACCTAGATCCAAATCTTGTGGTGTTCAGTTCCCAGTACATGAAAACATTGGAGCTTTCAAATGCCGTCCTAGATGCGATCATATTTGATCAGCTGAACAATGCATGTCCAGCTTTGGAAAATCTGATGTTGTCAGACTGTTTAATGGAGGTGCAGCTAATCTCTTCTAGTTCAATGAAGAATTTGAATTTGATTGGTTGCTCTTTTATCAAGGACCTTAGCATTTGCAGTCCAAACTTGGTTTCATTGCGCATCAAGGATCAGAGAATGGGAAATTCTTCATCCAAAAACTCTTACCTAGTATTTGGAACGATCACTCTCATTGATGCTTCAAATGTCGAGAGTATGGAGCTGTCAGCTATTGATAGCATGGTACCTGTACTTCTTGCCCTGATTCATTTATTCTTTCTTGCATACACTCTGTTCTTTTGGTAGTTTTATTGGCTGCTGAAATATGCTTTTGTACATTACCATCATGCATTTTTATGTGATCAATAAATTTTCTACCGTAAGTAGAAATAACAAGGACAACATGAAACGTGCATTTTGGATGATAGGCATATATATACCAGTTTTTGATTCGAAACATATTTATGATGCTCTATATAATACTTGAATGGAGGCGGATTATTAATTTCTTTAGCATCACCTTTTTTGCCACAATTTTCTGGTGGTCACGTAGCACTAATTTTTAAGCCTGACAACATGTAATTTTTTCGATGTGCATATAAAGTTTACATTTGTGGAACAAGATGGCAGCAGCCCAATGTTCAGGAATCTTAGAAGCTTCCGCCTGGGTCCATGGTGCATTGATGATAATTTTTCGCCTCTACGTCGATTCCTCCAGCACTCACCTATGCTGGAGATGTTGTTTCTGAAGCTCAGTGTGGTTAGTGGCATCGATTGCATCATCCTATGCTTCTTGTGTGTCCAGTATATTTGTTCTTCTTATCTGTTAACCATCATTGCTGAAAAACTGGAGCCCTATTGATACCGTGAACCTTTCAACTTCAGGTGGATTTCACGGTGGATCATGATAGGGAGTTGTCCCGCATTTGTGATCAAGCTCGTCCCGTGCGTTTTACCGTGGAATGGTACCAAGTTTGAGGGCTTCTGCCGAAGTGCAATGGTACCAGGTTGCTGCAGCTGTTTGCTAATGGAAACGTCGTCGAGACCAATCAAGTTTCTTGTGTTGTAAACTTGTTGCAATTCCAAATACCTATTACTTGACTGTATCAGACTTGAGTCTGGACGTTGTGTTTCATGTGGAGTCATGGTTCCTCGTACTTTGTGTGGCTGTGTGGTTGGCCATTATATGGATATGAACCAATGAGTCTTTAAGAACCTCATATCGTGTGCCTGATCTGTATTAATTTCTCTATTCATAATTCACCTGTTAGATAATTACATTTCCTTCTGCCTAGTGTTAGACCTGTTATTCTGCTTGCTTTCTAGCTTTGATGCATCGAACATTTTCTCAACCCTACGTATTCTTCCCATTCTGCAACTTTTACTTCTGGTAAGTGCTAATTGTGTGGGCAAGTGCGCCAACACGTTAGCATGTGCATTCCAAGAATCGTTTTTACGAGCACAGTGCACATCCATGGTCCATGGATATATATAGGGAAACGCTTCTATACGGGCGTCCAGACGCTCTGTACGCTGCTCCCCGCATGCATCCTGTCATCCACGCTATTATCTATTTAATCCCCTCCGCATCACCTCTTTTTTTGTTTGAAACATTTATTTCAACCGATTCAACCACACAGATCTCGCGTAAGAGAGAACGGGCGATTCGTGCGGTGCTCGGCGGCAGCGGCTGCGGCAATGCCACGGCGGCGTCCGCGGTAGCGCAACGGCGGCAGCGGCGGCGTCTACGATGGTGACGGGCTGTTGTAAATGCTCCTCCTCACTGCGCCCTCACCGGAGAAGGCGAAGTTCGGCAATAGCACAAGGCAGAGCTCGTCGTTATTGCCGGAGAAGACCACCGGAGATGAAGAAGAAGCTAGTCTGGGTTGGCATGATTTAGGGTTTTTTAATGTTTCAGTTAATGTATGTTGATGTTTCTTTGTGTTGGACCCAAATGTTTTAATGAGTATTTCAACATTGTTTTAGATTTTGCGTTCGATTTTTTCAGGTTCGTTTGATGTCTCAAAAGATGAATCTTGATGTTTCATAAGCAATGGAGGAAACATATCTTTCCACCGAGCAGTGCAATATTTTTCAACTCATGAAACATCTGGAGCATTTTTCGTTAGAACATTTTTTGTCAAGCAGTGAAACATGTGAAACATTTTTTTACGTCGAGTGAAACAGCGTCCGATAAATCGTCTGAGATCGGAAGTCCAGACGCTAGTCGCGTCCATATATATACTTTTATGTTGGGTATGCTGCCTATATAAATAAAGCTTCATGCATACATTTATACTCTATTAGTCTATTTTTTTCCTCTGCTATATAAGAAATTCAAAAATGCCTTAAAAAATTTTGAAATCTAAAATAATTGGTTAACGGCTCATGTATCTTTAGATACATGAAACATATATTAATTGATATCGCTCGACAAGAAATTAGAACCGAGAAATATGTTCACAAATTATTTCTATTTTACACTCCAACCATCCCTCATTTAATAGCATTGAAGCCTCTTATCCTCTCATCATTAATATATGCTGAACAAACTTTTATATTTATATACGGAGAAGTAGAAGTCAATGTTTGACCAGTAGTGGTACTGTCGGCAACAACCTTGATTCGGCATCGACTATAATAGGCCCGGCATCATCGTGCCGGGCCAAGGAGCCTTCGTCTCCTATATTGGGTCCGATTGGCATTTTCGTCTCTATGTCTGGGAAAGTCGTTATTGTCATTCGATCGCCGCAAATCTGGTACCATATGCATCAATGCTAGGAATACCTTTTTT
>CM002486.1:6955568-6988308 GCA_000325765.3 Leersia perrieri
TAAAGTTCGTCCCTAAGCTTAACCAAGCACAGAAAGTTTACAAGCTAAACTGACAAGGTATTTGTAAAAAGATCAGCTGTATATGATCGGAAAATCAAAAAAAAAAATGGTAGGTCTGTCAGACAACCTCTAAGCCACCCTGCTCTGGCGGTGAAGCCACCCTGCTCTGGCGGTGAAACCAGGCAGGAACGATCATCTACAGCCGTCGGATGGCTCCGATCCAGAGCACCGAGGCCGTTAATCACGCTCTGGCCCAGAGGTCATAGTCTCATCAACCAGACTTGAGTGCTTGCCTCCTTTTCGGTAAAGGATGCAACGGTACGAGCCTATAGAACAGATCCTGTTCAAGTAAGGTCGTGCCACAAAACCCCACTCCTAAGCTTATAAGCACCGCATGTTTCTTGTGAAATGGCGAGGTGGTACTAATGTTTGACTTCTCCGTACCGCTTTGCGTTCTGTTGACAGCGCGCAATGGGCCAGGCCGTTAGATGCTGCAAGTTTTTGAAGCCCACCTAGAAACGCGATGTTGCACAGCACTGCATTGCATCGGCAGCTGCGTCTGTTACCAATGACCATTCTAGTAGAGTAGTATTTCATACTTTCCTATTGCGGGCGACGGCGCACTGGACTCGGTGCAGTGGCGGTGCGGGCCCCGGCACTAGTACAAAAACCCCTTTTAGCAGGCGGAGTAATTTTTTTTTTCCAGGCGACTCGGCTCCAAAGCCGCCTGCAAAAATAGAGAAGGGGCCGGCGCCGAACCCCGCCTACAAAAATCGATTTTTGCAGGTGAGTCATCTAGTGCGCCGTCCGCAAAATTCGAGTGATTTTTGCCAGCAAATGAAAAGGAGACCCGCCTCTAATAAGCAAAAGTTAAAAAAAATATGGAGGGAATGAAAAAAAAGAGTGACTGGGACCGGCCTTATCCTCCTCTCCTCTCCTCTCTCCCTCTATCTCTCACTTCCACCCACCCTATCAACCTTATCGCTATCCTCTCCCTCTCGCTAACTCTCTCTCTCTAAATCATGAGCGGCGGCGGACGGCGCGGCAAGCGGCAAACATTGCAGCGGCGCGATAACGGCGGCGAGGCGCTACGTGGCGCGTGGGCGGCAGCGAGCGGCAGAGAACGGCGACGACAATGGCAGATCTGGCAAGTGGCAACGAGCGTGGCCTGGGGTTGCGGCGAGCGGCGTCGTCCACGGCCCAGGGCAGCAGATCTGGCGAGCAGCGACGAGCGTGGCCCGGGACACAAATCCGGCGAGCGGCGGCGGCTCGATAATGACAGCGACGGCGGCATGGCGACGACGATGACGGCAGCAATGGGGTGACAACGGTGGCGGCGTGGCGGCACCGACAACGACGACGACGGGGCGACGAGACGGCCGGCGGTGGCACAGTCGCGCGGCCGCCCGCCGGAGGCCCGCCGTTTTTTTATTTAATTTTTTTCAGGCGGTTGGTTTTTCCGCCCGAAAAAATCAACGATTTCTCTATAGGCGATTTGAATTGGGTAGCGCCCCTGCCCGCCTGCAAAAATCATTGTACCCATCCGTAAAAATAGTTTCTGTACTAGTGCGGCAATGCTGAGCTCGGTTCGGCGCAGGACGTGCACGCGGGCAACGATGACTCTAGGCAGCAGCACGGGCAGCCGGCACGGAGGGAGGCAACCGGGCGACACAGGTAGGGAGTGAGGGAGGCGCTATGGCACCGTGTGTAGGCGTCCGATGAGTGAGAAGTTGGGCTGGGAGTCAAGTTGAGTGAGTGTCAGTTTGTTTTCACAGTTTTTTCACAAATATATCAATTAAGTTGAAGTGACATGAATCAAACTGAAGCAAACTATATCAAATTTAAACACAAATTTATCAAATTTGGAGCAAAAATTATCAAATTCATCTAAATCTGTCTAAAATATGTAAAAGTTATTAAAATCTTGTTACACATACATATATAGATCAAATAAGAGCAAATAGAAAAAGTATTAACATAGCAGGATCAAGTAAGTAAGGGCAAATAGGTCAATTTGTCTCTACGTTAACAGAGTTATCCACCCTTAATTAGCAGGGCGAACATCATCTCCATTTCAAAAACACGGGTCAAATGCTTTGAAGTTCAAAAAAAAAAACAGGTCAAATGAGCAAAGCTTAAAAAATGTAAGATCAGTTTGGTTGTTTGGCCTCAAAACAGGGTCCGTTAAGCAATTTGCCTTTTTTTTTTCCGGGGTGTGTGTGTGGGGTGGGGGTGGGGAGCAATTTGCCTTTTCAATAAGGCCAATGCCATCCTATCAAATTAATTCCGTCAACTTTCATACTTAAAAACATTATCAATTTGGTCAAATTTACTAGGTTTGCTATTTGCTACTCTATCCATCTTAAAATAGAGCTACAAGATCATTCAAATTTATCACAAAATACAACCATTTTACACTCACCTACCATATCTTCACCAATCACAACAATCCATCATTTATTTTTTGCACATACCTTATACTTTCAATCAATCATAACTCTTTCTTATCTTAACCTTAATCTCCCTAAAACATTGGCACACATATATTGACTCTGACAATCTCCATGATCAATCTTATTGTTTGCCAGACCATAGCTTAAAATTTGTGGGCACTTACTACTCTATTTGTTTCCTTAAAAAAGAAAAGAGACCATAGAAAAACACCGAGAGACTTCCTATATTTTGAGATGAAGACACTATATTTTTTAAACCTAATATGGAAGGGGATCTTTTAATTTAAAATTAGAAGGACTTTTTACTAATATATGACGTCATCACTCCTGGACTCATGAGTCCCTCTAACTTTTTAAGTTATATGATCACTTAATCTACCCCTAGCAGTAGATTACGGCAAAGTGAAATGGGCCAACCAACCTCCAAATTTTTTGGTCGTTCGTTTTGGGCGGGGAATGCGAAAAAAATAGCCGCGGAGCCCGCCAAAATTCCCCACCGCCGCCGCCGGAACCAAACTCCGGTCCACCGACGAGAGCTCCCTCTCCTCTCTCCTCCCCGACGGAGATCCACGCGGTCAACGGTAATCCCCCACTCTCTCTCTATCTCTCACGGCACAAGGGCACCAACCGCGAGCGCCAGGACTTGCGAGTTATGGCGGCTGCGGCGCGGAAAGGTAGAACCAGCCGCGGTCGCCGCCCGCGTAGCGAGGGGGCATTTTGCGGTGTCGCGCTTGCGAGGGTGGGGGTGCCGGCCGCCGCCAGGAGGATGGGGGATGGCGTGGCGGAACGCGCGCTTGTCTGCTCCTCTCTGCTGGCTGATAGTATGCTACCGCGAATCGCAGTAGATTTGTTTGGCTTTTGACTTTTGAGAGATGATGGGATTTGTGATAAGGAATTGAGCGCTGGAGTACCTTTTATAGTTTTGATTGCAATTGGGGAAGAAAACAACATTGCTTAGTTATTTTACAGGCAAGTCAAGTAATACCCCACCGACTGATGAGAACACAAATCAACCAAGATCATTAGCTTCTTTCAGCCCATCCTCCATTTAAAATATCCTGGATCTGCCATGTATTTACTGCTGCATATTGTTGGCAATATGCAGAACGAACTAAGCTGGGTATTGATTTCCTCTTGATACGTGTGGCTGCTTAGGCTAAAGGGTGCCAGGGATCAAGATAGTATTCTCTTTGTCTGGTGCAATGCCTGGTTATTACGACATCGGTGATATCCTCATGGAGGAGGAGGTAATTTTATGATTGTTTCATCTTCTTCCATGCTTGCACAAAAATGATCTTAATGTGTCTCTATTGAACTGCAGCCCATTTCAGTGGTTTTTCAAGTAAGTGCCAATGGTGCTGGACTGCTAGATCCAGGTGCTGAAAGAAACAGTGTAAGTGACTGAGCTGAGACTTTTGCAGCTATGTTTTAATGCTATGTTGTAACTTCCCAAGCTACCTACTGACAGTTCTTCCTCTACCTCTATTGCTCTAGAACGAAGTTGGTTTGAATCTTGCATTACATAATTGGATTTATCTTAGAGGAGTGTTATATAACCGTTGACTTTTACAGAGTATTTATTATCACTCCTTTGAAATGCTAGCTGCAGTATTATTGGCCTGTTCGGCACATACTTTAGTAAAAAACACCAAATGGTGTTGGATGCTTTGTTAATTAAGTCTGTAAACATCTTTTCATGCTTTTGTGGGAAATACAAACGAGACATTTTCTCCGGTTCTTGGTTCAAAGAATGAAAAACTTGTGTCTTCTTTATGTCCAGGTTGAAAAGGGTGCTAAGGTGGACCTTCCATTTTGGCTTGCACATGGACTGCTGTCTCTGGAACAAGCAGTTTCCATAAACGTACCTCCTTGCTTCACCCAGAAGTATGCTTTTTCATAATCTGCTTTTGCAGATCTTTACATAGTATACATATTCAACAAATTTATATGAAAGTACCTCTTATCAAATCATGGTGAAGTTCTTCAGTGAATTGCAAATACTCATTGGTTGAATTTTTCCTTGAAAAAAATGTCTTAACATTACTACAGAACCCGGAAGGAGATCCAAGCTGATGCCGCCTGTGTTGATTTGAGGATTCGTTGCCCTTACTTTTATGAGCTAGGATGCAAAATAGTTCCTTTGTAAGTTCTGAAACAATTTCAACCACATGTACTATTATGTTCCATGGTTTTGTTTTAGCTTACTTCCTTCATTCTTCATTTTTATCGAATACCAAAATCAGTGCCTTAACAGTTCTAGAACTTGACACCAGTAAAATAAATGGAGATAGCATTTACTTTGAGTTTAAATCTTAATATTAGTTTCTTGATTGATTTACATTAATATGTTTCTATGTGATATTTGTTGGAATATCCACTTTGTTGCTTTACACAGTTGTGTGCATCCTGGAACACATGCCTTAATTGACATAACTATAATATATTTTTTATGGACTAATAATTTTTTTCATACAACCTCCTAATACATTGTTCTTTTTACGTATTTGTTTCAATATTATAGATGCTTCGAGCCCATTGAAGATGGCTTATTTCATATTTCTTAAAACAATCACATTTTAAACCCTTGAACTTTGCAAATGTCTATACTTCTCAACCCACAAAACTGGATATGCTTACCCATGGACTAAAATACTGGAGCAAAACCTAGGTGGTTTTGGAGGCTGTTTTGCCAATTGTCAATATAGACACAAACATTCAAAGCATAACTGCTTAAAAATTCCACATTGGCTCTCTGTTTTGTTGATTCCCTTATCCAACCAAATTGCGTAGTTTCACAGAATAACTTCATCAGAAACAGTGACCTTTTCCTTTCGTAATTATGCCTGCAGTTTTTTTTTCTGATGGAAGTATGTTATTGCTTGATGAACATGCCATTGCTCAGAATATTACTACTGTACATTAGTGGTAATGATAAAAACTTTTATTCTGAATTGAATTTTGCATTGGCTGATTACTCAACATTAAAGAAACCAGTGCAATTTAAAATTCATAGCATGAAGTAGAAACAAAGACTATGTAGGCACCAGGAAGAGGACAACTGGCTAGCCATGCCTTGCCACTCAGTGTCCTGTATTGATTCCTTGCTGTGCACAAATGATTATTTTCCATCCAATGATTTCAAGTTACTTATTCTAACTGTTACACCTACTAGTTAAATACATCAGCTTAAATACGTCAACCAACCATCATGTTACACATACTAGTTAAAATTGCTGTGTTTGCCAAAGATAATAATGAACCATACATGTTCAAAATAAATGAATGTGTTTTACTGTTTTTCTTCCTTTGTATTTTTGTTAAGCGGGAGTTTGATATGTTACCGAAATTCTTATTGTAAAATTAGCTTATGAAGATATATCTATGTGACAATAGGCATCCTCTGTACTAAATTTGTATTTTAGAAGGCAAACAAGGGAAGATAACAATTTGGGGGAAAGACTATTGAAGACTTCTAGGGTCACTTTGTAAAAAAACTGTGATGTAGAAGTAGAGGGTAGGTTCTCCATCATTCCCTCTTTTAGAAGGAGTATGGATATTGATACTTTCAGGATTTTGCAGCTGTTAGTTATCTCCATAAAATAATTGTTAACAGGTTTGTAGTTTAGGATTTGAATCTGATGCATGTACATAATATGAGTATTCATTTCAATAAGTGCTTTTGTAATACTAGATATACTTCAATAGGAAATAGTACTCAAAGTTGTATTGTGGAGGCTGTGGCAACGCCCAAAATGATTTATGTTTGTGGCAAGTGGAGTATCTCACTCTGTTGTGGTTTAGAGTAGTACTCCGTAAAAGGGTAGATGAGAGCTTTTCCGAGAAGGGAACTGCAGAGAGATAGAGGTAGATAATGATCTATTATTGTTTTCAGAACCTAAGTGATAATGACCAAAGGATCCCTAGAAAAGTAACTAATGAATTACTTTTTTCTTGAACGCACAGGAGAGCTGTTTATCATTTCATTAAGCAAGAGAAAAACACTGGGAAGGGAAAGGATTCCCCAGCCCTGTGCAAAAACTAGTCTTACTATTACAAAAAAAAAAAAAACCTCGAAAGTGACCATCTTATGCAGTAGTAAGGGTTAGCTACCTACCAAGCGGAACTAATGGAGTACTGAATGCAACAAAATGATATTACTTATCAGATAGATATTTGAATGGAACTAAATAATAAACTACCAGATGATCCAATGGATGCTGCTGGTTCAATGGTCATCCTTGACCATAACCTGCAACCATGACACTATGTTCTTAGCATAATTTAACTGGTAATGTATTGTGGGTTCCAAATATTCAAATATATTTAGTTGCTTATTCCTCTGTTACCTCAGCCAAACAGTCAATCCATAAAATTTCAGCATATTGTGACAATAATCTTTGATACCAGTACCACCAAGGCACCAGGTCAATTTACTCTTTTTAACATGAGTTAACATATAAGCATAGTACATCAGAATTGAGTCTGATAGTAGTTCTGTAGTTATGCATAGGTTTCCCCTTTTAAGGACATCGTCTTCACTTTGCAATGACAAGAACTGATTATTACTATTATAGTGTTTACTCCTCTAAACAAAGGTAGTGGTGGTGGCGGTTGTGAATTTTCCACTTCACCTCTAGAAAATGTTTTTTGTGAACTGCCTCTTCAAGGTCTGCAATATTACACTATTTGTCTAGTTATCTTACCCATAAACAATAATACAGATTTATTTTTTTCTACCCTTGAAAGGGTTAACTGCCTCTTTAAAGGGTTAACTACCTATAAACAATCGAATTCAACATGGAAAGGTTGAAAATGGCCGAACTCATGTACGTAAAAAAACGGTGAAGGACATGTTTGATGCAAAAAAAAAACACATTTCATGTATTTGGACAGTACTGGTAGATGATTTTCCCCCTATCTGTAGCAAACCCATGGGTAGAATGATCATCTTGCCAGAAGCCCCAGTGTGTTTTTGCTTCAATCTTACTGGCCACTAGAACAGAAGTCATTGCTTTACTACAACATGAACATGAAGTGATCATGCTCACCATGAGTTATCCTAATAAATATCTGTGTTGTCTCCTGACGGTTCAGGTGACCTCATCATAAAGACACATCTCTGAGACAGGAGTCCACATTGAGTTTGGAGATGCGATGCTAGTGTCTTCATTGCTGTTGTCAAAATTGTTTTCCACTGCCAGATTTTCTGCATTTCCTCACATGTTTGCACATAAAGTGAACATAAGAGTCTGATGAAGTTAGTATCTATTGATATGTGAGATTATTTAATATTTCTACATTGGTGTAATTTGCATATGCAAAAGGAGTACAGTGATTTATTCGTTTTTGCATGGTTGCACCAACAGGGTGAATGACAGGAGCATTGGACTATTCTTGCGCTATGCGTTCACCAGCAGGTACAAGGAGATACTAAGCAAGTCACACAGCTCTTCCATGATGACAGTGCCAAAATTTGTTCCGCGCCTTACGAAAGAAGAAGCTCAAGGTAAATACTTCTAACTGTGCTTACTCATCATCCTGCATTTCTTCCATTACCATTCCAAGCTCCCATTTAATATCACTTAGAGTAACCCTGTTTTGTTGTGGCAAAGTGTTCGAATCAGCTAGAGACTCGATGACTGCTTTCAAGAAATGGCGTGCTGGTGGTGTGAGGCTGCAGAAAGCGTCCATTCTTGGCAGGAAAAGGAAGACAAAACTGCCTGATGGACCTTCTGCTCCTTGAAGTATGTTTAGGCTATGTATTTAGTGATGTACTTGAGCTGATGTATGTATACTGATTGATATGGGACTGTAACAAAAGAAAATGAAACGATTCCGTTCTGAGACCAGATATTTATGGAAATATGATGGTTGATGTGCACATTTGTTATCCGACAGTGGCATGGCAAGAAATATTTACCTTTAAAAAGCTTCTTCAGGTCAGGATTTATTACCGTTTAAGGAATGCAGGATTAATCCTGTTTTAAAAAAACAAAGCTTCTTCAGTTCAGGATTTATTACCGTTTAAGGAGAAGGGTTTGGGTACCCCGGTACTATCCGTCATCGGCGGAAAGGTAGGTGCGGCCATCGCGGGGGCAGTGTGGCGGCGGAACGATGCAGGAGGCCAGGAGCTCATTGTAGGTTAGAGATTTGCATCTTCCATCAATCTGGTTATGAAGCATCTAATTAAGCCGCGTTAACTCTTTCTTAGTCTCAGCTCATTAAGTATTTTCTAGTGTCAGCTATACATGTTTTAGGGTTTATATATGTTCCCTGTTTAAGGCTCTGTTTATTTTCGTACTGCAATTAGGCTCAATTTAGTGGATCATGTTCGTTTCTTATGACATTATGGCTAAGTTATCATGTTTTAGTTTGAAAACATGTCCAAAGTACGTTTCACTTATGTAGCATATCGAACAAGGGGGCTTGGACCAAGGTTGAAGTTAAGAAATTCCTAAAGGTTTTCACAAATTTGAAGTCAAATCATGCAAATCTCAAGCCCATAAATCCCTGTTTGATGATCCTCAAAGTTTAGTGCTCAACTCACGGGAAACTTTTAATCTCTTAAAGGGGTATCTCCTTATTTTCTTGCATGTCATCTAAAATGGTTATAAAAAAATTGACTTCTACAAGTTGCAACAAAAATAACAAATTTAAGTGTGAGCTCACACATACTAATTTTAGTAAAATTTGTTATTTTTGTTAAAACTTGTAGAAGTTGAATTCTAGGTTGCATGTTTCTGTAGAGATATATCACACATATCTCTATCTTGCTAATTTTTTTCAAAAATTTTCATAAATATTTGGATGACTCACACTGCTTGAGGGCTCCGCTCATCGTACTTGGCCGCTCATGGCATAACCCTTGCACATACGCGTCTGCACCAGCTTTACTGCCTCAGTTCGTCAGGCTAAGAGTGCATGGCATGAGCTTCGCCACGTGCATGCCTTTGTTCCACCTCTCCACCCGCATCGGTGATTCGGTGGATGACCGCACGCTCGTCCGTGCAACATTGTCTTCATTTCGTAGCAATGTGTGGCATCAACTATCGGCGCATCAATCTTTGCCATCTCGGACCGGTCTAGTCACCGCATCAGGCAGCCGAACGGGAGGTTGCCTTGGTCATCGTTGTGTGGAGAGTAGAGGCAAAAGAAACATGTCATATAGGACAAGAGGAAGAAGGAAAAGGAAAATTTCATGACTGTGTATATTATGATGTTGAAAAATTTCGGGTGGAAATTGATTGGAGGAAAAGTGTTAATATATTCGGGCTGATATTTAAATTCAAATTTGAAGTTGGACTTACGAGGTGGGGAATTCACAGAAGAGCGATTTGGAGATTTGAAATGAATTTGGAGTACAAATTTGAGGTAAATTGGGGAGAAATTTTTCCGACCGGGGCAGTTAATAAACCATCAATGCATGTTGATGTTTTCGTAGTACATAGATTGGACTAGACAACACAGTAGGAGTGGTAGATGTCCTACTTGGAAGACTTATTCACAGTGCTCGTGCTAGCTACAGCCTAAATGTCGAACACCCTAATGTCGAAGTGTCTTCTTCGGCAACACTGTTTGTACTGTCCACAGTGATTGAGTCAATGACACCGTGTGCTATATCGCCGCATGCAGGACGCAGTGACGTCGCTTTGTTGCCACGTATGTGAAAATTACGTCCTTGCAGCTGCGGATCGGCAGCGAGGCAGAGTCACGGGACGGGAGGAAAGATGGATGGAGCGTGGTGGAGAAAGAGAGAGACGACGCGAGGAAGAAGACGACGGCGTTGAGCCGCCGTACCCTCGACAAAACAGAATGGCGCTGCTTGGACTTTGGATTGTCATCTCTCTACCCGGCCACTGATCTGCATGCACGTATGTGCGTGGTACCTATTTTAGTTTTCTTTTGCAACTTCGACCATTCGTTTTTATTTAAAATTTATTATAAATATTAAAAATAATAAATCATAATTAAAGTACTTTTGATAATAAAGCGAATATAAATAAAATAAATAATACTTTTAATTTTTTTAATAAGATGAATGGTCATTATGTTGCAAATAAAAAGTTAACCTATTCATTGGACAACACTTGTTGAGGTAAATAAAACTGCATGTCTATTTATACCATCTTAAAAAGAGGGCAATTTATAGAACCCATCACCACCAACTCCTACTATAGAAGCATGGTTATTCACACGATTGATTAATATTATAATAAGAATATATGTATTAAAAGTCATCTGTTAATCCTGTTAGGAAATACGGGTATTTTGATAGTGGAACAAAAGAGACGAGATCAGAGTCCAACGGTGGATCATTTTCCGGATCAAAAGGTTACGTATATGCACGCAGGACGATAAAGCGAGCAAGATGAGCAGGTGGATCGAGGTGGCCATGCGTGGTCGCCATGATCGAGCCAGTAGAAGTCCAACTCCATCCATCCAATGGTTGCTAGGATCGATCGGGGGTAGTACGTCCACTGCGGGCGTTGGTGTAACATGTCAGCCTTTGTTGGCCGGCCTCGCCGTGTCCCCTCCTCGTCAGGCAAATTAGGAGATCCGTGGATAGCCCCCACGGCCCCACCAACGAACGATGCTGGTATATGTTCTAGCCCATCAGGGTTTAAATCCCCATACATAGATATCCAATCAGCTTATTACCCATTTTGCTTATTACCGTGACATTAATTACCACGAGTCCACAATGAATCAATCAAACCCACCCGTGAAAGAATGGGCCAAAGCGAAATAGGGTGTAGTACAGCACAGCATACAGGCACGTTGCGCCAGCGCAACAGGCGTCGGGTCTCCTCGAGCCATATCTGCGCGCGTCGCCATGCGCGTGTCCGGTCGCCAACCCAACAACCCAAACCCGCATACAAACGCAACCGCAACAACGCGACGCGCCTTCACCCACCAACCGACGCAGCAGCTAGCCGAAGTGACACTGGTGTGGTGTGGGCCGTGGCTCCGGCCGTCGTCCCGGTCTCCACTCAACTCCACGGAGCGGCCGCCCGGCACGCAGGCAGGCGGGCAGCGCGAGAGGCGGAGTCGTGGAGAAGGCGACGGAAAGAGATGGATGATGTTCACGGGGCGTCGCTGTCGGGGCATATGCACTGGCTGGCGCTGCACTTTATTCATTCCCCTGCAGGACCTGCCTGCCTGCGCCTCGGCTTTCGTGGCTCGCTGCTGCCACTCTGTCACGTTTCCACACCAGCGGAGTCCATAGATCAGTCAATCGCTTCTTTTTAAAAAATTTCTACAACTATAGTACTCTTTTTTATACTACGAGGGGATCGAGCGACACGCAGTCAAACGTACACACCTTCAGTTTCTGGTATGGTATGTCGTATGTGAATGCAGGCATGCAACGTACTCACCGATCTAAGATTTTTTTATTATTTAAGGCCCGGATAAAAGAAGACGGTCATCGGTAATGTCACATGCCAGTAACGTTGACGTCGTCAAAACACGTACAGCTATATATACCCATCAACCCCGCTAGTAACATGGGATTAAAACAAAATGATTGTATTGTAGTTCAACGGACCCACAAAAATGTTTGTCACATCTCTCTATATGAAAAGTGAAACTCATAGTGTAGCCATAGTAAGCCACGTCATTCTCTAAATATTGTCCGTCGGATTCAGGAGAGGACAAGAAAGTAGTTGAGTATTAGCCATCCGATGGAAAAGAGCACGGACAGCCAATAAAAAAAACGTACGCCTTTGATTCCAGTGCAACTAGATGGTTCCAGTACATACGCAGCTCGGCAGCTACCCTTCTCAAGTTCTCACAAGTCATGAATCTCATCAGCAAATGTAGTAGAAATAGCAAGATTGTCCTTTTGTATTTTAGTCCTACAATAAATTGTTATATCCAAAATAAACTTCAGCATATATCTATCAATAAATATTCATATAAAGATAATCAAGAGGTATACTTTATATATTCTAAAAGATTTAATTAACCATAAGTATTCAAAATCTCTATCAGTTTTGTATGTCCATAAGATTAACTTAATTTCAATCAATTGATTAGGCACATGCTAGAGATATAAATTTACAATTGACACATTTAGTGCATTTTTATAAAACTGTCGTTTTGCAAATTCTGTACATAGATAGCTTACAAAAATATTCAAAATAAATTCTTAGAATTTGAATTTCCAATGCCATAGGTAAAAAATTGCAATAACAAATACTGTAGTTAGATTTTTTTTTTCAACAGCAACTTGCACACTATATATTTGGTACAGCGACCAGCTACATACATATGGTATACTCCCTCCGTCCCAAAACAAATTAACTTCTGGGAATGAATTTGGACGGGCATATCGTAAAATTCTGTAACTTTGTCCCTATAAAAAATTTCTACATTTTATGTTTTTATTACAAATTTCACAAGTTTGACATAACCATAGTAAATAATGTGCTGGCATGATAATATTTATTTACTACAGATAAAGATAATTATCTTAGTTTCGTGCCTAGACTTTCTGCCAAATCCAATATGTAAATACTATTCAAGTATGAAAAACAAAATATTTTTTCTAGAACTATAGGATAAACGGAATGTAAAATAAGAGGATAGGGTCATGCATAAATGGAGTTAGTGCCAACTGCCAAGGTAGTAGCAAAATCACGATCTCACAGACGAGGGTTATCACCAATATAATTGTGACGTTCATTTGAGTATGTTATACACAACTATTTAAGCTCATTATTACAAATAACATGCAGACACATTTTAATAAAAGGAGGTTACACTCGCGCGAACGCACGAAATTAAAACTCGTCTATCCATCAGACATATATATTTACCCAATAACAACACATGAAATTGAGACCTTACCGTGCCCTTGGCCTAGTTCTTTTCTACCCAATTCAGATTATTTCTCTTTGATTATTACTTGCATGCTTTACAAGCCATTAAACGGTACGATATATGCAAAAACAATTTGTATATAGCAATTTCTTTAAAAAGTCAAATAAATTTATTTATCAAGTTTAAAAAATTAATAGTTAGTTAATCATGTGTTAATGATCTTTCTTGTTTTGCGTGTCCAAAAAATCCACTCTAAATAAGGGTGTGGTCTTAAAAAAACATCTTTAACCATGATTTTATATACTATTATTAAACATACGATTGTATTGAAGTATTTTTCAAGATGAATCTATATTTTGTGGTTTCCATGTTTCTAAACTAAATATTTTTAAAATTATTTGTAGTCAAAGATTTAAAAGTTTGACTTTGATGTTGCTCAAAACGTCCAGTTTTTTTAACCTATAGGGAGTAATAGAGTTGGCTTTAAGGTTGGTTCTAATTTTCTCCTTCTATCTCTATAAATTAAATATATTTATCTTGGTGAATGTGTAGAGTTAGTTTTTGCATAAGAGTATATGCTTCTTATTTTTTAGTCTCTCTCCTCCACATCAGTTTGTTGATGTGTGTGCTCGACATGCAGGGATCCCGGGGACCCCTTTTTGGTTTGGCACAGGGGTGCGGAATGCCAAGGCCTGAGTTAAGGGGAAGAAGAAGGTGGGCAGGAGAAAAGCCCACTAAACACGCATGACACGGGAAGATTTATACAGGTTCGGGCCGCTGGGGAAGCGTAATACCCTACTCCTGTTTTTGTTGTTGATATGGTGGATGAAGGATTACAAGGAGGAGTTCTCTTCTGAGTGGGCTAGAGCTGATGACTGAGATGCACTGCGATGTGAGTCTATATTTGTGACCTTTTTTTCCCTCTATAGGGGGCCTGGGCCTCCTTTTATAGTTTAAGGGGACACCACAGTGGTCTTCTACTATTTTTTCATGTGTGAGGGATGTTCTCCCACTTGGAGCGGGCATGCCTGCCCTGTCTTGCCGCCTGTGCTTCCATGCCTCCCTCCCCCGTTGCCACGCCGTGGTGGTCGGCGGAGAAAACAGGCGGAGAGGTCACCGAAGATTTGATGCTTGGGGATGTCATCCTACCCAACCAGTAGTGGGGCCCGCTTGTCAGCGTCCTACTGACTAGCCTAGGCAGGGAGAAGGAGGGTAGAGTACTCATGCCCCTCTGCCATGCATCCGTCCGTCACATTAAATGCGACGGAGACGGGGCGAAGAGGCGTGCTGTCCCGCGGCGACAGCGCTGTTAGCGCACTGTCACCGAGGGAAGACTTTGGTTGCCCACCCCCTTTCCCTCGAATCAAGAGAAAGGAGATGAATAGGTGATGATGAGGGCCTGTCACCCGCGTCTCACATCGCAGAAATGCGAGGGGGCAGGCGCCAGACCTCTCTAATCGCATTTAAATGCGGTAGTTGGCCGTTGGGGCGTGCCATGATCATACACGTGCGCACCGCGCGCAAGTCTCTCGAGCCGCGGGGGATAGCCCAACCTTCTTCTGCGGCGTGTGGCCTCCTCGCAAGCCCCCGGCACGCCCTCCTCAGGGGCGTGCCACGTGGCCTCGGGTGGCCCGAACCCCTTCTGCGGGGGTGTGGCCTCCCCGTAGGCCTCCGGGCGCCTCCTTGTGGGCGTGCCTCGTGGCTTTAGATGGCCCGAACCCCTTTTACGGAGTGTGGCCTCCTTGCTGGACCCCGAGCCCGACCCCTCCGGGGGCGTGCCGCATGGGTCCGAGTGGCCGTAGTCCTCGTGCACAGGTCCGGGGTGGATCGGGCTGCCACAATCGCCTAGCCCCTTATGTTTGGGCGAGGCATCGGGCTGCCTCGACTCCTCCCTCGGACGCGGACCTCTAGGTACCAAACCAAGTTTAGCCTCTTGTGGATACCTCTATATCCATATCACCGACACAGTTTATAACCAACTCATAGTTCACTACTATTGTACTTGCTCTTATAGCTTCTTACTAGGGCTGTCAACGAGCCGAGCTCGAGCGAGCTTGTCTGTCTAGGCTCAAGCTCGACACAAGCTCGAGCCGAGCTCAAACCGAGCCTAAAACCCTTCGAGATTCTAAGCAGGCTCGATTCGAGCTCAAGCTCAACTATCGAGCTTGACTTACAACTAGTGCAATTAGTGCAATGTATATTTTAAATGTAATCTCTTGTTAGAAATTAATTTTTAAACAAGAGTAAAAATAAATAGGATAAATATACTATGCCAATATTTAGCATGCTAATTTTATTGAATAGATAATAAAAACTATATGCACAGTGAAGCTCGTTAGAACTTTGAGCTTGGCTCGATAAAGCTCACGAGATTAGCCTTAAGCTCGGGCTCGGCTCGATTGAAGCTCGAGCCAAGATTGAATCGAGCCTAGTACTAGTACTAGTCAAGCCTGAGTTATTTGCGAGCGTCGAGCTTTTTCGACGGCCCTAGTTCTTACCCATGGATAACTAGGTAATCGAGCACAATTGCCATCGCCAACTATCGACGACGCATGCCTCTGACATCCTCCTAAGGACAGTAGTGATCAAACGAATTTTAGAACTAGTTTTGTTTGTTTGAAAATTCCATGAATCTAAACCAGTTTCTTCGTATGATCTACGTTACTATATATAATCTAGACACACACAATTAATAAACTAGTGTGCAAATTCTTCTTTTCCTTTTAGCATTGGGAGTTTTTTTTTCCTCCGGTTCATACACATTTTATATATCGTTAGTAAAGCACTAATAGATTCTCTCGATTCAAGAGAAAGACCTTCCCCAGGGCACAATTGTCATACATTTTTGTTATGATAAATAGTCGAGACAGTACTTCTTAAGGAATGGAAAATGATGTATAGCCATATAGTTGTTGCATTTCAATATGTTGAACAATCATGCTCTAGCTAGCATGATGACAACAGCTTAAGACCTTAAGTTAATAAGGGTTGTCGGACAAGGGAACCTAACCGTAAAGAGAAGGCATATTAGAGCAAGATCAATAGTCGCATCCGCTGTCCATGTCATGCATAAATAATTTTGAAGCTCACACATATAATAAGGAACTCTAATTCTATCATGGCAGTAATACAATATTTTTCATGTATCCTATCATATCGCTTTCTTTGTCTTTTAAGTGGTTCTTTTTCTTGATTTGTGTATGCAGCCTGACTTCAAATTAAACATCCACCCATCCTCTCTCTCCTACTTTCTTTCTGTCAACTTAGCAACAAATTTTTTGGAGCCGGCTTAGCACCCCTATTGTACCTGCTCTTAGTGCTAGTTGTACTTTCTTTCAACCTTCTGTCATGCATCAACCGTCGTCCACCACACACACAACTATATTATGCTGCTAATATGCATAGTACTATATTACTAATGAATGCTTTGTATGGTTTTTGTTGGGGGAGGCCATTATCCTCTTTGGCCTCTCTCAAGCTCCGCCCCTTGTTGACAGAGCCTTCCTGAGTGCAAAACATGCCAATATCCATGAAAAAAAAAGGAATGACGTTACAAGGTGACAAGAATGCTGACATGACTAACCTAAAGCTTAATTACTACTCTTTGGATATTTTTATTATTTTATATGATGTTGGCTAGCTAGTTCAAATTATAAATAGGAAAGAATGTGCTCCCTCTGTTTTTACATTACATGTCGCTTTGGATTTTACCTTAAGTCAAACATATTAATCTTTAACAATTAATTTTTATAAACATGTAAAGATTGATATCATACGATTTATATTTTTAAATTCACCATGATAAATACTTTCATAATATGCAATTCATATATTATTAAAACGTGCGGAATTCTAAAAATTAATGGTCAAAAATGAACGTGCATCTAGGCCCCTAGGAATTTTGGTGGTTAGTGATAATAGATTAGTATGGACTAATGTGTTTATTGAGTTGTGAAAGGAATTAGTTAGTCAGCTAGGAATGATTTCAAGCAACCCCCACGATGGACGTGTGATGAAAAAGTAACTAAAGGTTTGTAAGAACCAGAAGCTCCTTGTTGTTTAAATCCAATGTCTTTAAAAATGGTATTATTAGATTTCAGAAGCCTACAAATTTATAAAGTTTCAGTCACCTAAAACTGCACATTTCTAAGCCTAATTCCAGTGGTATGCATTAATGCAATTGTAGTTATTTTCAACTATTTTATTGTTATATATAGTTTTACTTTCTTATGTGATTTGGAATCTTTTTCATATAAATTTGATGTATTTTGTGAATTATAAGGTTTTCATGTAATTTTGTATAATCTGTCGGTTAGAATAATATATTTTTCAATTTCTTATCTAAGAGAAAGCGAGTGACAAGAACCGCTGAAAGAGGGAAATTTCGGAGAATTTCATTCGCCTGAAATCAAGACACCCTCTTTTAGTTAGCTACCACTAGAATAATAGGCAACCAACTTACCTATAAATCTTTTTGCTATTGTAAGACAAATAAATATTGTTCATTTTTTTTAGTAAACTTTACTTTAGACCTTACTAAAATGAGATAACATATTATAATCTCCATAACCATAAGAACAATTTAGTTTAATCCTGTAAATAAATAAAAAATATAAAAGTAAAACAAAATTTATAATAAAATAGATTTTTCCATATTCTGCGAGTGTAAGCTATTCGTTGAAAAAAAATAGTGGACCAATTTTTTTGTTAACAAACTGAAAATAATAAAAAGAAATATTTTTAAAAAATCTACTAAAGATCATCGATTTAGTGGACTGATGTTTTTAAGGAAAACTGAAAAATATTAAAATTATATATAAAAAAAGTACTACTAAAGGTCCAGCAAGAACAATCAATTTCTTCATTTTCCAGCTTCCCATTATTCAAACACCGCCTCCCTTTACCTTTCGCTACTCCCACACTATACGATAGCCACCCAAGGGCCCAATCACCTAGCTGGTCGGCTGGTGGCAAACGGCACACACACACCACGTTCCCACCCCGCGCGCGAGGCGAGGCGACCGCCATGCCTTCCCGCCTTCTCCAACAACTTCCGCCGCCGCCGCCTCCCCTCCTCTCCAACACCCACCGCCACCACCTCCTCCTCGCCGCCGCCGCCGGCGCAGCCGCCGCAACAGCCTTCCTGGTGCTGCTGCTCCTACTCCTCGCCGCGCTCCACCTCCGTAGCCGCCGCCGTCGCGCCACGCTCCCGTTCTCCCCGCTGCCGGCGCGGCCGCTCCGCCGCTACTCCCGCCGAGCCCTCCGCCGCGCCACGGGCGGGTTCCACGCGTCGCGACTCCTCGGCCGCGGCGCAGCCTCACCCGTCTACCTCGCCACCTTCCCCGACGCCTCCCTCGCCGCCGTCAAGACGTGCTCGTCCCCTCACGAGCTCCACCTCCTCGCCTCCCTCCCCGCCGATTCCCCCCGCCTCGTCTCCCTCCTCGGCTACTCCTCCTCTGACGGTGGGGTCCACCTCGTGTTCGAGTACCTTCCTAATGGCTCCCTCCAGTCCGCGCTCTTCGGAGACGGGAGGATTCTCCTCGATTGGCCGAGGCGGCTCGCCGTGATCCGTGACGTGGCGACGGCGCTCGCGTTTCTCCACGGCGAGTGCCAGCCGCCGGTGGTGCACGGCGACCTCAAGCCCAGCAACGTGTTGCTCGACGCCGATTTTCGCGCCAAGCTCGCGGATTTCGGCCTCGCGCGCTTCAAGACCCCCGATGCTGGTGTTGATGACTTCATGAGCCAGGAGCTCGGCGAGGCCGGCGAGCTCTTCGCCGCCACCGCCTCCGCCGGCGGCGGCAAGGCGGCGGACGAGTCCGGCTCCGGGCCGGCCGCCGCTTGGGGGAAGGAGTGGTGGTGGAAGCAGGACGGCAGCGGCGAGCTCGATTCCCGCGACTATGTCGCGGAATGGATCGGCAGCCAAATCTGCCCCGCGAGAAATCCGGACTGGGCCGACGACAACAATGACAATCACAAGAACTCCGCCTCCGGCACCGACGAGCACGCCACCGTGGTGGCAGCCTCGCCGGAGGACAAGAATGACGGCAATGCCGACAAGAAGCCGGATGCGACCAAGATGAGGGAGTGGTGGAAAGAGGAATTCTTCGAGGAGATGAGCAAGAAGGGAGCCAACAGCTTCGACAAGCGCCACGCCGGAGGCAAGCCGTGGCTCCGATCGACAAGCATGAACAACGGCAATAACGGCGACGTCGAGGCGAGCGGCGTGGACACGACGAGCAGCTTCAGGAGGAACAGGAAGAGAAGCCGGCGGCGAGGGCGGTCGGCCGGCAGCGGCGGCGGCGGCGGCGGCGACATGCTCAGCCGTGATCTGAGCACGACGACGAGCATGCGTGGCACGGTGTGCTACGTGGCGCCTGAGTGCGGCGTTGGCTGCGGCGGCGGCGACGAACTCCTCGAGAAATCCGACATCTACAGCTTCGGCGTGCTGGTGCTGGTCATCATCTCCGGCCGCCGTCCTCTCCACATCCTCTCGTCGCCGATGAAGCTCGAGAAGGCCAACCTCGTCAGCTGGTGCCGCCAGCTGGCGCGCGCCGGCAACGTGCTGGAGCTCGTCGACGAGAGGCTTGCCGGCGACGGCGGCGCCGGCGGCGGATACGACAAGGAGCAGGCCACGCTCTGCGTGAACCTCGCGCTGCTCTGCCTGCAGAGGCAGCCGGAGCTCCGGCCGGACAGCGCCGACATCGTCAAGATCCTCGCCGGCGAGATGGACCTCCCGCCGCTGCCGGTGGAGTACTCGCCGTCGCCGCGCGTCCGGCCGTTCCCGCGCTCGTCGCGCCGCAAGCAGCCGCCGGATGGCACAGAGTGATTTTGGTAACTCTGCTCGTTCAAAAGTTTTGATCTTTGGAGATCAATAACAATATGATTGTGTTCTTGCAGGAGATTTGACAAATTTTGTTGAATTTTGGTACTATTCTATTGTTTTTGTACATAGAAGATAGCAGCTTCTTCTTTTTTTGCCTAATTTAGCAATGGATTCTTTCGATGTCAATCCTAACAATTGATATTGCATCTCGCAAAAAAATTAGCAATAGATTTTTAGGACTTCTTTGTCAGTTTCAACAGGTTTGGCTAGACTGTACTGGTGTTATTGTTTTTTTGTTATGATTGTATTGTACATGGGAGGTGCAAATCTATCTTATCATGGAATTCTTTGCCTGTCAATTTCTTGGTGTATCTTGCTTGCAAGGATCATTAACATATTTCTGGATTTAATTGATTCCTCTCTTGTAAATGTTTCCTGTGCCTGATCTTAATAAATGAACCTTGGTCTCTATCAAAGGTGGAGAAGAAGAAATGAACAAGGTAGTGAGGAATCGAGTTGATAAGATATTTTCAGTGCTACATCCAAATTGCATAGGAAAGGAAGAACATTGCGTACTCCTTGTGTTAATATATCAAATATTTAGGTCAAACATGATACGTCTCTATCAATCTTCAGAAAGAAAAAGATATACAATAATGATTTTTTGAGATACAATAATGATTTGTAGCATGGAAGTCAACTCTTCTACATGAAAAACAAAGGTTTGGATTGCTTTCCCTCGCAAAAAAAAATGAAATACCAAAATTCTCTACTAAATAAGTTGTTTTATGTTCCTCAAATATTTGGTAACAACCATCCTGGAAAATCACTACAATTGGTTCAATTTTTTCACGCCATTCTCAATCCTATTTGCTGCAGCAAATGGAGTTTCTTGTACAGTAAGTAGCCATTATGTCACATTCAAAATCAGGCTACTTTCATAGGCTCAAAATGATCAAAAGGGTGACTTCATGCTAGAAGTTTCAACAAGCTCATTTTGCCAGGCATGAGGCATCAATGGTTGTTGTAGTCTTGTGTCAGTCAACATTTTTACCAACCACACGTCATGTTTTTTTCTTTTATCTTCCCTAAAGATTTGTTTACTTTTCCTCAAGGAGATAACTACAACCCGGGGGAAAAAAATCAGTAGATTTACCTTGTACATATGTGAAATTATTCCTAATGAATTGAAGTGAATCTTCTAGGTACCAACTCTAGTCCCTTGTTCCCTAAAATAAAAGAAAGTTACATGTAGAATTTCAGAAACCAAAACAACTTAACTTTTTCTTCCTTTCCATGCATGTCAATCGAACGATTACGCGTATGCTTCCTAAATATTCCTTTGAGCCCACTTGAGTAGGTATGAACAAAATTCATTCATACGCTTTGTCGCCCTGCGCCTTTTGAGGCCTTCACAGTTCATTCCTTCCTGAGACTTTCATAGCTCCCGCAAAATTCCATTCAGTGGGATGGTCCAAAAGTGTCATTCTGCCTTCCAATACCATCCAGATGACCCTCAATCAGCAGTAGCATTAGATTATTGTTGGAGATGGTGTTTCGTGATTGGTGTATGGTGATTTGTGGGTTTTACACTCAAAGTGCTGCCACAATACAATGTCGTGCTGTGGCACTCCCACTGCCATTTCCCTACCATTCCTCACTGCCCACATGACCTTTCCAGCTACCAATGCTGTCCATTACCCATTAATTTATCGCTAGCATTTGTTTGATTAGGGTGTGAGATGTCCCTGCACTAGACAGATGCATTTGCATATATGTTCAAGTTTGGCAAGGCAACTATCCTTTGTTACTACTGGTCAATGATTTATGTGGATGCTTTGCCTTGAGATATCATAAGCTCTGCAAGTTGATGTCTCTGAACCTGTGAAAATAACAGAGCTCTTGTTCTAAAATCTTAGTTTATTGATGCTTCTTGTACTAGCTAGCAGAAAACCACTGTCAGGAATTATCTAAAAGAAAAGGAAAATCCCTGTCAGGAAGCACTGTTTTCATCATCTTGAACATTGTGAGTACTGGTCAGTTCTTCTAGGACATAGTAACTCGACAAATAGAATGGTCAAATTTTGTTAAGACTAAAGCACCTAGACTACATGACCTGGCTTTCATGATGGACCAAATTGACCTGTAAGGCTGAAAAGTCTTTTTTGCAGTCAATTTTATTTGCAGGCCATGAAAAGAAGGAAAAGGTTACATGGTCCCTGATCTACCAAGCCAGGAAATGTTTGAGCTGTGATAGAGCCTTTTTGGCCATTAGCTGAAAGTATTTAAAAACTCCCATTGGATCCTACCTTACTAGCAAGTCATTAAAGATAATTAAGGATCTTTTAGGGTCAAAAAGTTTTTTAAAAGCGCAATTCTAGACCTGATTATTAAGGTTTCAAGAGATGATGTAAATCTTTGATGGGTAAGCAGCATTTCTAAAAGGAATGCTACTGAAGAAATGAGCGTCCAGGTAGTGTCTCTATGATAAAATAAAATACAGAAGGAAAAAGAGAGTACAAGTAAAACATTCTACTGCCATCCACTCGACCAGCTGACAAAAGCCAGATAGAGTACTTGTTTCCATGGTGACAACCGAACTTACGCACATCCTAATAAACTGAAACCTAAATAAAACTCCCTGTACTACTTCGGTTATCCCAGAGGGGCAGAGCATGCGACAGAAATGAATTGTTAATTTTCTTGAGAGAGAGAGAGAGAGAGAGACTTAGATCTGCAATGAAAATCATTTTCTATAATATTAAATTTCTATGTAATGAACTATTATACGACTTATATTTAACAGAATTGTGTTCTGGAGATCATGTCAACAAGTAATACTTGAGACCTTGACCTTGTCAACAAGACAACAACTAATGGAGTAATATATGTATAGTACTCCACTTTATTTTGAGAGAGCACATTTCTAACTACTACTACTACTAGGCACTAGCCGTAGTTTACTACTACTACTGCCATGAAGGCCATGTTTTGGAGGCTCTGTCCAAATATTCTATACTCTCATGTCTCTATCAAGACCTCTCAACAAATCGATCTATGAGCCGTAATTCCATTGGATTTGTCTACCTTGTTAAGTCTTCCCGTCGCACGTCATTTGACAGCCTCATCCATGTCACTGATTGACTCGATGAATTTCTCGCTTTTCAAAATTGTTTTTGAACGAATCGCTTTTTTTTCTCACATTTTTTTCCTAATAACATTAGCTAGAGCTATAGCTTCCTTCTACGGTTCTACTTCATATCTAATTTGCGACTGGTCCCGCATGAATTCATGCGATGGTGCTAACTCACCCTCGCTTCATATCTGTTGCAGATATGCCTGGATTTGGTGCAGGACAGCATGGGAGAATGCATAATTAATCACTTGCATAATTATTGGAACAAGAGTATTTTTTTTCAGGTGGTTAAGATATGTGAGACTTGTGATGCCAGCCAGAACACGAACACGGGATTACTGTTCATCAATGGCCATGGGCCATATATAGGAATGCTTTGACTTGCTGCAGTTGGAGGCTTGGAGCCTCGAAGGGTCGTTATGCGCGTATGTGTTGTATTTTGTATACTGCACAAGTTTGACCACAAAACAGCAAGGACTCCTCGTTATAACGCTGGAAATTTTCTTCTGTTTATGTGGAACTACAACCGGTTTTTGTCGGAAGCACCGGCTGCATGACTTTACCCACGAGAATTTAAATATATCTAGGTATCCATGAAAACAAGATGGGTTTGGAGTAGTTATTTAGTACGATCAGGATATAGGATCACTAAAGCCTGCAATGTAATTGAGAAAAAAAAAATCACATGAAATTCCTATGTTCCGAAACAACCCGAAAGTCCAATTTTACTTATCCAATAAATTACTGCGACTACATCACATATATGACCGAATCCTTTAATTAGATTGTGATGGTTATTTGACCAGTTTAAAATATGAGTGGAATTGTCGAGTTAGTAAATCAGACTATAAAGCACAAATTGTAAAGGGTTAATCAGATATTTTTTTACTTTTATGAAAGTAGAAATATAAACAAAGCCATCAATTGAAGTAGCTAGCGCACATGTGTTCTTTCCTTTTTCATATCAAACCCATATCGAGGGCAAGACCGTCACCTGGGTACGTATGGGTTCGGAACAGGAACGCCATTCGGTTTTGTTTCATGTGTTGTTTTGCTGCATCGACTTTGCACACCGTCCACATGGCAGAGCATGCGGGCTAGAGCCACCAATGATATCACCTCGTGTCACGCAAAGTTATTTGTTTGGATACAAGAGAAAAGAATATCAGGTGCTACCAGCACATCCAACTTTAGTAATTCCATCTGAATTAAAAAGGATATTCAGCTTAATTTGTTTTCCTCTAATTATACTTTATATTTTTATAGATACTTTTGTGTTCTAATTGACCTCTTCCCAAGAGCTACGATAATCGTCTGGTGAATTGTGTTATAATACAATATATGTTTTTCTTGAGTTTTATTTGTATTCCTGATTTCCTGTATATATGGCATGCTACCCTGGGATGTATTTTTCATCACCGGGTTTTCCTAATTTACTAGGACAAAGCAACTTAATTTGTCTTTTGATCTAGCTTAAGTAGAAACATATAAAAATATTAGGATGTTAACATGTTGGGCATGTTACCTGGAACCTGCAGCAAGTTCAAGCACCGTGTTTGGAGTCTGAAAAGGCAATGAGACAATTGTTAGCAAACCTTGATTAATATAAATGGCAATGTGCACCGCCGCGGCTCAAGGACTTCTTTTCATGACAGTACATCTAATTGTATACATCAGGTAGAGTTTTTTTTTCTCCTGAAAGCAAGTAGCTATCGTGGATAAAGTAAACATGCTGCCATTTCTGTATGTAGATTATGTTTTCTATTTAGAAAACAATGAATATTATGTTTTTTTAAAACACAATGATTATACTAGATGAAACATACATGCATACTCCTATGTGCTACAATTAAGTCCTCTAGACAGTTCTTCGGTACATTAGAGCAGCTTTAGTGCATGTTTAAATAATGCAAGCCAAAAAAGATGAACCAAACTATGGTTTGGTAGATGCAGAGTTAAGATCGAGTGGTGGGACCTACATTAAAAGCCTCTATTCAATCACCACCGTCTACACTCACTAGTTGTGTATGCATCCATCTACAAGTATATATTTGTTTAATTGGTGAAGTTTGACTTCATAGTAAGTATCTATTTTAGTTCTAACACATAACAATCGAATGCCACAATGTTGCTCTATTTGTTTTTTTTCATGATTCGATTTAAGCCATACACTGGAGATGCTCTTAATGGAGTCATGGGAATCTATTGGAGTTGAAATCATAGGTTTGTATACGTGCATCATAGCAATGTATAAATAGGGATTTGTTACGACAAAAAGGAATACACTAGTATCTATTCAAAATTAGTCCTTTCAGCCTTCATCCTGTCAATGAGTACAAGCCCTACATGTCAAACTCACTTACAATAGTATTTTTCTAATAATTTATCCCAAAGAAGATAGTTTGTAAATTTTCTCTTCATGTGTGTTGCATTCATTATTATCTATCATTGTTAGGGATGGCCGCAGGTCAGCGTAATTGGTGTCTCATTTTAGTTTAACCAAATAAACTAAGTTTTGTTTTTGACCCTTCAAAATAAAAGTTGCTCTTTTGTCAAAACTAGAACGGCCAACTATTATCCATGGGCTGACTCGTGTCAATCCTACTTGTATACCTGAATCATTGCTTGCAGAAACGATATGATTGTCAATGGAGTAGGAATACGTTATATTTGTGAATTTCATTTAGGTACAGCACATACATCTCAATAGGCGCGTTAGCTCTTCTACCGAAGAACATGGGAGGATCATTTGCATGATTGTATTCAAGTTTTCTTTTTCTACTAAATTTGTAGCCAACTTTCCAACGTAGATCATCAGTTCAGAGACTTCAGACATATGCCGCCATCATCGTCCATGCAGGCAAATCTAAACTAGGCAAAGATTCGCTAGATAGAACAGAGCAGGATACACCGGTTTAGGAAGAAAAAGATCGACAGAATAAATTAGTCTGAAACGTGCAATTCTATTGATCATTATGAAATTATCTTTCTCTTTTAAACACAGTAAAAACACGGAGGCTCATATTCATACACCCACTCACTCGTATGATGGTACATCTTAGCCTATTAATATATCTAAAGACTCGACCAATATATTTTAAGATTAAGATTGAGCATGGTGAAAATGCATGCTTCTATGTGAAGGGCAACAATAAATTGAGCAGAAGAGGAACTTGAGTGTGGATCTTGCAGACGGGCACTGACACAGCTATGGCGGTCGTACTTCCGCGCCACACGGCACAGGGTAGATTGCTGTGACGGTATACGAAGGAGGGCAACTGCGGACAAGAGGATTAGGGATGACAATGGTTTGAAAAGTTTCCGTTTGCGGACTTATTTTCGGAAATGGAAACGAATTTGGAATCTTTTTGTCAGAAACGGAAACGAATACGGTAAGGCTACTATCCGTTGGAAACCAGAATCGGGCCAGAAACTTTTCGGAAACGAAAACTTTTCATATACAGCTCTGCTCTGACTAGTTCAGCCTTCTAATGTTTAGATTCTATTAAGTATTGAGGAGGTTAGTTAGATGCCGTATTTTTCTAGTACGGTGTTTTAGATATGTTTGTCTTTTGCTTAATTATCATTTTTATTAGGCCATGTCATACTAATAATAAATATATATGAATATAATTCTTTTTTTTAAAAAAAAGTGAAGTGTACAAGTATTTGTGTTATTATAATTGATAAAAGTACAAATATTGATTTATTATTTTAGAAAAATAATGAGGTATATATGATTTGAGAAGTTCAGTTTGAGATATTTTTATATTCCGATAAATATCAGTTGCAGTATTTGATTCGATTCGTATTGGCTCTGTTTTCGTATTTGATAATATTTGATTTTGCTTCCGTATTCGGGTCTCTGATTCCGTTCGATTCCGAACAAAATATGAAAACGAAAATGACAGAGACTGTTTCCGTCTGTTTGCGAGCCGCTTTCATCCCTAGATAGCACTAAGCGGCATGCGCGATCTTGTCTGGATCAATGTGGCAAGCTAGAATCGCTGCAGAAGGAGAAAATTAAACCACGTGGCATCACAGGGGTGGTGGACCCACAAAATTCAACTTTCATGTATAGAAAGTTTTTGCGAAACAAATCGTACATTAGCAGTTTCAAAAGCGCGTGCAAGAAAAAGAAAAGAAAAAACATTGTTGTAAACGTCCAAATTGTCGCTGCCTATCAGTGGCGGAGCTGGGGTGGCCGGCAGGGGCCATAGCCACCCCCAACAATTTTATTTTCTCCTATTAGTATATCATTTTCTTATGAAATTAGTTCAACTCCTTTTTAGAAACCAAAGAAAAACCTAAAAGGAAAACAATTTCTTGTTTATGCAAGAGGATATTTGTGTAAGGACATAATAATAATGATATAATTAATGAAAATCCTCAATTAGAAGCTAGTAATAAATTAGAAGAAGATAAAGCTCTCGCTCCACCAGAAATTTAGAGATTAAATTCAGATAGCTAGCTAGTGTATATTTATATGAATAATGAAAAATTAAGACTAATTGCTAAATTTTTGAACCGTCAAGTATTTATTTGGCCTCTCTCTAATTTTCTCTCCAGCTCCGCCACTGTATGCTATCGAACGGGGCCTTAGTTGTACCTGGTATGAGCTTAACTGATCGTCGTTAATGCCACACAAGTTGTCAGGTCTTGTATTTCTAAGAACAAGTTGTCCGGTCTTGTATTTCTATGATCATTGCATCTGGATGACTGGATCAATAATTGACACTTGCACTGTGTAAACTGATGAAGGAAGAAAGTCTACTTTAGGTCCCTCAAAATTGTCGTCAAAGAGTTTAAAAACTTACTTAAACCACAAAACTAGATACAACGTGTCCCTGAAGATAAAAACCAAGTTAATTTAGATCCCTCAGCACTGTTCTCCTAGTAAAAAAAAGATTAAAAACGTGTGGCGCCCACATGTTAGTCTAACAGAAAAACATTTCCCTCCCTCTCATCCAGTGGTGTGCTTATGTAATGCTTACCCGGTGCACATGACATCGGGTAGCTCATTATTTTCAAGCTATTTTAGGCATATTAATCATTATATCACTCAATAATTAGACTATTACTATGTACTGGACCTCTGGTAATTTTTGTCCTGGCTTCGCCACTGCTCTCATCCCCTCCTTCCCACTGGCAACGTCGAACGCAGCTACACCGGAGGTGGCGAGGACAGCAAGGGCAGATGGGGAGAGGAGAAGCAGTGCCACCTCCTACTCTAAGCGAGGCCCGATGAGGGGGGACGACGACAGAACAATGAACAAGGGGGGTGGCGAGCGCGGACGAGGCCGAGGACGACGGGTAGGATGTTAGGAAGTAGGGCATGCCGGCCAGAGAGCAGATGCGGCGACGGACAAGTAGCTAATACAACCGGTCAATGTTGCAGCGGACATCGCTGGTCAACTCCACAAATGCAGCTGGCGGGCTCTTCGCCTGCTCCCCTCTCCCTCTACAAATGTGACAAGCGACGACGAGTGGCGATGGTGGTACGAATCCAGTGGCGAGGCCTCCCACCACCACGACAGATCCCCTCCCGCTAAATCCTGCAGGCATCATGATGTCGTCGGTGCCTTCATTAGGAGCCACGTCGAGATCGTCTTTGGGCAAGCAGTCGGGCGGTGTTCACCGAGGTCGTCCTCCATCGCCATCAGCCAGTGGTCTAAGAGGGAGGAGACAAGAGAAGAGCAAGCAAGAAAGAAGAAATAGGTGGATGAAGTGGGACCCCCACTAACATGTGGGTTTCACTATTTTTTTTCTCGTTTCACTGACATATGAGCCGTACATATTTTGTTTAATCTTTTAGTTTTAACTTTTTTCGTAGAGCCATGTCAATGTCACTTGCGCGCCATGTCAGTGGAAAATGAGGACAATACTATCGAGGGGCGTAAATTAACCTTGTTTTATAAGTTGAGGGATATGTTATATCTGGTTTCATGGTTTAAGGATGTTTTTCAAACTCGACAATAAATCTCTATATACGAATCCTAGACGTTTTGTTGATGTTAAAACAAATTAAACATGTGATCAATTGTTGATTACTCTAACTTCTACCTCTAACTTCTATTTGTAACTTCTTCTAATTGGGGCTATAAATAGACCCCTACATTATACATTACAGAACTAATGAAATTCACTTTTCACTTCTTCTCTACCGTTCATCTCTGCAATGAATTAGTCTAAACAGTTGAGCAGTGATTGGTCCACGTGGCTATGCTGAACTGAGGGCTTTCTCCTCATTCCCATACCCATCCGATCAGCAATCTACGGTCAGCAAGGGAAAAAAAATTCTCACGAGATCTCGGAGGGATCGTGAATCTTCCCAACCCGGGCCCGACGCCGCCACGTCGCTGCCCCCGTCGCTTAACTCCCCTCGCCGCAGTCGTTTCCTCCTCCCTGTCCCAGATATCCTCTCCTCACGGCGGCGCCTCCTCTCCACTGGTTGCCTTCAACTCCTCGCCACAGCCGGATCGACGCAGATCCACCGATGCCACCTCAAAGTGCCCCTCCGCTGGCCTCTCCCACCCCCATCGCTCGCCTCACCGCACTTCCAGCCACCATCATCGTCTTCCTCCTCTTATTCCACCATCCTGCAGAGCTATGGATGCAGCAACCCTCACCGGATTCTGAGGTTGCACGGTGGAAACCATGGTAGATTGGTGGATGAAGGCCTCATCAATTTGACCGAGCACAGCAGGAGGGTCCCCTTTCTCCGCCGGCGCCATCCCCATCCCCGTCGATTCCATCACCTCGCCGGCGGACACCACCTCCAACCTTTTTTGACGCCACTGGTACTATCAGTCAACTCCACATGGCCGTGGTCTGCGGGAGTGCGGGCAAGAGAGCAGATAACTGGTATTGGCCCTGACTTGAGATAAGCATATTGCCCTACCAGATTTATGAGAAGCTGATGGGGGAAATCATCTGAAAATCTTGCTAAATATGGCTCGACAAGCTGCCATTTGGGCTGATAATATATTATATGCCTCAAAAACTTGGGAGCTCATGAAGGCCAGGCAGTTAGTCAGGCACTTGCAGTTATATGAATCACTAACAATCCTGAAAAATTATCCAACTGAATTACTAATGAACTGTAGTTGCATTCCTAGAAGGCTAGAATCTATTGAAACTTCGGCTAGCTGTTAGAACTGGATATTGGATGAAGGCCTTTGCTGTTGGTTTATAGAACAGCCCTTTAAGTTGTACCAAACCATTAACTTTTCTAACAATTGCCCTTTTACATAGCATTTCAGGACCATTGAAATGCTGATAACGCATCATGATGCACCATCTAATCTCAGAACAGTTGCCACCAAGCTGAAAGGGATATTTGGGGTGGATATTGTTCATCTGTTGATTTTCACTAATATTGTCATATGTTCAATCTATACAACCAACAGCAAGAACCACAGTTCCGAAGCAACAAGGATGATAATCAACTTTTAGAGGTAGTCACGACATGTTTGGTGCCGACAGGAGGCATAAACACCACCCCTCAATCGGGTTACAATGGACCCATTCACCGATACAGAAGTCGCCATTTGTATTTCTTCCTATATCGTCCTGGATATGTTGCATCTGGACATATTGAGTGATCTTACTTGTTTTCCAGATTGAATGTTGAGAGAAAAAAAAAACTATTGGATTCACATGCACCAAAACAAGAGTTTATTTCCTTTATAGCATCAGCCTGTAATGAGGTGACTGCAGTCTGTTTTTGCTGCTCATGAGCCTACCAAGAGTTCAATTGCAGTTATTTCTGAATGTCACACCCAAAAGCTCAACTCAAAGCCTCATATTCGATGTCTGATGTCAATATTCACAGTACATTAAAATTGTAATAGATTCACATTGCTGCAGACAAAGGAACTGTAGATGCCTCACTGATATGGTCATCTTCATTCCGTGGAATAATTGTATCATTTTAATTGAATGCCGTATGGTTTTTATTCTTTCTTTCTCTCTCTCTTTCTTTCTTTCTTTCTTTCCCTAAGACCAGCACAAAAAATGTTTGAGGATATTGTATTTGGATTTTGTACAGTTTCCTTCCCTACGTCTAGGGTCGATTGCTGCAACTGAAGCCTTGAGGCAAAGAATTGATTTTCTTTGTCATTGTTTTCGTCCTGGTATTGCTGAATCAATGGCTCAAGGTTATAGATTATTTGTGATTGTTTATATTTAGTTTATGAGCCGTTGGTAATATGATAATGTTGCTACATTTTTGTTAAATAACATTCAGTCAATATTAAAGCAAGAGTTTATTTCCTTAATGGCAGCAGCCTGTAATGAGGTGATTGCACTCTGTTTTTGCTGCTCATGAGCCTACCAAGACGTTATTTCCTTTACCGGGTTGTGCTTAAAACATGTTTGCTTGTATGTGGCTATGCACTGCGTCCGTTTCTATAAAAATAAATAAATGGAAAAAGAACTAAAAAATTAATAGAAACAGTAAAATCATTTTACCTGAAAATAAGAGTTGATAAATTGTTTTCTGTGAAACATACCTTTTATATTATGCATTATTAAAAAATTTCATGATTTTTAGTTAAATACAATGTGCTACATATTAAAAATAAACAATATAACACAAAATTTACGTGTCCCAAAACTAGATTCATAGGCTATTAAGAAGACGCGCCAATAGGCGCATCAATTTTTCTAGTTGAGTACCTAAACTGGACTTTAAGTATGAGCCATCAAAAGGGAACAAACCATTGCAATTAACCTCTGGCTTCATCTTCGTCTAAAAGGCTGCAGGAAGCAGATCCTCCACTGACTTAATGGGCCACAGGCCCTAGACAGTCAATGTTAGTAGGGCTTGTTACAGATGTGTCACCTCTTGCGACTTGTCCTGGACCGTTTGCACGTACAAAAATTTCGGGATTTTTAAGTGCAATATATCTTTCCGCTGTAATTATGCTACTACCTCCGTCTCAAAGGAAATTAGTATCACATGTGACACATCGTAGTAATATAAATACGGACAGATTCATAGTATAAGATATATCATCCATATTAGATTTTCGTATTTGGAGATAAGAGGGAGTACCTAATAATAATGCAACCCTCTGTTTCATATTGTAAGACGTCCTACTATAGAAGTAGAACGTCTTACAATCTGAAACGGAGGGAGTAATATGTAATTATCAAAGGTCTGTTGAGTTTCTTATGGCTCTTAGCGTAAACATGATCACCTTTTCTTATGGCTCTTAGCCTAAACATGATTACCTTTGTACGGAAATTTGATTTACTGACCTTATTGTGAAGCCATCAACTCCTTTCGATTTTCTTACCTTTTCTTACCTCTTCTTTGATTTTCTTCTTGATTGATCGCCCAGTTTGAATGTCGAGGAGATGCACTACGCCCTTCTTCCGGCGCTCAATTCGATCGGGCTAGCTTATGATGAGAACATCACTACCTCGGATACAACCAAGTCTACAAGCATGATTGAACCAAAGGTGAATTCATTCTGTTTAATATTTACTTTCGATAGA
>CM002486.1:6989948-7030789 GCA_000325765.3 Leersia perrieri
AAGATGTGCATGATGAATGAAGTTGATTGGAGACCAAGTCAAGTACTTCTCCAAGTAGTTGCGTGGAAGCCAGTTCGGCCACCCGATGCAGCATTGACTTTCAACGGCCGCCAAATCTTCAAACGAACTCCGTTTCTGGCCCATGAGTACTTGATGGAAAGGTTTTGGAGTCCTCTTTCCAACGGATCCAGCCTTGTAACCAAATTCCATTCGAGTCAACGGAAATCACGAAAACAAGACGCTACATCTCCAATAATGGGCCTATAGGCCTGTAACTTTGTTTGGGACCCTGGTCCAAGAGGGGCCCAAGTGGGGTGCGCCCCAACCTGGTGGAGCATGACCCTAGGGAACCCTAGGACGTTCTCCCACTCATTTAAATAGTTAGCTACCCCTTCAGGGTTATTTGGGGTTGTGTTAATTGTAAGTTTAGCCATTGCTACTTCGCTTGCAGCGCACGTGTCGGCTAGACCGTCCGTCTGCTTGTTCGGAACCCCACTTTATCATGTATCGATCTATATTTGTGCGTCTTGATTATCTAACAATTTAGTTGCTTTTATCTTGTTCTTGCTTGTTCTCGATTGCTTGCAGGAATAGGGTTGATCTGCACCGGCAAGATCAATAAACTCTCGGAGAGGTGTATCGATCGCTAAGGCGCAACACAACAACGTCTCATACGGTTGTAGTCGGATCGTCAACGTTTCTCCCAAATCGTAGTTATCTCAACTCACCGAAAGATCGGGCCACCCTCGTACACATCAGCTTAGGTTAGGGTTTAGAGAAAGAGTCAGGGCTAATCCTTTCTCTACCTTTGCTTCCCTTTTATAGTTGGTGGAGGCTGGGGGCAACTCCAACTTTGCCTCCTTGGTCGACTAAGGAGGTTGGTGGAGAGGAAGTCGGTTTACCGATCACAAGCCGACTTCCCTCCTTCAGAATTTGGTGGAAAAAATATCTTCTCATATTTTATGTCGGCAAAACCGAAAAATCAACCAACAAGGTCAGCATGAAATGAGAATGACTATACGTACTATAATTGTCTGACTTACGTACGACGCGGTTAAGGATGCATAGCAGTGCTTGCATGAAATATTCCATAAAAGATAGAAGTACCGTAGGATTTGGCATTTTGGCTGTGGTAGACTGGTAACATCGTTAGAAATTTTAAGAAAAAAGAAATAAATGTTTTCTTTTCTTTTCTTCTACGAATCGAGGGAAAACTGTACAAGAGTCTCCTAGTGTTTATATACAGCTAAAAATATTTAGAAAACCGAAAAATAGATGTTTTCATTTTTTTTTTATTTGTTTGTTAGTTGCCCCACACGCGCACTTTCGTTTGAAGATTTGCTCCATCCGATTTGGCATACAACACACATGCTCGCTATTTGCATTATCCCCAATATCTCACAGATGATGAAAATGGATGACAATTATTTGTCGGACAATGCATCTTAGCTTAATTTTCACTCAGCGGTAAAAATTGATGCACAAACAAGGAAAGAAATTAATTAAACGGTCCTCAAAGTCCACCCAGCTTGCATCCTTACAAGAACGCTCTGCCAGGTTTCATTTCCCCAATAAACATTTCAGCTTATCAATAGCGCGACAGAACGCAGTTGTCCGAAATATGACCCCAGGCTTTCATATATCAGATGCTAAATGGCTAAACTGAAAGGGGAACATAGAAGTTCAATATTTTCACTGCAGTACTATCTTTAATGATAGTCGCATTGTAGGTCAACAAGTACAAACCATTCAGACAGAGAGACATGAGATTACTCGGCATACGTATACAATTAACTCTGCAACAACCACTTGATAGGCCGTGGTCCAGGGGCTAAATCCAAAAAGAAAAATTAAAAAGAAAATGAAACAAAAATCACTGAGCTAGCTATGATACCTGAATCATGGGATAACAAATCGCCAGTTCATCTTAACTACCAGCTTTGAAACCTCAAAACTGAGGCCACAGGCAACTAAGCTTGAAGGACATTCACTGTCCGCAGGATCAGCACATGCTGTGGCAATAAAGAATAAGGCAAGAGAGCTCTCTTTACTCGATCTTGACAGATGAGTAGATCAGCCTAGTGAACAGGAAGCAAGCGTAGAATCCAATTGTACCAGTCAAGGCAAAGAAGGCATATGAGGCAATAAGCATGTAGCCGAAGTACAGAACGGCTGACACGAATTTTGTGATCTCCAGCTTCGTGAAGAAGTAGAAGGTTGCATACAAGAACAAGTAGATAGCAGAAGATCCCGATGTCAAGTATGACCTCCACCACCATAGATAGTCCTCGCTGCACAGCTGGAAGTAGCAGAGCACGATCGAGATCTCAGCACAGGTTACGATCAGGATCAGGAACACGAGAAAGAGGAACCCAAAGATGTAGTAGAACTGGTGCAGCCAGATGGAGGTCAGGATAAAGAAGAGCTCAATGAACACAGCACCAAATGGAAGGATTCCTCCAATCAGAATCGAGAAGATTGGGTTCATGTACCAAGCCTGCTCAGGTATCTGCCTGGGTATCTTGTTTGTTTTCACAGGATCTTCAATTGCAGGCTTCTTAAAGCCAAGGAAACTCCCAACAAATACTAGGGGCACTGAGATCCCGAACCAAAGGAGGACAAGAGCAAACATTGTGGTGAATGGAACTGCACCTGAGGACTTCTGCCCCCATATAAGAGCATTCAGGAAGAAGAAAATAGCAAATACACTGCCAGGGAAAGTGAAGGCTGTCCTCAACGCAATGTTCTTCCATTCTGCGCCCTTGAACAACTTGTAAAGACGTGAAGAAGAGTAGCCAGCGAGCAGTCCCATGAATACCCAAAGCAAGAGCATCGCTGTCATCAGTCCACCCCTATTTGATGGAGAAAGGAATCCAAGGACTGCAAAGACCATAGTGACAAGTAGCATGCCGAAAAACTGAACTCCGGTACCAACATAAACACAGAGCCAGTCTGAGTTTGATGGAGGCCTGAAAACATCACCATGGACAAGCTTCCATCCTGTTTCTTCTTGAGCTTCTTCCTGAGTCTCAAGCTGGTTATACTTGGAGATATCCCGGTAAAGGGTTCGGAGCATGATCATTGCAACCATTCCAGAAAGGAAAAGGACAATCATGAGGGAATTCACAATGGAAAACCAGTGGATTTGGTCATCTGTCATCAGTAGATAGGTATCCCAGCGAGAGGCCCACTTGATATCACTCTCCTGCAAATAGACAGAGTAACAAAATATTTATACTCCATCTAGTGCACACTGAACAATATCTGCAACTGTTTACTTAGAGCAGATGGATTGAAAACAAGTGCACAAAAATCTAACCTTGAAATCCACATCATATGTAAATATTATGTCTTTGCCAACTTCAACCTCCTGGGGAGAATCAGATGATGTAATTATACGCTTTGCATGAGGATCACAAGTGGTCAGGCGGGTCTTCTTGTCGTTCCACTGCCCTTCATATTCATGTTTAACACTGCAGCATGTCATAATTTTTAGTTAAAATTTAACAGCAGGAAGGACTGTCTATATTGAATACTTCATAACCCTACTTGAGTATACTTGTTTTAATCATAATCAGCATACCTGTATGGTTTCACTTCAAAGGCAACTATCCTAGAAACATCCCTTTGGGCATCCCTGTGATACTTCACAGTAAATGACAGATGATTGTGGATGAAGCTCTTTTCATCCTTGCTCTGACCAGCACAAAGAAAGAAAGGGAAGAAAGCAAACAGTATAAGAACTTTGCATTTTCATAGCAGTTATCAATATTAATATTTACACTTACCCCTGCATATTGTCCTTTGGCTCCAACATGGAAGCCATGCTGATAGAAATAGGCACCTTCTTGGTCCATTCTTTGAATAGGAACAACTAGAGGAAGATTGTCAAGAATCCTGTTGAGAGAATGAATGTTAGAATTTTGACAGCCACGGATAAGCTAGTAATCAAGAAACCAAGTTATAAGCATACATGTTCACACGGTACTCGTCTTCAATCTTTTCCTTGAGAACCTTTGCTTCCTTCTCCCCTACAGAAATCTTGCAGACTATTTGACACATCTGAGGCTCTCTCATTTCAAACTGTAAATAAATAAAGGTTAGAATTAACCAGGGATAAATTTACCAAGAAATGATCAAACAAAACACAACAGTGGGTGACAAACCGTGTATGGAGAGTTCTCAATGCGATCACCGCGAAGAACTTCACCAAGATTTTCAGCACTGTCAACTATAGTATCCGGCTTGCAGAATGGGAGAGAATAATAAGAGTAGGGAAGCTGGGTCTTGATTGATGTCAATTTGTTGACTTTCACTTGAAGGGGATCTTTCTGTAACATAGAATACCATTATAGTTAGAATTATCAAGTAGTTTGACTAGTACTTGCATCTTGATGCCTACTGAAATCACAAACTCTGTTATCTGTGAGCATGACATGTGCCCCCAACACTAAAGCGACATCATGAAGCAAACGTAGCCTCACCAAACAAACCATAAAACAATTTTAAACACTTGAGTGCCAGAAAAGTATAACTAAATACATTTTTCTTTGGGAGGTGGTGAAAAAAAATCATACTATTATACAACTTAAACTATTGTCAGATAGTAGAACAAATAAACTTGTGACTCCAAGTCTCCAATTGCCAAAAGCTAAGTTTGTATTTTCATGTCCTACTCTCATTCTACAAAGAAAAAAAATACCAATCAAATTTCCCAAAATTATGCAGCACATAATAATTTAACATCACCGACAGCAACCGCAATCAAACATCCAAAATCCAACAAGCTTATACAATGGTGCCACGCCACCTTATACACACAGGCATGTGTGGACGCAGCACCTAGCCATTTTCCAGACCCGCACATTGATCAGTACACCTGACAACGCTCGCGGTATCGTTCAACGCGCGTGTTCAGAATGACTGCAGACGCTGAACGCAAAACATGAATCTAGCGTGAATTTTCTCACAACACAGATATTCCTAACGCCACCTGCATTGCGCGGTGACTCGCGTCCTAATATGACCCCACCACCGACACCCAGATCTCGCGGTGGCGCAACGGCGCGGCCGCAGATCTGGCCACCCTAACCCCAGATCCGAACCACAAGCTACGATTCCAAAGCGAGTAGACACCGAAGCGAGAGATCATCAGACAACGAGGAGGAGAAAGGGAGCAAGTAGGGAGCGCGCACGCACCTTCTCGAAGTCGTTGGGCGCGACGCCGGGGAGGTAGAACCCGGCGGCCGGTGCGGCGAGGCAGAGCGCGGCGAGGGCGACGGCCAGCGCCGTCGCCGCCGCCGGCGAGATCGCCATGGCGGAGGTGTCGGGGCAACGAGCTCGCGAGGAGAGAGAGAGAGAGAGAGAGAGAATGGCAAGACGAGATTGCGCTTTTCCGTTGCGACGAGGGTGCTGTTTTAATGGAGAGAGGTGGCCGCGACGAGACGAGGATGCCGAGCCACGCCATGCTCCGCGCACACATGCCTCTCCCTCTACATTCCAAATCACGTCACTGAAAAGTGGGTCCAACCTCATTTCACGAACATTCTGGACCCACATGTCTGTGAGGTAGTGTCCTATCCCGTTCGTGACCTATTTGTGCCCTTAGCGTTATATATCCAGGAATACTGCCTTTACCGGTATTTTTCGCGGTAGATGACATGCGGGTGGACCGACATGTCAGTGGTGCAGTAAACAGAAGTAAATCGAATCGACGGAACCTGTAAGCAACTGACATGTAGGGTAACAAGAGCGGCAGATTCTGTGGCCCACATGTCAGTTGGATACGGTGTAGGATGGGTAGCCATCGTGGTGGTGTGTGTAGCAAGCGGTGGCTAGGGACGGGAACGTCGCAACGACGTGGGGGGCTTTGCTTGCGTTCGTGCCAAATTCAGGCAGGTGGGCCCCACACGAGCCCATGTTGTGGCCCACTTGCCAGTGGGTACGGTTAGGTGCGCGGCCACAAAGTAGGAAAAAATGCTGGGCTGGTTGGTGATGTCGTCGTTGCGATGGTGGGAGCACGAGCTGGACATGGACGCCGAGAACTAGTATATGTCATTTTTACTCGCTGACGTGTGGGGCCATCACTTCAGTTGGGTCCATCGGTCGGTGAGAGTGAGTTTGGGAAATTCCGTGTCTGCAGGAAACGGAGAGGAGATCTGTCGGTGGCGATCGGCGATGCTCCACTGCACTGCAGTACTGGGTTGCCGAATTGATGTTTGCTTTCGATGACATGTGGGTCCAGCATTCGGAAATCAGCAGTGGCTAGTGCACCTAAGTTCATTTTTCTATTTATTTCTTGAATACTTCAACCAAGTCATGTGGTAAGTTCGTTACCTTGGCACTTAGGAGTAGCACTCCAATGCTTTGACTAGGATCCTAAAATTTTATTGCCAGTACATTGAAGCGGCCATGTCAAGTCTTCATCGATCTTCTTTTTATTCAGTCCAGTTGCTGTTGAAGTGTTGATTCAGAGAAGACTGGATTCTGTGAATGCTAGGAAGTAGGAACTGTATGTTGGCAAATAATGCCACTTCCTTCTCAAAAAAGTGTGAGAGTTGGCAAATAATGCCAGTCCTGAATTTTATGTTCAAGACTCAAGAGTGAATTTACATCCTTATTGATACCAAAGGCATCATGATTTCATTTAACTTTTTTCGTACCTTCTATAATCTCAATGCTGAAAAAAAATACTATTGTTCATAATAAAGAAATATCAGCTCCTCAAATGCGTTAAAAATATCTATGTTTAAACAATGGGGAACAAGTTACAAGCTATCTTGCACGTTTGTGTGGTAAACGGGCTTTTAGTTGTATTTCTTTATGATTCATTTATGCCGTTGATTGTACTCAAAACTTTTCTGTTGAAGTTAAAGGCACCGATTCCCCGTTAGCTAAAAGAAATAAGTCATCTCTCCGTGGAAGCAGAGAGAGAATTTCAATAGCTATAAACTGTGGGCTTAATTTGTAACTTAAATGAAATATAGATATCATCAGTTTTCCATTGACAGAAACTGCAAAGTATTTGTAAGATAATTTTTAAACATAATTTTAGTCACACCACGTATATGCGGTGTAATTTACTCCCCCCTTTTGCTTTTGTTTTTCAAGATGGAAGTAAATCAAGTTTGTTGATCATGCATGATCATCACCCACCTTCCTCCAACTAATTCGCCGTTGATCCATGTCGTGTGAGCACGTCACGAATTAATATTAAGCACCACTAATCCACAAGTACAACACCGTGAAGCCTGAGTGACGTCCAGACATCAAACGCGATGTAACATTAATTTCACGGATCGATGCATGGACGATTTTTAAAGTTCTATTTTAGAGTTTGACTCAAGTACCTAGAAATACCCCTGAATTTTTAAGACAATGCCAGAGCATTGGACCGGTGGCCAGAGCATTTTTTGGCAATTTTGTTTTTCACTGACTCGCGGCATGCATCTGATTTCTCATTGAACTCCTTTTATTATTTCACTGATGTTGGTCATTAGAAATTACTAATTCTGGAAAACTATGGGTCAATTTGGTTGGTTTAATTTACTACCCTCTTAACGTCGCTACTATACGCATGGATAACTTTACCACAACATAATTTGCCAAAGTTATGACAAGCCACACGCAAAATATAACCAACGAATTGTTCGCGCACAACTATGGCAAGAGTTGGCTAAAAAATAAGTCTATGATGCTTAGAAAAATATGGTGTGTATCAACTATTACATGTAAAAGTGTGGCTGAAAATCAAATCGTTCATATGTGATTCATCTAGGCTAGTCTTTGTTAGGTTGCGGAGATGCAAATGAGGTTGTTTGGGTTCTGAAAAGTGAGCCGATACGCGTCTACACCTAGGTGCCAATACTTGCACCCTCATGAACCGGGCTTGGTTGAGGAGCAAATTAGAGAAATCATGTCCTTTGTTTGAATGGGCGTGCAGGAGCATAAAAATGTTATTATTTACAAGTAGAGGTACTCAAATACGGTTCGAAAAAAACCAACTGGAAGCATAATAAAGCTTAGGCCGTGTTTAGATCCCAAATTTAAGACTTCAAAAATATCACATCAATGTTTGGACACATATTTAAAGTAACTACTAACAAAACAAATTATATATTCGGACTATATACCGCGAGACGAATCTTTTGAGCCTAATTAAGCTGTCATTAGCACATGTTGGTTACCGTAGCACTTATGACTAATCACGAAGTAATTAGGATCAAAAGATTTCTCCGCAGTGTACAGTCGGAATATGTAATTTGTTTTGTTATTAGTATACGTTTAATATCTCAAATGTGTGTCTAAATATTGATGTGACACGTTTTGGCCAAAAATTTTTTAATATAAACACACCCTTACTACAAAAATAAAATGGAACATCGTCACTGCCACCGAGGTTCACAAGAAAATGGCTACAATGTTTTCAACGGGTTATGACGAACACGTCGATGAACAACCCTACTTACATGTACAACACGATGCGCAAAACCAAATATATCATACAATGTAAAGAGAAAATAGACACATCTCTTAAATCTATCTTTAACATTGATTATTTTTTAAAGTTACACAGTACAATCTAGACACTCACAATGCACGCACATAAATCCTACCCCTACGAGCATCTTCAAAGACTGGGCCGATAAATTCTTGAGATTGATGAAGCTGCCACAGGCGTCTCGTTGTTGACAGGTACGTCACTTACCACTGAAAACTTACCACTGAAAGTACATAGCCGTTAAATCCAGAAATATTCCTAGAAAATTCGTTCCCATGCTTACTACTAAAAGCACAAAGCTATCAAATCCTAAAAAATTTGTTCCTGCGGAGAATGGAACCCAGGATTTTCGGTGCTACTAAGGCTCTTGAAACTACTAGGCTACAGACCCGTTCGCCTTTTAACATAGATTTATGAATGGGCATTACACAGTAAGTATTACATGACCGAGTTCCACATTACACCATTCCGCCACATCAGAAAAGAGTATGAACCAAAAAAGCAGAGCAAGGTCCAGAACAAAACAAGACCGAATGGCACCATCATCTTGCACTTTATCCTCCCTCCTCCACACATCCCAAACCCACATCCAAACCTCCCCCTCCTTCCACACACACAAAAACTGAAAAACACAACAATAACAATATCCAAAGCAACCCATCAGCACACACACTCCACACTCTCGCAACGCAACACAAACAATGCAGACGCCAACCATGTCGACGTCCATGGCGCCCACGCCGCCGGCGAAACTCCCCGCAAAACAATGCTGTTTCTGCGGCACCACCACCACCACCAACAACCACCTAAACCGCCGCGGCAGCCTAGCCATCGCCGCCTCATCCGCCAAGAAAAAGAACCCATGGCTCGACCCCTTCGACGACGGGCCCGACGACGAGTTCGACTACCGCGGCGTGTTCTCCGGCGGCAAACAGGAGGAGGACCCGCGCCCACCGGAAGACCCGTCCAACCCCTACGGATTCCTCCGGTTCCCGCAGGGGTACAACCCGGAGCTGGACAGCCTCGCGTCCAAGGTGCGCGGCGACGTGCGGCGCGCCTGCTGCGTCGTGTCGGGCGGCGTGTACGAGAACGTGCTGTTTTTCCCCGTGGTGCAGATGCTGCGGGACAGGTATCCCGGGGTGCTGGTTGATGTTGTGGCGTCCGCGAGGGGGAAGCAGGTGTACGAGATGTGCAAGAATGTGAGGTATGCGGATGTGTATGACCCTGATGATGAGTGGCCTGAGCCGGCCGAGTATACGCACCAGCTTGGCGTGTTCAAGGTACACACACGGACACACCTTATGCCGTGAACTCGTAGTTAGTACTACTTTCTCCGTCCGAAAAATATAAGAACCATGTTGTGGCAGCTGCGAACTAGTGGTAGATAGTAGTACAAAGATTACAATGGTTGACTTTGCACGTGTCTTTCCGAATGTTGCTGTTACGGAGACTGGTCATCTCAAGTACGAATTTCAGGACCTAGTGAGATACTCTCCTCTCTCAATAGCCATGGAAAGAAAAGGAAAAAAGAGCCTGAATAACCTAGTCACATCTGTTATATTTTGAGACGCAGGGATCGAGTACATAAATTTTACATTGATTTCAAGAAATCTCGAACAAATTGTTTGCGGTGCATGTTTCGAACGGACACAATATGCACGAAATATCATCAGAACTAGTTGACATTGTGAACTCTGGTCATGTCACGTATGATTCTAAAATGACTAGTCATTTCATATGATTTTTCTATATAGTAGGCATAACATATCATATGGTTTTCCTTGATAGTAGACATAATAAACCATGACCATCTGTAGTATCGCATATATAAGACTACTTATGTTGCACACAACCCGAGGACATGCCCAGCATTTTGATTACATTTTATCTCGCACGAATAAAAAAACTGAAGCTGATTTGTGTTGAGATTGGCAGAATAGGTACTATGATCTGATTGTGTCCACCAAGTTGGCCGGGATAGGGCACGCGCTCTTCCTTTTCATGTCGTCGGCTCGTGACAAGGTCGGCTATGTTTACCCCAACGTCAACAGCGCCGGCGCTGGACTGTTCCTCACAGAGATGTTCAGGCCACCGACGACCAATCTCGCCGACGGCGGCTACAACATGTAAGATCATTTTCTATGCGGTTTCGCCTCCCCTTGATTCATAACCGTTTCCCACAACTGAAATAATTTTATCACTACTGTTAATTTAGGCAGACAAAATGTTATGTTGTAATTTTGTAATTGACATTTTTAAAAGTTTAATTGAAGCTTGTTCTAAACATCAAATATTTATCACTGTATAGCCATTCTTATGTTGTGCAGTTGTAATTTTGTTATTGACAAGGCTTTAAAAGTTTAACCGAGTCTTGTTCTAAACGTAGAATATTTATGACCAAAAGGAGAATAACCTTTGATGGCCAAAAGGAATTGGGGAATTTTGATCCATTCTTATAAGTCTTGAGCTGAGTGAATCATGTAAAAATTCATGTGAAATACTAGTACCATCTGATTTTGAAAAGCAACTGGATGGGTCAGGTACCAGGACATGCTGGAGTGGATCGGCCGGCCGGCAAAGGGAGTGCCGCAGCATCCGATACCGCCGTTGAGGGTGTCCATCTCCAAGAAGCTCCGGGCATTTGTGGAGGACAAGTATAGCCGGGCCGGCGTCGAGAAGGGAAAGTTCGTCGTCGTCCACGGCATCGCCTCTGACTCCGTCGCCAATATGAAGTCAAAGGGAGACGACGATTGCCTCCTCCCCCTCGAGCACTGGGCAGAGATCGCCAAGGAGATCAGGTTTCACTTCACTTCACTTCTGGTTCTGCTATTGTTGTTTGTCACACTTGGCATTATGACAAGAAACACTGAAGAAATTTATCGTGATGTGAAGAAATTAATGGTGTGTCTTGGCAGCTCTGAAGGCAGTGGTCTGAAGCCTCTGTTTGTGATCCCTCATCAGAAGCACAGGGAAGAGGTTGAGGAGATTGTGGGGAAGGAAACTAACATCCTGTTCATCACCACTCCTGGACAAGTAGGCTCTTTCTTGATCATGCTCCTTCATGGCAGTCATCATCAGCTCAATGTTTGTTTTTGTGATCCATGTTCAGCTCACCTGCCTCATCAACGACTCTGTTGGCGTCGTCGCAACCAACACCGCCGCCGTTCAGCTCGCTAACGCCCGCGACAAGCCATGGTCAGATCAACTGAGCTTTTGCAATGGTTCAGACCTTCAAATGTGAATTACAGCGGATGAATTGCTCATGACATTGGTGTTTCCCTTGATCTTGCAGCGTGGCTCTCTTCTCCTCCAAGAAGAAGGCAAAGCTGTTCCTACCATACGTGGAGGAGAAGAAGAGCTGCACCGTCATTGCGTCGGAGACGGGGAAACTAATCGACATCGACATTGAGGCCGTGAAGAAAGCAGTGAAGGAGTTTGAGGCTGCACCAGGCTTTGCATTGGCTCAAACATGATGACCAGCATCATCATCATGGTTGCATTGTAGATAGATCTGCACAGTGACAGTAAACTCGTCTGAGCAGCAAAAGCTCCTTACCTGATTCAATGTGCTTTCTAGTCCTCCACCGTTCAGCTACATAGCCAGTACATAATCACGATCGTCATACAAGATCCACATCCACCTCATGATATGCCCAAAAAAAGAACATTGAAGCTCACCTTTGTCCTTTGTGCTTCTGTTGCTCTCTTTCATAGATGGAATTGGCACACACATACATTTATATGATACGACACCAGATACAATCAACATATCACGAAACAGATCAGCTTAGATGTGCAATGAATCCGAGCAGAGCCCATATGGTACTAAGATCACCCCCCACACATGGAGTTCTCTGGTCTCCTTGCTGCTTAGCCTCAGTAAGCGATACAGTACCTATACACACTAGGGGTTTGGAAATCTATACACGGGGACAACTGTAAATTTCATAGCTGCTCGTCTATCCAATGGTGCTCCACAGAATGCCGACCATCATCTCATGTACAGAATCTAACACAACAATATCTCCCCGAACAAATAAATACCACAAACTAATACATTAATCGAATCAAGCCTAACCTCACAGGATCAATTATTTTGGACTGGAACTACCGCGGAAGTATCTTTCAAGAGGGTATTCTTCATGTCATCGGAATTAGTTTTAACGCTGAGGAGGGTTGGCGCAGATTCCACCACCTTCTCACCACTAACTTCGGAAGTCTTGTCCTTAGTGGACTCATTGCCACCATCCTTCAGCTTGCTGATTGGTTGTTTCTGATCATCAGTTGAAGTCATTGTGCTGGGTTGCTCAGAGGTTGTCTCTGCTGGGATCATCGGGACAGGCCCATCCCTCAACTCACTGCTGCTTCTAAACGGTTGATCATGGTTATGCTTACCTTCATAGGTCACAACCATATTGTTATTATCATCTGGTGCCTTTTCAACATGCTTACGGACAGGGCAACCATCATGCGTACAACGGTAGTAGCTCCTGCATAGAACAAAAGGATCAATAGGAACTCACAAAAATTGCAGTAGCTCCTGTTTGGTTAATCATTTGTATACTTATGACCATTCTCCACAACATATAAACTTTTTGTACATTCTACATAAAATGAAATGAAAATGAAAAGTTCTTTTTTTTTCAGTATTGACAAGTCTACTGCCAATTAAATGGTACAGTGTAAAACAGGACATCTTGTAAAATACAATAGGTATTTGTTTTCTTCAGAAAAAAAACAGATGCAAGGAAAAATAACTGGTTTGATCACAAGAAAAGCTTCATGAGGTAATTTGTTGCATAGGGATTTTATATCAATTTCTCAAGTCAAAAGATAACATTTATATTAACCTGTACCTTCATTATTTTGCAACTCCTATATTTGTGCAACTACTTGGGCTGTGCAAGCAGGACTCATGCATGGTTGCATTACTCAGAAAGATAATGATTAGCACATAAAATACATGAATGCTATTTATTTACAAAAAAAAGCTAAACATTCAGTGAAGATGGTAGATTGGAAGCGGAGCAGCATACAGGAAGAAAGCTGGTCCATCATAAACAATAAAGAGACCATCACATTGATTTTCCATCAATGGACTGGCTGCACTGGTGTACTGGGCATTGTTGTGACACTCAGTGCATGGCACTGCGACACTAGCAAGATTAAGTAGAAAAGGAGGGATGTCTACATTATATAGTTAAGATAATGACACATCAATCCATGCAAATTTTGAATTTAGTTTTAACATCAGGAGATACATTTGTTTTTAACAAAATGACCATCTCCAATCATCACCAGTGTACAAACCTAGCATTCAGGTGCGGGGATCATAAGTTAGGACACAATTTAACTATCTACTGGGCTAATAAAATAATAGATGAAAAAAGTAGCTCGTCAGTAGGCTAATATCCACAGAAATAACAAGAAAATCAGGCAAGCGGGTTCAAGCAACCATCCTACTTGAAGGCAAAGTAGATCATTTGTAAATTTGTTCTGCACTGCTGTACTTGAATTGAAGGGTACTTCAATAAAAAAAGAGAGCAAGAATCGAGTTCAGAAAAAAGAAAAGAAAAAAAACAAATGCAGCATGAATGAAAATATAACAAGAGTTAAGAAATGCATACCTAGGATTTGGATTTCCCTTCACAATTTTTTGTCCATACTTACGCCATCTGTACCCATCACTAGTCTTTCCAGCCTGTACAATAATCTTTTGCTCTCTAACAGTTCTGAGAACAGGAGTTAGAGGTGAGCTTGTTTCAATTATCCTGCTGATAGAAAAATAAAATATAGAAAACAAAGTTAGGAACAACTCATCATAAAGATACGAATAAATTTGCCTAGTACTGTACAATTCACCTTCGTTTTGGCTGAGGCTCTGTGCTCGGATGATCATCTTCTGATTTGTTACCAGCATCGCCTTCACAATCACTTGAGCAAAAGAGCTGTTGTTCAGAAGCTTCAGAGGCAGCACCTGGTTCTAATTTACATCCCGGTGACCGGGATTCCATAATTTCGGTGCTCACAAGTCGCAAGGTTTCATCGTCTCCAGAGGAACCAGTAATATGAGCAACTCTCTCTTTTACAAATCTGGTCTTTTGTGGTGGTTCATGATTATGTGTTCCTCGGTAAATGATTTCCACAACACGGCCATCAGGACAATGCTCAACCTTCTTTTTAGCCAAGCAATTAGAGCTGGTACATCTATAGTAACTCCGGGAATTTTCACTACTTTTCACTTGCTTCTGACCATACTTCCTCCAGTTGAAGCCATCACCAACCATGTTGACGGATACATGATGATGTGATCTTGACTGAAATGAGACCGACTTCTCTAACACTGGTCTGTAAACACTTCCTTCAGTTCCTGATGGTGCTTGTTGCAATGGCATTACAGCTTTAGGTGTTATAGGATTTGAAAATGGACTTTGCAGCCCTTCTGAATATGATGATGAGGTTGGAGACTGCAATTGTATTTGTGCTTGAGCCGTCACACTCGCCAAAGCTGCTTGATGACTCATTGAAAAGTGACCCTAATTTCCAAAACGATAATTTGCACAAAAAATAATTAACCAAGCAAAATGAAATACAGAACATATGCTGAGTTAACAAAAAATCATATTCTGAACATTGTTGATACAAACAAACAAAGAATGTGCTATTAACATTTCTAGTACAAAGAATAGTGACCATTAATGTAAACGGTAAACCATAAATCGGTTGATAAAGAGATCTCAGTACCAACGATCAAAATTTTCATAGCATACTACACACTCAAGAATCTTGTCACGCTGCAAAATACCAAACTCGGTTGCTTCCTTTCATCATAAATAGAAGGTGTCATTTGAGGGAAATGTCTGTTGGACTACAGTCAAGGTTTCTTTATCTTCATGTTCAACTTAAGACTAACAGATAAGCATAACTTGTAAATAGCACAACATACAATTGTTTGTGTTGATTAAACGGAAATGGCTACATGTAAATAGCATAACATAAAATTTGTATGTGTTAATTGTTAAATACACTGAAATGGCCAGATTGATAGCAGGAACGTTCTAGCTCCAGTCCAAGTGGCATCTCAAGAAACTATCACAAACAGATATATGGGGTATGGCATTGCAAACCTGCCCCATTTCTGGCAACATATATCACACAAATGAAAACAAAGTACAATTTTGTGGCAGTTCTGATGTGCAAACTAGTGTCCACAATCAACCATCACCAACGAAATGAATCTACAACCATTGAAACCCTAACTTCTGCCCATCTGATCCCTCTCTCCCCATGAAACCAAAAGCCCTAGTGACTAGTGACAGAATGGCAGGGAGAAATGGCACACTCACCGCAAACGCAGGAGACGTCAAGAAGCACGGCACGGCCACCATCGGCACCGCGAGGATGGGTGTCTCCGCGCCAACACCAGCCGGCCGCCGCTTCGCCTCGGCCTCAACCTTCACCTTCGCCTTCTCCTTCTCCTTCTTCGTCTTCCCCTCATCCACCTCCATCGACTCCTTCCCCTCATCCACATCCATCGCCTTCGTTTCCTCCTCCTCCTTCTCCTTCCCGTCCTCCACCTCCATCGACTCCTTCCCCTCCACATCCTTCACCTTCGATTCCACCTCCTTCGCATTCGCCGCCACCTCCTTCCCTTCCGTTTCCTTCTCCACGACCTCAACCTTCTCCTTCCCCTTCCCCTTCTCCTTCTCCTTCCCCTTCTCCTTTTTCTTCTCCTTCTCCTTTCCCATCCCCTTCACCTCCACCTCCTTCGCCCCCTCCTTTCCCTTCACCCTCTCCACCTCCACCTCATCCTTCCCCTTACCCTCCCCCTCATCCGCCTTCGCCTTAGAGGATTCCGACGGCGGAAGCTCCTTCACCTCCGCGACCGCCGCAGCCTCCGTCTCCGGGGCCGGGCGCTCCACCTCGGGCGGTGCCTCCGGATCGCCGCCTGCCATGGACGATTCGAGGGGAAAAAAACCTAGGGTTTGGGGTTCGAGGCGAGGAGGCGAGGAGGAAGGGGAGAGAGAAAAGGGAGCCTTTTGACTGTGATTGACCGGAGAGCCGGGTGGTAGCGGTGAATGAAACGGGGGGGTGAACGGAGAGGTAACGGCGTTAGCGGTTACGGAAGGCCGAACGGTCGGATGACGGTGGGGCCCACTGTTGGTTGGGGGTTTGGTAGGCCCTTGTTAGGCCCAATCCAGCTGGATTGACAAGAAGGCACGGGGGTTCGTTTGGATGGGCTTATTCTGGCCATCGGGAGTCGGAGATGTCAAGTATACTGCGTTGGTACGACAACGTACAAACGATTCTGTTTTTCAGCTGCCAGTTTGGTTTGGTTTTGAGCTAAACTTTGGCCTACTAATATTTGTTAATTTAAATAATATTTACTTATGTTTGGATTGAGACCAAATATTGGTATGTCTTCCAAAATTAGGCCACTTCAATAGTAAAATAAACTATTTTGGCTTTAATCCAAACACCACTTGGCCTTACCAAAATATTGGCCATACCAAATTTTGGCATGGCCAAAAATTGGTAAGGTCAATTTTGGCCCTAAACCAAACCAGCCCTAAACTCTTTTGGCATGTACAACAGTACAAGCCACGGACGGGGTGTGTCTGCGGTCATGCAACCCATAGATGGAGGTCCATCGATAAGTTGGTTAATGTTTTGCATGTAGTTAGGATCAACTATAAATAAATTATGTATTCCTATTTGATCGAAAATGTAAGTATAAATAAGAGCAACATGATTATAATATTTTTAAAACCATCAATATATTAATTATATTATATATAGTTACAAAGCCATTTGTCTAATTTTTTTTGTTTCCATAGCGTTGCCATATGTGCTCGATTAGATCCTTCTTAAGTTTTTTATGTGTCGGCCGAGTTTTGATAGTGAAATTTCTACGAAGTACCTCTATGAAGCATGGATCTAGGTTGTCGCTTCTACGCACTTCAGGTGGGAGCACTATCATCGCACTTGAATTCTCATTCAAATCAAGACATTTATTGGTTCCTTCTCATCTTCCACTATCATATTGTGAAAGATAATAACACAAGCTTGCATTATGTTGATAACATCCCCTTGCTTCCATAACCTTGCTGGTCAGCGAACAATATCAAAACGTGATTGCAGCACACCAAATGCGCACTCAGCATCTTTCCTTGCCCTTTCTTACATCAATACAAATAATTTGTCTTCCGCCGACTGAGGGGCCGTCATTGTCTTCACGAATACTGCCCATTCTAGATATATTCTATCGGCAAGATAGTAACCTATGTTATATTGTGTTCCGTTTATGTTATATTGTACCGTTGGAGCTTCCTCTTTTATTGTTTGAATGAACAGTGGTTACTTGTTTAGAACGTTTATGTCGTTCCGAGACCCGACGGTACCAAAGAAAGCATGCCATATACAAAGATCCCGAGTTGCCACTGCTTCAAGGAACATAGTAGGAATGCCTTTGTCACCACGTGTGAACATGCGTGCCCGACCATTCGAACAATTCTTCCATGCCCAATGCATACAATCGGTGCTTCCCAACATTCCTGGAAAACCATGAGCCTTATTTTCTTGTAAGATATTTTCCAGTTCAATGCTTCTTGGAGGGCGTAGATATTCTTCACCGAATTTTTCAATCACTCCTTCAGCAAATTTTACCAAAATCTCCAAACAAGTGCTTGCAGCAATCTTTAACACCTCGTCAAGTTGATCAGCTGAAGTACCATAAGCTAGCATCCTGATAGTCGTAGTACACTTTTGAAGTGGTGAAAGTCCATTTCTATCGGTAGCATTAGGTCTTTGTGTGAAATAAGGAGACCAATCGCTAAGTGTGTGCACAATACTAGAACAATGGCTTATTCATCCTAAATCTCCTATGGAACATCTCATCGGTGTAGATAGGATTTGCATAGAAGTAAATAGTGACAAGATCGTCATGACCTGCTTCTCGATTCCTTGAAATGTACCTCATTGGTCCACTCTATCGGTGACGACAAGATACTGTTGATGCTTATCCATCGATGTTACCCTTGAATTCCTCTTCTAACATATCTTCTAAGATTTTATCCTCTGCTAGCATATCTTCCACAGTGAACACGTCTGTCGGATCAAAGTCTTTAGCATCTTGCAAATTGTATTCTTCATCATGCGGCTCCATAGGAACTAACTAGAGTAGGGTGGTGGAAGGGAGAAATGTACTGCAACATGGTGTAATTGGCACCAATTTATAGTAAGAAAAAAATAGCAATACACATTCATATAACATAAAGCAAAGCTCTGTTCACATTAAAAAAACAGCAGTGCACTATTCACATTGAAAAAAATATCAGTGCACATTCAAACAAATAACAGTTCACATTAAAAAATGAAGCAAAGTTTTGTTCACATAAAAAAACAGTCGTGCACATTCAGATAGATGTTCACATTAAAAAAAGTAGCAATGCTATGTTCACATTCGAAAAAACAACAGTGCTCTATTCACATTCAAAACAATAGCAGTGCTCTGTTCACATTCAATATCTAGCATACACACATAGGATCAAGTTCATATTCAGAAAGTTGCATATTGATATCTCGGTTCACATACTGATAACACATATAGTTGCATAATGACAACACATATAGTTGCATATTGATAGCATTCATAGAAACCTACAAAAAGTAGTGCATATATGTATGTCAAGTTTCCAGGATATATGTATATTGTCAAGTTGCATACTAATTGCACATATATGCATTCATAACAAAACTAACCTATTTAGATAATTTCAGGAAACAAAGCCTTCCTAAGACACTTCATGGCAGCAATTCGCTCCACCTTTCCTGCATCGGTCATTGAACTTGTGTCTTGTAATAAACCTCCATCATCTTTGCTTCTTTGTCAAGCTTATTTCCTTCTTTAGTCTCTTGTGCTGTAAGGTGGGCAAGTTTTGTGGACTCAAGCTTCTCAGATGATAGCTTCTGTTGTAGTTCTAATATCTTCATGTGGTTTGCATTTGTCGTCTCCTGGAATTTGCTATATCTATCTAATTTATCTAGATTAAATAGCAGATTCCTTTGAGTTATCATCATCATCAGAGCTAGAGTCTTTTGACTTGCCTTTTGCAGCTAGAGCGGCCTTCTGACCCATTGGTCGATTTGGCATCTCTCCCAAACTTCCATCATTTTTCTCCCTTTCTTCTTCTAGGTGAAATAATTTCCTTTTACGTGCTTTTTTCAGTTCTTCATTGTATGTTTTCCACTTTGACACTTCTCGCAAGTTTTCCAAATCTCAATCCCAACAAAGGGTCCTAACTTTGCATCTTTGTTGTTGTCCTCCACATAAAACTTGTGGGATGCATCAATCCACATTTGATCTGAATATCCACTTGTAAATACACTGCGAGCCTTTACATAAGCACATTTTAAGAGATTTGTCCACTTGTTAATCTTGCGCCATCTATCCTTGCATTGGTTTAGATTTCTTTTTCGAAGTGCTGGGGTAGTCTTGTTGTAAGATTCAACAATTTCACACTAATATTATTTACCACCCTTATCAGCTCCGCATGTAGAGTTTGTTGAACGTTCTATCCAAGTACTCATCAATCTAAGATCCTCTTCCTCTATCCATAGGTCTATTTTCAGGGCTGTTGTGAACAGGTGCACCAACCAAATGAATGTTCTGTGGCTGATTACCGAAGTAGCTCATGAAATCATCAGGTGGACGTGGGTCTTCATATCTACAACACATAGTTAGTTTGAAGAATGGCTGGCAGTAGATAGTGACATCAAAAAGTTTAACTGGAATTTTTTTTGACATGAAAAGTTAACTGAAATTAACATCAAGGAATAGCGACTCAAATTACCGCATAAATAGTATCTGCAATCAAGGAATTTGACTAGAAGCTGAATAATGCCAACTAATGCACAGTCAAAGGATTGCATGCCAACTTTAGGGTATAAACAATTTTAATAAGAGCAGGTTTTGCAAACATTCCTGTCCAACTTAGATCAAGGTAGAAAACATGAACTCAAAATAGATTTGCACAAGCACATCAATAAGCAAACATCAAATAGGACACACTCTGTGATAATGACAGAAAAAACAACTACAAATATTGTACAGGAAAAAAATAAAACATCAAAGAGGATGCACTCTATGATAATGACATGAGAAAAACAGTTACAAAAGTTGTGCAGTTACAAATTACAGCATCAGAGTCCTAGTTTTTAGTAATTTTCATAAATAGTTAGCTCTACCTATGAAACTGAAGTGACCGAATGTATCTTTAAGTTGAGATGATAGAAACTGAAACCCATGCTAAAAGTAACAAAAAATGAATGGGAAAAAATAACTAAAAGAGTAAAAGTAGATAAAAGTAAAACCTTAAAATGGTATTCAACACATATGCTTCTAAATAGTATTATATCTTATAACAGAACAAACACAAAGGCTTCTTCTATCTGATTTGTGAACTAATGATTTACTCATAGACTTAATTGAATACTCGCAAACTTAATTGATATAATCTTCTAGTGCATCGTAGCTAGGATTTGAAAATTGAAATTATCCAAACTTATAGACACAGATCCATGATTTTGAGTGAATACCATGATGCATCCCAAGCTGCCAAACGCCCTAATCCAGGAGAAGAGGGATCACCGTCGGCTGCATCCCACCAAGCTTGCGGCCGTTGCTGTGACGGCACCACATCCAAGAGAGCGGGCCATCGGCGTTGAGCCGCCACCATGACCCAGGGAGACATCCATCGGCGCCAGGCAGCCGGGCCGTAATGGCCACCGCACCCAACGACGACGGTGAGGAGCCCTTCTTCTTCCTAGATGTAGTTGCCATGGACATATTCTGCGCACCAAATCGTAAACGAGAGTGTGAGATGGAGATGGATTTGGGGAAAGTGAGGATGCAGGAAACCAAACAAAAGCTACGAGATGGATTTGGTGTGGAAAAATCCAGCGCACCGTTGCCTCGCCAAGACGACGATGCGGACGTCTGTTAGCTGGGCTGGGTGGGGGGTGTTGTAAAATTTCCATCTCCGAGACGAGCTAAATCGGCCCATTGTACATGCCCTTAAAGGGTTTGTAGCATCGAGAATATGTACTGAGATGGGAATATAACTTAAAGTGATTTTAATGATCATGTTGGATAAATTCAAATATGAGATATTGCCTCCGTGTTTAGATTCGTTGTATCATGATGTATCATATTCACCCCAAAACTATTCGTATTTGTGGACGAATGAAGCATTTTGTTGAGGCATTTATAGATTTTTGACATTGTTCGAAGAATCTCATTGAACTATTTTTTTAGAAGTCAGGGCATAAATTTAATGGCCCCTTTCCCCCTCCATGATGTTATGGTAATGTTCTCTCCTAAATTGTTGGATTGTTTCTATGAATCATCTCCAAAAACAGCTTCTGATGCTTAAAAGGCTAAGATTTTCTCATATTGTTTGGTTAAAAAGGTTGTGAATGATCGAAACAGGCATCCCTCTAAAATAAACAAATCATAATTATTCTTATACTAGGGCAACGACTATGCATATTGCCTAAGTAGTGTCAAGTAGATAATCGTATATTGATAGGAGTTGGGTAGTAAGGTAGGATCATATTTTAATAAAAGAATATGAGAGGTATAGAGAGGATGGTTTTGATGTATGGAGTATGAAGGGAGGAGAGATTTTAATATTTGTTTAAGTCATATTGCTTAGATTTTATTACTACTTACCTTACTGCTACCTCGCTCCATAAGACGATAAGAGCTAATAATCTTAAATCTTACTTTACGAGTTATACATCGGTGTATCATGCATGATATGGAAATGCTATATAGGCAACACCAATCTAAATAAGTGCTTGTTTAGATCAATTTGCTGCGGGAAACTTTTTTGGCAAAAGTTTTGGTGGCAAAAGATTTGGCATTCCAATTTTACAAGTTGGTGTTTAGATGCATGGTAAAGATTTGCCATTTTGTCATTAAAGACTGATTTCCCCTTCCCCATCCCGATCCGGCACCGATGATTCCTCTTCTCCTGACATGTCGATGCCAGCGCGCCAACCTCTCCTCCCGGCCTGTCGACGCCGACGCGCCGCCCTCTCCACCTGGCCCATTGACATCGACGAGCTCCTTTCGCCCCGACGATGCATGTGGCCTTACCTGACGGCGGCCGCCCTCCTCGCACCTCCGAGGACGTTGTTGGCATCCCCCGTCACCGACGGCAGCCTCCCCGCCCCCCGTCACCGCCGTCGTCGATGGACCGGATCAGGGAGCGCGTGGCGTCGGGCTCCACCAACGCTCGCCATCGGCGGCAGTGACCTTCATGTTATGTACATGATTTTCACCATTGTAGTCTAGCTGTCTCTTAGATGAATGGTTTTTATTGGCCCACTTAATTCTATTTTTAAGGATATACATATAGCACAATTGACAACCTATTGTACATAGTGTCTCATATGCTGTCTCTAAATGAGGTGGAAGAAAATTACATACAACGCTATCTCAACCATTGGACGTGCCCTTACTACTTACTAATTGATACACTATTTAAATCAATCAAGTCCAAACAAACAAGAAGCATTTCTGTTGTCCTCCCAAGACAGGAGTACCTCGTTGACCTCGTTCTCCGTAATTAACAGCTTCTGTTCCAAAGCTTCCAATACGATAATAATCTGCAAATGCATCGCATCGTGAAACAAATACCGGTCTCCAAAGCCTTGTCGGATATGTGCTATCTCGTGCATTTCGCTCTTGTCAGAGTTAAATTTTCCTTGCGTATTTCTCTATGACTTCATCACCACTCAATGCTTGCACCGGTCAATGATTTGTTTTCTCCCAGCAAAAAATAACTTGTTTACACATACACCGACCGAACCACAAACAGGACACTGAGATTTCACATAAAACAGCGGATCCGTATCGTCTGCTTGAGGCAAACGGCAAACTTTGTCGTTGATTCATCCCGGCCACTTATTCAGCTATCAACGGTAGCACAATAATTATTAACTACCAGTGATTAATTAGCATTACTAGCAAAGATGATCATGTGTTTTTTTCTCTCCACAAAAAGTCTAAATACTAATTAAGAGAAAAACAATAGAATGTATTGAGTCATAAACCACCTAAATACCTTTGAAAAACCACCGAAATACTTGCACTTATATATTGTACAAAAAAGAAAATTCATGTGAAAAAATAGCATGGACATATATTTGTGCCTATGAACAACTAGCAGCAAATAAAATTTACATATTACATTTATCTAAATTACCTATGCACTTTTGCCACCAAGTATTTTGTCTGATGAATTATTTCTACGGAGAAAAATACTTAAGTCCTTTGTTCGTAGCTGCTAATTAATCCTAGTTACGTGGCCGGTGCATGCAACCGTTGATAGCTGAACGTGTGGGCTAGATGAAGCAATGGTAAACTTTGCCGTTTGCCCAAAGGCAGATGTTCTCTGCGAGGAACATGCAGGAAACATTTTTCGTTCCAAGGATTGCCCAAAAGCAGTTAAAAAGTATATGTGGTGAATTGGGCATTTGCAGCATTCCAACTTTGACTTGCATAGTTAATTTTCAATTTTAGAATGTATGATTAGTTTTGCGGTTTTGTTGTCGTTTCGGACGAAACCAGAACACACACACGTGTAGGGCTGAGCAGAGCTAATGAGAGTATAATTTTTCCACAAATACGTAGCATTTTTGGAGTATCTTAATGGGATTATGGAGCAGGCATGGGGCTCTGGCCAGGGCATCTCCAACGGGCTGCTTATACGGGCGTTTAGAGAAAGAAAAACCGGGCTTATTTTCCCACCTGAGATTGGATCGGCGCTAATTGCAAGAGGCCGTCGCTTCGTCTGGCATCGACGCTTCAGCGGCGCTTCGCCAAATCGATTTGTTTTTTTTGTTGAGGCAGCAAACAAGCAGCGGCAAACACGGAGGCAGTTATTTGATTTTAAGCACCAGTCTCATGTACTACCTGCATTGGAAGATTGGGCTCTTAACAAGGTGTTTAACCCTTTCTTTTTTTTTCTAAGCACCTAGCTTAGCGTCCCGCATTGAAGTGCTCCTTGCTTGTTTCTATCCTTGGTTTTCGTCACTGTGACTTGGCTTTTTTTTTTCTAAGCACCTAGCTTAGCGTCCAACATTGAAGTGTTTCTTGCCTGTTTCCATCCTTGGTTTTCCTCCAGGCAAATCGTTGGAGACCAACGCAGTTACAAACGCCGGGGCTTGGCTCCAAAAATACGGAGAGCCAGATGCCGCAGTACCAACACCAAAAGCGGCCAGACAGTCAGCCACCTTGTTACAAATTCTAGGGCAAGAAACAACATCATAATCATCAAAGTTTGCATAAAGAAAAAGCCCTAATATGCCTAAACAGGCCGCCGATCACCATTCGATCAAACGCTTTGGACTGCAGCACCTTCTTCACGTAGATAGCATCTGTTTGAACCACAATTTTTTGTCATGCCCAGCTGTGCCACTCGTTCCAAACTATATTTCACCGCCAGAGCTTCAGCTCGCATGGCACTTCCAACACAACTCAGGTGTCCCGCACCTGCATCCAGCACTTCTCCTAAAGAATTCCTGATCACGAAGCCCCATCCTCCAGAACCAGAATCCGAGAAGTAGGAAGCATCAACATTTACCTTATAAAGATCATCCAAAGGAGGAACCCAAGCATGAACACCCCGGACATTACTTCTTTCTTTATTTTTCACCAGCTTCTCTTATTCTGTAAGATGGAAATAAACTGCCGAACAAGCTTCAGATGTGGGGATCATTCTTCCTTCTGCATTTACCTTATTTCCTTATGTTGTTTGTGCTATCAAATGTTTGTGAATAATAAAAGGAGTTGAGATCTGGCCGGTACTTACTATTTTAAGTAGCACCTCCAGCTAGATTTCGTAGCACCGAATCCTTGTTACTACAATATTTGATTAGTACTTGCCATGTGCACAGCTCTACCCTTTGTCTTATAAACTAGTGCATCTAGAGTTAGTGGCCCAATTTTATTTAATTAAAAGTAAATTGCACAAAACCCCAGGTTTTATGGTCTAAGTTTCACAAAACTACAGTAGTTTTGACACATGGCATATAACCTCATGTATTTTGGTATCAGTGTTTCACAAAACCACACAATAAAAAAACTCCACCTAAATATGATATGTATACAAAATATTATTTGATCCATCATATTCATGCAAGCATACATGAGTTTTATTTTCCATACCATATTATACTATAAGTTTTTTTTAATCCACATCAAATTTTGGTCAAAATATTTTGGTACTAGAATTTTGGCATGTGTCACCCTGATATTTTTGTGAAATACTAGTACCAAAATACCTGGGGTTGTGTGACACATGTCAAAATATCTATGGTTTTGTGAAACTTGGATCATAAAATATGGGGTTTTGTGCAATTTTATTTGGAAACCTACCGGAAGTTAACTTGTTAATTTACCTAACTTTAACATTATTTAGGTGCGCCATTACATAATTCAATTAATTATCTAGAAAACCAATCAGCCCACTTTTTCATTTTCAAACCTACAAGTTATGCTGATTTTCATAACTAATTTGATGGAGAAAAGACGAAATGGTAAATATTTGAAATTTTCCTAAATTGTGAGGAATGTTCCAAATGCCATAATAAATAACAATTCTTACTCCCTCCATATCACAGAACGTTTGGCACAAACTTAATTCGGCCAAACATTATAAACTTTCATGATCAATTTTGTACTCCATCGCACAAAGAATGTCTGAAAATTAATTCGTAAAATATAATTTGTTTAGAATTTTATGATAATACCCTCCATCGCACGAAGAATGTCTTTTTGACATTTGAAATTTCTGCAAAAAGAAAATCATCTAACCAAGTACCCTGCCTTCTTTACTCCAATCTTTCCATCAACTCACTCACCAACATTAAACTATTTTATACATGCAAACATGTTGGAGTACGAATATGTTTGAAACTTCCTAGAACGACATTATTTGAAGGAGAGAGTACTTTCCAGTGCAGAAAATATGCATTTAACTAAACATATGAGAAATCATTGATGGTGAAAACTTGACTAATTAAATCTTATGCTAAATCAAATACGTAAGGACGGAGGAAGAAAATGTTGTACTCCCTATAGTTATTGCCTCAATAATGTTACAGAAAGCTATGGACGTAAATAAGTAGCTACTTTCTGACAAAACTATTGTAACAATTTGTTGGGTCTGACTACAATAATTTTTTTTCATAAACCAGAAAATATGCACGCACACTAGGTACATCATACACATGCAAGCGACATGCCCATGCATGGATGTGCCCTACATCAAACGTCCAATTTGAAATTTTACAGGCTGAAGATGTAAATCTAGCTCATAATATTTAATTTTATCAGTTTTAAAGATAATTTGAACAACCACTTCAACTTAATGTGCATATAGCTTATAAATGGTTTATTACCTTTTTTCCTTGCTTATCAATCACTGGTTAAATTTAAATTTAAAGACTCGATTTTAAGGGTTAACTTTGGGTGTTCTCATCGTATTTTATCTTCCAGCATGTCTTAATTATAAACTACAAATAACACATATACAAAAGTTTTTATCCTAAATCATTTGCTATTTTCTGTAATTTTTCAGCTGTATGTCAAATGATCATAATGCATATGGCAAATGAGCATTTTACATTCTGTAAATTGTAAATAGGCCATGTAAAAAAATGTAAATATGCAGTATGCATATGGTAAACGAGCATTTTACATTTCTAGTATGGCATGAACCAAAAGAGAGATCCTAAACATCCGCTGCTTACATGGGAAAATAATCGTCCGTACGAGGAGAGTATAGTCGCGCATTAACTATCTCTCTTCTGGCAGGAAATAGTCAGTCCTACTGACGCAGGAGCAGCAGGTCAAAGATTTCAGACATTCACACCAACCGAGCCAGAGAGGCATAAATTACTCCATCAAAATGTTCCCCCCACAAACGCCAGGATTATTTCTTTTTCCTATTCCTAATTATGCTATGCTCACAGCCATTCTTACATTTGTAGGCACCACTTGGCATATTGAAGGTAAGTAAACAATTGAAGCACATTGTACGACAGCAAACAAAAAAACACCATGGTTTAGAACTGCAAATTTCAGATTTGTTAGGAACACAGGGAAGAAAACGTAAAAATAGTGAAACATAAGGGAAATCAGAGATATAATGTTTATGCCCCAAAGTCTTATAAGGATGTATATATATTCGTTGCACTAGCTAGGCATGCACACGATTATGATTATACTAATGAATACCATAATTTAAACCTTAGCATGTCGAGTCAAGTTGTGAAGACCCCACATTCGCCAAAGCCCAAATGTGAGTTTCCTTGGGGGTCCTTCGAAGCACATGGTTTTCAAAATTTAGGGGTATGTGAAGAATATAACAAAATTTCAAGACTTCGGGTTTGTTAGATAAAACTGAATGGTTGGTCTAGCCAGAGGCACAAGAAAGAAATAAAGATGATGATTAGTGCGTGATTTTTTAAGTATTAATTATTATAAATCTGAAAAATAAATTTATTTGATTTTTCAAATAAAAATCTAAAGACCTTTTTTTTTCACAAAACAATGTTTAGAGTTTGGGAAGACGATCATGATAAAAGAGTAAGTAGCTGATTCCATGAGCCAATAAGAACTCACCTTTAGTTAGCATAACAGTGCCTCTCAATTTAGAGTTCCAGAAGTTGATAACGAAGTAGGTTAATGCATAATATAAAAATCAAAGCAATTAAACGTTAAATTTATTTGATTATAAAGATCTTTATTTTTTCTACTGTACAAGTTTAGTCTAGCGAAGTGAGCCTAGCTCAACTGGCTAGGTATCCAGGTATCCAGCGGGGGAACCTATCCACCCGGTTTAAATTCTAGATTTGATACGGGTGCTCGCATTTACGGCTAATTTTCTTTTAGTGGTAGGCGACATACTCGTCGACAGTGAGCGCCTATGGTGACTTCATCATCTCAAGATATGCCGGCCCAATCTTTAAAGGTGCTCATAGGATAAGGTGTGCGTGTGTACGTTCATATGGGTGAGTGTATATGCGCATGTGTATAGACGTCTGCGTTTATACCGTGTTTCTTAAAAAAAGTTTAGTCTACATATACACTGTGCAAGCAATGCGTGAAACTAAGGGGTTTTTTGGAATGCTATAAGCTTAATTACATTAATTAGGTATCCAAAAAAATCCTATTTTTAAAAAAACTCAAATTTTTCTTATTGCAAAAAGATGGATGCCACATTTCATAAATATATAGATTTGTTTATTTTAGCCACTATTAGATGTACTTTTATCCGTATCAAAGCATGCATTCAACTGGTCTAAGTAAAAATAAACTAAAGGTACCTCATACATTTTTATTTTTTTGCATCTTAGGCTAATCACTAAGAACGGCTGTGCACCGCACGCCATTACTCTATAATAAAGTAGTACACATTATAACAAACTATTTGCATAAAAAAAATCAAACGGTGAGTACAAACCCATTTATAGCTTTTGTGACACTTTCATAATAGCATGTGTAACCATCAAGTTTGTTAGTGTTGTTAAGCAAGGTATTATGATGTCCCATTGGTATGATTACAGGTGCACTTGGGTGTGTGCCAAAGCATAATCAAATAAAGGATCCATTTTCAAAGTAGAAAAAGCAAAAGAATATGTATATGCATGATGAGTTGGTAAAACAAGTTAGGTTTATATTTGGTAAACACAAGTAAGTTGGTTTTGACCTTAGACATGCATGATCACGAATCAGAGAGGTAGTAATTTGGATGTTTCCTAACAGATGCAAGAATCTTCATAATTTCTTTGGAAATTGAACTATACTAATTTTAATGAAATTTCAAGATTTTCTTCCAAATGGACCTAAACTGAATCTAAATTAGCTTCATCTACCAATTCATCTCTTAAAATAGCTATCCAACCAGTCACTAGCCTAGCTTTGGTAACCGAATAATTGTACTCCACTACCATATGGTATACCAGGACTTTCTACCTATCAGCTCCTACTATTGCCTAATTTATTGATTATACTACGTAGTCGTACGTTGCAGCAATGTAGGAGCGAATTATATCCATGGGTAGATGCGTTTGTAAGTACAAATAATAGGGCAAAGAAATGATCATCATTAAGACTTGATTTCAAATGCGTACTAGGGGTTAGTTGGGAAGCAAATTAATGGACGTCATTTGATTTGAAAACATTTTACTTTGGTGGTTATTAATGCTGCCTTTTGAATTAAATTCTGTGGAGATTTTGCCCGGCACATATACATGCTTAATTCCTTTGGATCGTCTTGTTATCATCTTTTGTCTTGACACGTTTGGAGTGTAGCTGGAGGCCATGATTTGAGATGTTGGGATCCTGAGGGGCACAGATTCCGACAACTGGATCATGTAAAACCTTGCTCAAAGATACCTTGAGTATACGGACATTTTGCGTAGTGACAATGACTATAATTGAAAAAAAGGGGCATAATTAATTTGCTAGTGACAGCGATCAAGGTTGTCATTAGCCATAAAGGACCATCAAGGCCAGTTATTTACCATACTAGTACAGTGCTTTTCTGTTAAAATTGCTATGGGAGATTCATATCATATCATTTGTTATATTATTTCGGAAAACAGAGAAAAGTGACGGTAAAATGACCCTAGCACCCCAGCGGATCCTTCTTCTGCGTGTAGTGTGTGTGCATACGGATCAAACAAAGTGAAGATTAAAACACTTGATTTGAGCCCATCTTAAAATATATAGTTCAATTCGTAAGCCGCAGAAATGTTTGAAGAGATCTCCATGAATTGGGGATATCTGAAGAATTTATAAACGAGGATTAGTGCCTAATTACCTAACCACTTTGATCCATTCTTCTTAGGTAAAACTAGTATATATAACACAATAATCCATGGTTGACATGGTACAAACAAGCAATGAGCCAAAACAGCTTGCACACGCAAGCACGTTGTATTGGAATTACTAGTTCTCATGGTGAAACAAAAACAAACAAGTTGCAAGAGTGCCAGACAGGTATAATACAAGAAACATGAATGTACTATACTGGTTAGTTGGCTACAAAAGCACACTACTGAAGCCGCTTTAATTAATTGAACTACTGCTGAGAGCGAGTTTAATAATATAGCCAACAACAAGCTATCTAAAAATAGTAATAAGATAACACGTATAATGGATAAGCTATAAGTTTGACTATAATTTTCTTTTTCTCTTTCCATCTCTCTTAAGTATTTAATTCATCCGTCTAGGAACACGTGCAAAGCGGGCTCTTGAACAATAGCCAACCTTCCTCATTTTGCTTTATCTCTCTTCTCTGCGTAGGCATTTAGCTGATTTATAGCTCAGTATTAACTTGCTCTGATACACAGCTAGCCTTGATCTGATCCTGATGGCTTAACTAAATAATCACAATTTGATCAGTTCCCTTCCCGCCTGCCTGCCTGCCCTTTTGCTAACTTTTTTAGATAATTGCACTTTTACTACTGTTCTAGTCATGCCGTTCCCATGATTGTACTTAAGGATGGACACCCAGTCCATCTCCCCCTAAATCACGACGCTAATCCGCGCAAAATGCCCAGATTTATGATGTTGACAGGAGATCAGCCACACGGTTCGTGTTCCGTTGTAGCAAAAAAGTAAACCCTTTCTTGTAACAAAAATAAAAACCCTTTCTTGTAGCTACATACCACACCGGTCAGATCAGACCGTATCCGACACTTGACACTTTCGCCAACAAATTGAACACGAAACGCACCCAACCCGATTTCCGAGCAATTTTTGGCACTACATTTGCCCGAATTTTGGCTGAAAAGTTTCAGGTTTGTGCATGTATCAGTCACCACTCACTTGTGCTCTACACAAGCAAAAGCACAATGATCAGGAGTGGCACGCATGCTTGATAGCGATTTCGATCCAGGGTGGTCAAGAAAGCGATTTGATTTGCGTGTGATATTTTTTTCTTCAGTGATGGCCTCTCAAAAGGCTATCACACTGGCAGCAACGCATGGCCGAGAGCATTATTAATGGTGCACTTAGAGATAGCGTAACCCGGAGAAGAAGAGCAGGCCGTGCCTTCATTTAGCCAGAAAAAATAAAAAGGAAAAGAAAAAAAAAAGTACCACTCCAGTAGTAGTACTAGCAAAGAAGTTGAGTAAAGAAGAGCCATCTGCCATGCAATGACAGTGCAGGTGCAGCAAGGGATGATAAAAACTGGAAAAAGTTGGAGCATAATGATGGTATGGAACACACTTTAATCTTCTAAACAGTGATTATTAGCACACTTTCAGGACAGTGCAGGGTTTTGCAGCAGCTGCTATCATTCCAATGAATGGCTGAGTACATGTTCTTTTTTTTTTTGACAGCTTATTTGAACATGCAAGCCTTGTACTATGAAGTATTAAAGGTGTTTCATGTTTGCTTATATTGTTCATCACAGTGAGCAGAGAATTCAAAAGGACCAGGACAGCTGCTGCTGCCTGCCCTCTCTCTTGCAAGACAAAGCACATTGATGAGAGAGCTCCCATGTGTCATAACTCAATGGTAGTAACATTGTTAGTAAGGAGCAGGTGTAGCAAGCTGTATTGCAACATCTCAACAAGTGGAAGAGCAAAAAAGAAATAAAAGAAAAGGAAAAAGAAGAAGAAAAAGATATATCCCAGAAGAGGAGCAGGGCATGGCATTGCAATGAGCTCCACTATGCCAAAACAAATAAGGAACTCAATGCCTACACTTGCTTTTCAATACCCAAAACACTAGTAGTAATCACTTCAGTCCTGCTCTTCTACTTTAGGCTCAATGTCCTTGAGCAGGCCAACGATCTGCTGCATTGCTGGCCTCTTGGATGGCAGCTCGGCAGTGCAGAGATAGGCAATCCTCAGTGCCTCCTCCATCTGCCGCTCCAGCCCAGTGTCGCGGATCTTCGGATCGATGATGCTCGATCCGAGGTTTGCCTTCACCATTGCCCTGGCCCAGTTCACCAGGCTGGCTTCCTTCTGGCCAGGGTAGTCATCACCCAGCGGCTTCTTGCCGGTGATCAGTTCAAACAGCACGACACCGAAGCTGTAAACGTCAGATTTGGCCGTAGCCATGGCATTCTCCGAGTCGGAGAACTCTGGCGGGGCGTAGCCAGGAGAATTGTGCAGCAGATTGTCGTCGGTGCTGGTCCCGGCGATCATCGACAGCCCGAAATCAGACAACCTAGGCTCCATTGCACAGTCGAAGTAGATGCTGCTCGCCTTCACGTCACGGTGGACGATCTGCGGGATGCAGCCGTGGTGGAGGAATGCCAGTGCCCTTGCAGCGGCTAATGCGATCTTGTGTCGGAACATCCATGTTGCAATACCCTCAGGCGTGATCTTTTCAGTGGCAACACCGCCATTGTTGTCTTCCCATGTGTCGGTGCTCCAATCCTCAGTGGTCTGAACTCCTAGAGGCAAGTCATGAAGTAAGTTGTGCAAATTGCCATTCTCCATGTACTCGTATATGGCGATTCTCTGCTCCCCAGCTAAGCAGTAACCAGACAAAGGGACCAAATTAGAATGTTTGATCCGTCCCAGCCGCTCAAGCTCTCTTGCAGCATCTTGGTCTGCCATTGCTGAACCATGGACCAACACCTTCACAGCAACCTGAATTCCACCAGGGAGAAATCCCCTATATACTGGCCCAAATCTCCCCTCTGCCAGCAGAGTTCCCCTATCAAAATTCGATGTCGCTGCCAAGAGATCGGCGAATGTGAAACTCAGCAAGGGCTTCTCAAAGATGACAACCGGGACAGATGTTGCAACCTTCACATCAGCAACCCATGTTGTCGAGTCAGTCTGGAATGCAAATGGGCCAGAAATCCCTGGTTCCTCCTTGAAAGACACCTGCTTGACAGCAGGAAATGCATCACTTCTCTTCCTCTGCCTCCGACACGCAAGTGCCACGCAAAGCAGCCCAAGAACGGAGAAGAAGAGCGAGAGCACAATGGCCAACGCCAACTTCATTCCCTTGCGCTTGCCACCGCTTCTCTTGATACGGTCCGGATTCACAGCAATCGGGCAATCATTCCTGGACCTAGCAAAGGCAGCCGCAAATGCCTCGGGAGAGAGCTCCGAGGCGCAAACAGTGAGGTTGTTGTATGAGAAGTTGAACCGCTCCATGGAAACCAACTTCTTCACCAATGCAACAGGGATCTCCCCGGTGAGGTTGTTCACCGACAAGTCCAGCACCTGCAGCCGAAGTGCACTCAAATCCGGCACTACTCCACTGACATTATTCCGCGACAAATCAAGCACCTTCAGTCCAGCCAATTTGGAAGACAACTCCCTAGGAATTTGTTCATGCAACCTGGTGCTCGACAAATTGACATACTCCAACCCAGACATCGCACCAATTGGCACAAGCAAATTTTCCATGGACAACCTGTTGAATGCAAGATTCAAATGCTTCAGGTTCCGAAACCGGTTGCCGACACTAAATTCCCCAACAAACTCATTGCCAGACAAATCGAGGTATGCCAAAGATGAGCCTGCATATCCAGTGCTAAAATTCATCCCCGAGAAGCTATTGTTGCTGAGGTCTACAACCCTCATCTGCTCATGGAACGCGCCGGCGATGGATCCCCTCAGCCGGTTGCCGGAAAGGTTGAGATTTTCCAGCGACCGGAGCGGCGAGAGGTCCGGCAATTCGCCGGCGAGCGCATTGCCGGAGAGATCAAGAGCCGTGAGGTTGGGCCAGCCGGAGACGGCAAGGGCGGCGACGGGGAATCCCCCGTTGAGCCGGTTGTGGCCGGCGTCGAGCACCCGGAGACCGGCGATTGACCCCAGCGCCGGCGGGAGCTCGCCGGAGAACCCGTTGTGGGAGACGTCGAGCACCTGGAGGCCGGCGAAGTTGGCCACGTTGTTGGGGAGCTCGCCGGCAATGGCGTTGCGGGAGAGGTTGAGCTCGAGGAGAGACGCGCCGATCTCCCAGAGGTCGCTCGGCAGCGAGGCGAGGCGGTTGCCGCTGAGGTCGAGCGACCGGAGGCGGGAGAGCTTCCCGACGGTGTCGTCGGGGATTGCGCCGGCGAGGCCCATCCCGGCGGCGGAGAAGGACACCACGCGGCCGTCCCCGTCGCAGCCCACCCCGGGCCACCCGCACACACCCGCCGCGCCGCCTGACGCCGGCGACGGCGACGGCCGGCCCATCTTGGAGAAGAATTTCGACACGAAGTAGGCGTCCGTGTTGGGCTCCTGCGCCGCCGCTACCGCCGCCGCCACCGCCAAGGCCAAGAACAGCGCCCCGACAACCCCAACGCCCATGGCCTCGCGCCGGCGGTGAGATCTTGGCGCGAACCTCAGCAAGAATCAATCCACCTCCACTTCCACCTCCTCCTTTTCCTGTTCTTGCCGCGGTGGTGGTCTCATGGGAGACAGCTCGGAAGCGGCAGCAAGTGGCCGCTTGCTGCCCACCTCCTCCACACACTCTCTCTCTCCTCTTGTTGGATTGTGGCGAGCTAATGCGGTGGGAGTTTGGCTGGTGTGAAAGGGGGGAAGAAAGGAGCAGGCTTTGCAGGAGCAGGTGGAGGTGGAGGGAAGGAGAGGAGGAAGAAGGAGGAGAGAGGTCATAAATGGAGGGAGGTGGAGGGAGTAAATAGGGGAGTAAATTGAGGGGGGATTTGTATCCAAATTGCAAAGGGGAGGAGAAATAAAATGGAGGTGTTGGGGTTGGATTGATTGTGGATCTAGGAAATAAGGGGTTTGGTGGTTATCATGGTGCTGCCACACCACATTCTTGCAAGTTTTTATGTGTGGGCACTGGGCCAAGTTAAAGGCCAGTGTATGTAGCTGCCGAAAACTAGCAAGTGGAGTAGTTTGAGCATTGTGCATGCTAGTGGTGCTGATGGTGATGTGAGGGGTACAATTTTTGCTGTGACAGGAAATAACAGAAAATAAATTGCTCTCCTATTCTACGAGTTCTATTTGGTGCCTATCAATTATATTCGACCAACGGTTTAGATCAAAAGTTATGATGAATTTATAGATTTTTCATGTGTAAATAATTTATTTTATAATGCATAACCATCGTATAACTGCTAAGTTGTATTCGCACCGGCACCATGGGTTGTTAATTAATTAGATCAATTTAACTTTTTAGTTTTGTTGTGTAGTACTATACGTACGAGTAAATACTCACAAGTGTTTCGCCTTATAAGATCGAGATACAAACAACTCTAGATGAGCATTCAGTTTGACTTAATAATCAATCAACCTACAGAATAAGAGACATACCAATTAGTCATTCTTTTCAAAGCTTCAATATAAAACTAATGATCGAAACAAATTGTAATATGTAGTCAAAACCAAACGATTAGGTTTGGTCTTTGGTCATGACCGAAATAGTAGTAGCTGTAAGTTTTGGGAGAAAAAATCACACAAATTGCAATTAAATTTTCCCATCACTTCTTTTTAATACATGTTTTGACAGTTAAAATATCATCAGATATATAATACTAGGAAAAATAAAAAAAACCATGTCGCCAAGACAACATTATAGCAGTTTTAACTTTCACATTATACAAGCTGCTACCGGGCTTTGTGCGATATTTTAGTTTATTTAGTTATTTAGGTATAGATGGCCCAACAAATCGTACCAAATTCGTTTATTAAGAGTTGATGACCGAACTTTTCAATCTTGGTCATGCTCTGTTCGGAAAGGATTAATCAAAAACTTGTGTTGTGCATGGTGTACCGCTTGGAAAAAACTAAAAAGTATATACTACATGTATGGTGTACAACTAGGAAAACTAAGGTACTCGAAAAAAAAAACACTGAGAAAATGATGCATCAGTCCTTTCTGTGGAGATGATTTGACTTTATTTTCCTTTGTGCACTGTGTGAGAAGAACGTAAACAATAAGAGAAGCAAACTCACTACCTGAATGAATGCGGGAACATTATTCTGTCCACCATAATCTATCCTATTTTTGTTTCACAGAGGCAAAAATGGGATGCACAGGCGAACATAAAAAAGAGAGAAAAACACTACGTATTGTCGTCATAAATATTATTGATTGGATAGTGATAGGGGTGAAAACGGTTCCGGTAATTACCGATCAACAGCTAACCGCTATTTCTAAATTTACCTGGAGCAAATGTGACCGAATCGAACGGAAACGGTAAGAGACCCGGAAATAGTATGGAGAATGGTTTGACATATTACTGAACATTTTCTAGGTTAACCGTACCAGTTTTACAAAATACGATAAATTATGATTTTCATAAGCATCCCAGGCCCAACTATCTCTGCGTGGCTCATCCAAAAAGCTCACTGAGACACCAAGTTTATTATTGTGGTTTATTGAGTTATCAATTATATATTGTTGAATTCTTTAAATTATTATAAGTCCATTATGCAGTATGTATTTGTTTTGAATAGAATAAACATGATTGTGTTAAACTTGTGCAGTCATGCTATATTGCTAGTTAACCTGAGATGTTCGTCCTTTCGACACGAATTCCACATTTCCATCCGAATAGTTCTATATGTTACTTCCTGATATCATTTTTATTTTCGGCTTACCATTTTTTATTTGCTTTAAGTTTGTGGAAATGGTTTGGTTGTTTTTCGTCCATTTTGACAATGCTATCGTATAGTATAAGATATATGTTAAATGATGGGGCGACATATGCCACCTGTATCAATAATAAGCTAATAGTGTTATCCAATCTTTATGTTATGGCAATCACTAAGAAACTATCATGCCTAATTGGTTGAGCTACGGACAAAATAATAAAATTAATTTAAAGGCAAGAACCTTGTATACTTCTACTCTAAGAGGTTAAAAAATGGCTTCAAAACAGAAAGCAATGAAAAATATGCAAATTAATTCTAAATGCTCCAATTTGTATGTTGGCTCATAAGCTGAAGGCTTACCAATGCGATTAATGGAAAATTTATAGACCTGACCAAAATAGTGTTATCATGGAAAGCCTGAACCGGCTCATCTTGGTCCTAGCATAGCCCGGAATATTTGTCCAACATTTGTCTTTTTATTTTTAATTATTTTGTCATAGAAGTCATTTGGGCGGCCGTACCTGTTCGGCTGTTCCATCGTAGTCAGCAGACTTATAGACTTAACCGTAATTTAGTACTTTGTATTTGGCTTAGAGTAGAAGTATGCTACAATTTAAAAAGCTACAATTAAAAGTTCTAACGAAACTATTCACTTACAAAAATCCCATTTGTTTGATTTAATTAGTAGAAAGTTAATAAATAATCAAGATTCAATCCCTCATTTGTAAAACGTTCGGAAACAAAAAAAATTTATGTATATATTTTCCATAAAAATTACTTTGGAAATTTTGGTGATACGCGTCCATTTTGTGTGACTATAACGTTTACAGATTCAAATTCAAATCTAATATGCTTTGCTTTAAGTTTAACTGCGGTGGTGTGCATCAGAGCGTTTAACCGAGCTAACCAGAGTCACAGAAAAGTAGAGAACATAACCTTTGATTCTTGAGCATGGTGGTGACAATAAAGCCTGAAAACGGCTGTCAACGATAACGGGTACGAGATACCGGACAGAAAGCAGAAAAGATAGAAACGCGACAGCTTAACAAAAGGGAGCTCTTTGCACTAGACTAGATGATCATATACCGCAGCAGGAATCTGTAAACACGTTGAATATCACCACCAACCTAATTATGTTCTTGGTACCCAAACAGGTGACCAAAGGTACGAAAAACAAAAAAGTGTTTGAGAGGAAGAAATTACAACTTCGTTTAGAAATTTGGGTAAAAGAATCTTTAGCTTATATTACTTATGCTGTCATGCACCAGGAATTTTCAGACCAAACCTAACTTCAGTTCCAGGACTCGGAAAGGAAAAGTGCTTAGTTAACATAGACAAAAAAAAAGGTTCAATCGTTCTTCTTTTTCTTTGTTAAACTAATTTGAGTTCGTTTGCTAAAGTTTAGTCTACTACGTAGTAAAATTTAATAGTGTAGAACATGCCCCATTTTCTAGCAATATATGGTGTTAAACATGTTTCAGGTTAAAGATGCTGTCAAGGAGTAAGTGATCAGGCACATGCACATTTTGAACGTCATATTTGCATGCGTATATAATATCCATGCATCAATTTTGAGTAGTTGGGTATGATTTGTTTGGTTTTGAAAAACGCATAAATTTTGATTCGTGATAGTTGCAAGCGATAAGAAAAAATACTTCATCTAGTCATAAATATTTAGCATTTTAAATAAATTTTTAAAACTTTTTAAACTTTTATCATCAAGCTTTCTTAAATGCTTAGTTTAAATAAATGGCATAAGTAGAATTTTTGAAAGTACTATTAATAGTGTTATAAAATTTTTGTCGTATAAAATTGCTGGTCAAAGATTGTTTCACCAAATCTTGTCCTAAACACCAACTTTCCTTATCAAAGAGGTTATAGAACTGGTTAGCTATTGATCTCATCAGAAAGGTGTTCTCAAATTGTGAAGAAAAATCTGTACCTAACATGGTACCACCCTTCTTATGGTTAGTGACCAAATATACACAAAAAAAATTAAGAAAACAAAAAGGAAAGTAGGAATAAAAGAAAACCTTAGCATATGGTAAAAAGACAGCTTTGAAGTTTTGGATCACAGATTTGTCTTGCTACTAAGCATAGAATAGCTGAACAATCTAACAAAAGATATATTACACGAGAAAATGTCTTCTGTTTTTTATTCTGATATCATCTACTCTATCCATCAAACATATGAAGGATATATGACTAATCCCAGTACAATGAATCTGGCCATAGATTCTGCCTAGATTTGGCCAGATTCATTGTATAGGATAAGTCATATCCAACATCATTTTTTTTTTGGACGGATAGAGTAGGAGAATATCCGGTGAGAAGTTTTGTTACGATGATCATACATGGTACAGCAGTTCCACGGGCAAAACAAGACACTGATCCAAAGGCATTTGATTTTGTTACCTGGCCTTCCTTACAAATGTTACAGCACCAGGACTTTGGCCCAAAATGGAGAAGCTGGGATAGTGCTCTGCTCTTGACGGCCGAGGCTACAGTGACAGTGAATGGATACTCTGCCGGCTCACCCACTGTGATATACTACCTCCGTCCCTAAATGTTTGACGCCGTTGATTTTTTTACGTATGTTTGACCTTTCGTCTTATTCAAAAAATTTATGAAATTATTAATTATTTTTATATCATTTGATTTGTTATTAACTAAACTTTTATCCACATAAATCGTTTTATATATTTCATATAATTTTTTTGAATAAAACTAACGGTCAAACTTGTTTTTCTTGGGACAATCCGCGATGAAGTGACCTGGGTCGCCACACTCAAAGCACGCCTTGGATTGCCGCCTCGGCTCCTTGCCAAATGCGCTCTTTGCGAACTTGCGGAAGTTCTTCACGAAGAGAGCGAAGTCGTCACTTTCCTTGTCATTATCTTCATCATCACTCTCATATTCTTCTGGCTTTGAGAGCGACCCCCTTGTTCTTGGCGGCGGCATTGGCCATAGTGATCTTCTTGACCTCCTTGGCCTCCTCGAACATAAGCTCGTCGGAAATGATCCGACCAAGCACATCCGAGGGGGTGAGCTTCTTGAAGTCCCGCCGCTCACGAATGAGGGAGACAAGATGATGATTGACGGGGGCATATGCGCGAAGAAGTCTCTTCACGGCAAAGTGATACATCATCTCTTCACTTCCGAGCCCTCGAATCTTGTTCACTAGCACCATCATGCGATTGTACATTTCTTGAGGGGATTCGCCTTCTTCCATCACGAAACGACCAAGTTGTCCCTCCAGAAGCTCGATTCGGGACTCCCTCACATGCGAAGTACCCTCATGGGCAATGCGCAAGGTGTCCCAAATCGCCTTCGCCTCCTCAAGCCCATCCACCTTGTTGCGCTCCTCCGTGCTAAGAGCACCGAGAAGAACATTTGCCGCTTGGGCATTGAGGTGAATAAGCTTGACTTCCTCGGGCGTCGGTGGAGCATCATCATCCGATAGGTCAACCCTGTGAGAACAACATTCCATACACTAGGGTGCAAAGATATCAAGTGCATTTTCATCATGTTCCTCCATGACGCGTAGTGAGTCCCATCGAAAGGGGGTGCGCGTCCGGAAGGAATGGAGATGAAGTTATAAGAAGAAGGATTGATTCTATCGTAATCAAAAGGAATGTTTACTCCCTTCTTCTTATGCTTGGTTGATGTCTCCGCCTTCTTCTTGTCCTTGGTCCTCCTATCTTCTTTGGACGTGGTGGTCTTGAAGGAGGCGTGGGATGGGGTT
>CM002486.1:7030889-7045799 GCA_000325765.3 Leersia perrieri
TCACAACCCGAACCCCCTCATCGTCCTGTGTGTTGCTTTCTTTACAACCCGAGCCCCGTCACCACATTCCTCGCTTCCATCCGCTTCCGCCCGAACCCCTGGAAAGGCTTCAACCACCGGTCCTTGGGCCGAACAAACCAAGGGACGTCTTTTAGACCCTCCCGCCGAAGGGAATCGCTCCCAGATTCCCCGACACTTCGGAATACGGGATCGCCCCCTCTTAATAGGCGGATTTTCTTATTACTCAAGAATAAAAACAAAAGACCTTTATACCTAGCAAATAGAAATCTTGGGGGTCCCTTTTTGTTTTGTCGTCAACGCTTTGTGCCTATCTCCTTCCTTGTTCCGTAGAGATACAATAACTCCATCTTGCTACACACACTTAGTAGAATCATTAGTCCTCCAAAATGATTCTTATAAATTACCAAAACCCACTAAGGGGCTAGATGCACTATCATCTACCACTTGCGATTCATCAAAAACTCCACGGTCACCCATATTTGCAGCTGTGTATATGTCCTGTTCGGATCGTGATAACGGGGACCGCACCCTGCAACTTCATTACAATGCGTTGTACATATTAACTGCACAAATGCATAGGTATAGTGTACAACCTTGGCATATGAAGCCATAGTCCTATGAATCGTACTGAGCAACATTTAGTCAAATTATTCACTATTTTCAGGTCATAATACAGCAAAAAGAGGCCATGCGAGTGAAGGAGCTGGAGATGCATGTTGTCAAGAAAAATAAGCAGCTTACATACAGTACATTGCTGTTTGGAGAAAGCGAAAGTGAAAGTTGGGCTGATCTGAGCAATCCGATCTGTGCAGAGACGGCTGGATTGGATGTAGGTCATGTATATGACAATGGGGTTGTTTTGTGGTTAGTAGTTTGTATGGGAGTAAATAGATCAATGGTACAACAACTGGTTAGTAGTTTGTTTGGGGGCAAATAGATGTAGCCATGTAGGTCGTTTTAAATTTGGAAACAAATCGTCTAAATTCTTGTTTTAAAAATAAAATATTTAGTTACGTCATAAAATAGCATGGCAGGATAATTTGTCATGACTTCTATTGCTGGATGCTGGCTAGCACACCATTAGGTGGACGAGCTAAACAGAGACGTAAATACCATTAGTTGGGCCAAAATGACTTCTATTGCACTCATAATAGTTGTACAGGCCCATCAAACTCCAGCGCTCACGGCTGTTGCTGGCTACCGCACCTTGGCCCATCTAGCCGGCAGTGGTGCTGCCCGCAGCAGAGAACAGCTGCAAGCCTGCAACAATAACGCTGACAACCCTAAAAAAAACCCAATAGCGCTGACACGCATGGGAGCAACAATAACAAGTGGATCCATTTTGCTGTCCCCTCGTATTATTTTGTTATTTAATTGTTTAGAAAACTTGAGAAATGGTGGAACTTAGCAAATGGAATGATTTTTATCGTAATCATGCCTAAGGGCGAGTTTGAAGGAGAACAGAAGGACTAGACTTTTTTACGCACGCAAAATGAGACAATTCATTAGTATGTGATTAATTAAGTATTTTTTATTGAAAACTTCAAAAATGAATTCTTCCGACTTTTTAAAAAAACTTTCATATAAATTTGTTTTGCAAAAATCGCACGGATAAGCAGTTCGGGAAGTGTGCTAATGGAAAATGAGGGAAAAATTCAACCAATAGCTGTTTAGAACGCGGCCTAAGTCATAGATGCTTTTAAAAAGGCAAAATTTGCTAAGAATTCTCTTACTTCGCGGTATTAGCTGTAGCTTGTAGGGCATGCCAAAAGTAAAATTTTAGGGAAAGACAGTAGTAAGAGAAAGATTTGCTAGTGGACATTGTTCCTATTATTTTATTTATTTCTAGTTAAATAGAGGAGAGGAAATGTGTGAAATGACAAAAAATGCCCTAGACCAACAGCCATCTCTCACTCTCACCACACCGCCCCGGCGGTGCCGACAACGACGAGATGACAGTTGTAGCGATAGCCGATGGTGGCATTTGTATAGAGAAAAAATGTTGTTGATATATAAAGCGAGTCATTTTAACAGTTCGGGATGTAAAATGTTGTTAATAAATAATTTAGAGTTTATTGATCCGGTGAAATAATTTATTGGACTAAAATAGACATTCTCCTTTAAATTATATTGCCATGCCAAAATGCACATTCTTGTTTGAATGCCAAACGTGATTTGCCATTTACCAACATCCCAAACTGAGCTTACTCTAGCTTGTGAGCTATGGCTCATAACCAGTATTGTCCCTGCACATCAAAGGGGTTTTTACTAGGCTTGGCAATGAGACGGCGCGGGCCAGGTTGGGCCAGAATGTCTCTGGACCTGACCCCCAAAGTCTTCCCCCAGCCGGCCTTGAAGAGAAGATTGGGGTGAAATTGCACCCCGTCCCCGACCCTACAGGACCCCGTTCCCCGACCAGGGCCCATGGCCCTAAAGTGGAAGATGAGTCGACGACGAAGACGTGAGGTCACGGGCGACAGCGATCGATCTGTGCGGCGACGAGCGGTAGCGGCAACCGGCAAGAAACCACCGGCAGCGTCGGCCTGGACGCCGACGACCATGACCCTCGCCTCCGCCGTACACCGCACCCACATGTCCTCCTCGCGGCAGCGGTTCTCCTCTTTGGCAGGTGATGAGCGTCAGCAGCGACCGGCGCGAGCGACGAGCATCGGTGAAGACCGGCAGATGTCGGTGGTGACCACGGAGAGGACAGGCACGCTGCGGTGAGCATCGGCGGAGACCGGCTCGCTACGGCGAGCATCGGCGGAGACCGGCGCAGGCGACAAGTGTTGATGCAGACCGGGAGGGCGATGAGCGTCGGCTGCGACTTCGGCGAGGACCGCGAAGATTAGCACGGCCACGAGTGCGTGGGTGGAGAAGTTGGCGGCGCTTGGGGAAGTGGGGATGAGGGAGGAGTGAGGGATGGGGACTTTAGGGTTTGTATTGGGCTAATAGACCTAATTTCTCGGATGTTCTTTAGACAATATATGCTTCCGGGCCCCATAGGTTGTCCTGTGGGTTGATTTTCTCCATGCCCCTACCCCCGAAATTGGCCGGGGCCTGACCCGATCCCTTGTGGGTGGGAAAACCACCCTGCCCCGTAAGGCCAGGTCCTCGGCGGGCCTAAGATAGTAACGGTCAGTCAGTCACGAGTCCAAGCCAGCTCTACAGGTCTGCCATTGTCTGAAATCCAGGTAATGGGCCTCCATTTCTCCGGAGCCTTAGTCCTGACGTCACAAACATACACACATATCTACTTCAAGAAGACAAACTAAAAGGGGCTGATTGCTGTGGTCTTTGTTTTTATGTGTGTCCATAGGTGTATAGGACCTAATTATCCCAGAGTTCTTTTCGTAAAGAAATTTAGCCGAGTCAAAGGACAGCACAACACCCTGAAGCATAACTGTGCAAGAGGTTGACCACAGTCGCTGAATTTATGGATATATCGACAAGATGAGCGCGCAATTTTATCAGTTCAACACTAAAGCCCAATCTGATGAAAAAGATGAGCAATTCATTTTATACAACAGAGGAAGCAATATATAACCCTTTTCCCATTTTCCAAAACTTTGATATATTTTCAGCTAAAAAAAAACTTGATATATTTTTGCAATTTTTTATATTTTTTTCTAAATTATTACGTGGAATCAAATATGATATAGACATAAACACAAGTCCACAAGGAAGAAAAGCAAAAAATATTGGTGATAAGGAAAAATTCTATGGTTTATTTGGATCACATGATTTTTCATAAGGAAGCAGTTCCTGCCATTCTGCCAACTTGCTACCATTTACGGATTCATAACATACGATTCACTTGATTATTATTTTTTTGGTATACAATACATATACAGATTGTCATGTACACCTTATTTTATGGATATAGTAAGCAAGTATATTTTGATGTTGATGAGGTCACCAAACACAGTTGAGTGTTTCTGATAAGAAAAAACAGTTTGCAAAAAATAAAAGTTGGCATTGCATGATGAGCGAATGGTTGAATCTAATTCCCTTGCTGAGATCCATCTAAAAAAAAATCCGGTGCCAGCTGGTGCGGTTAATTTGTCAAACAACAGTGGCAGGTTACTGGCTACCTAGCTCACGGCATGCCGGCGGCAGGCACGAAGGGCAAAAATCCCTTGTCCTGGAGGCTAAGGACCGTGTCGTAGAGGAACTGGCTCGCCGGCGTGACGTCGACGCCGAGCTCCTCCACCAGCTTCCGCGTGCTGAATCGGCACCCCTGTGCCGTCTCGCCGGCGCCGCCCTTGCACCTGGTGGGCACCGGGTATCCCGGGAAGAGCCCCGCCAGGATGCGGCACACCTCGCCACGGTGCAGCGTGGCGCCCGCGCACAGGTATCGTCCGCGCGCGGCGGGGCACTCGAAGGCGCGCGCGTGCGCGTCGGCGACGTCGCGGACGTGCGCGTACGACTGCGCCGCGTCCGCGTACGTGCCGCCCCGCGCCGTGGCCGACCCGTCCAGGTACTTGAGCACGTGCCACGTGCTGGCGTTGACCGACGGCTGCAGGAGCGGGCCCAGCACCAGCGACGGGTTGACCACGACGAGGTCGATGCGGCGCTCCTTGGCGAGCTCCCACGCCGCCTGCTCCGCCACCGTCTTGGCGTAGCAGTACCAGTTCCCCGTGTCGCGGCAGTGGTCCACGTCGCTCCATGACGTCTCGTCCACCTCCTCCTCCTCGTCGGCGTCGGCGTCGCTGCGATGCGGGTCCATGTACACGGCGCCGATCGACGACGTCATCACCACGCGCCGGACGCTGCCGGCGTCCGCCGCCGCGTTGATCACGTTCCTCGCGCCGCTCACCGCCGGCTCGACCATCTGCGCCGGGTCGTCGGTGATAGGGGACGCCGTGTGGAAGACGCCCTCGCAGCCGGCGAACGCCGCGGCGAGGCTGTCCTTGTCGAGGAGCTCCGCGCGGACGAGGGTCAGCCGCTCCGCCGCGCCGGGGAGCGCTCTCAGGTGAGCGTTCTTTGCATAGTCATCTGCAGACAAAAGAAATTAAAATCCATTAGCTCTGAGTAACCACATCATTAATGAGTTGCTTGCAACACAGAGAAAATGCACGCATGCATTCGATCGTTCAAGTATATATACCGACCTGGGTTCCGGACGGTGCCGCGGACGGTGTAGCCCTTCTCGAGGAGGAGCTTAACAAGCCACGACGCGATGAACCCGCCGGCGCCGGTGACACACACGGTGCGCCCTTTTCCAGAGTCCGTGGCGGCGCCATTGCCGTTCGCCGTCACCTTCTCAACGCCCATGGTATATATAGTTTGCTGGTAGTGTTTGCGAGGAGGAGGCCGGAGGAGGAAAGAAGAAGAAGCAGCTGGGAGTGCTAGCTGCAGTCTACTGCTGAAGTTTAATTAATTAGCTAGTGTGCTGAGCTTTGAAAGTGAGCAAGTTTAATTAGTGTGCTGAAGTGAACGAACATTTGGAGTGGTATAAATAGTGCCGAGGGATCGACGACGACAGCACGATGCATGATGCATGATTAGGTTTGGTGGAAAATACGGGTGTGCATGTCATGCACGCGTTATGACCTTTCCTCCTCTTGGGCTCAACACGGTAGATAGATTGCATCTATGAGAGAATCTCCTGTTGTGCATGTGCAGATTTCCTAATACTTTATTATGATAGTAGTTAGTTTTTTTATTGTATTTTTGCGACCGTGTTCAGTCCCTCAGATTCCAATAAACTGGAAACTTCCTTGTGTAGGGGGTGCATTCCTCGTGTTATATATGCATGCATGTGTCCTCCTGCTGCTACAAGAATATATGCATTTGCTGCTCAGGGGATCCATTTTTTAAGTTTTTCAAAAAGGAAGCAAACAAAGAAAATTGATAGGAACACCCCCCACCCCCAATAAATATTATAATAATAATAATAATAATAATAATAATAATAATAATAATAATAATAATAATAATAATAATAATAATAATAATAATAATAATAATAATAATAATAATAATAATAATAATAATAATAATAATAATAATAATTCCCATAACCTCAAGTCCTCAAACAGAACAAATTACTCCCTGAGCCAAATAAGTTCTTTTTTACGTGCTGACTCATTAGAATGGGAATATCAGTGGGACTCAACTACTTATTCGTTTTCTTCCTGGAGAAAATCTATTTTACTCGCCAAGCTATTGTAGTCGCCGCATCGCTTAACTTTCTTTGCTATTTTTCGCGTGGTTCCTTTTACACACCGTACTATATCAAAAACTAAAAAACCATTCATCTTAATTAATATCCTATAAGATTGATATTTCTCTATATATGTCGTAGTTTGCACCAAATTTGATAGAATTGATAGATACATATCATATTCTTTATCTCAATATGTTTCAGATTTTTTATGACTATTCACTGAATGGGAGCACTTAAGACTGGTTTAAACATTAAAAAACTAAAATTGAAGCAAACAATGATGAAAAGAATACACTTTTTGGAAACTTTGGTAGAAGTGCAGTCTGCCTTTTAAAAAACTTAGTTTAAAATATAACTATTATAATGAGAAACGGTGCCGACGTTTGTACCGGCCCTAAACTTATAGCTCTACATAAGAGGTTAAAAAGTTGGTGGATACAAAAAAAACAAGGATTTAGATAGGTTTATGCCCTCTTTATGAGAAGTAATATCGTACTTCCTGTTTGTAGCTTGTACTCCGTCAGTGTTATGTTGATGAGATTTGTGCCCTTGAGAGCTCCAGGCTCCCCCATTATAAGGGGTGAGAGACCGAGTCACAAGGTAGGGACCAAATCCTACACTGCTTGGGTTTCCTTCTTCCTTACATGATAGTATCTAGCTGGAATTCTATAATCTTGCCGTAAAAAATAAGGTAACATGGCGGCTAAGTCATATACTATAACATATTATACCTATTCGGTATACCTTCTATCCATGGTGGTATTGTATTGCTAAGTGGATACCCAGTACCTAGTCTCCACAAGTGAAAAGAAATGATGCTAAGCAGTAAAGCATACCTTCTTTTTAATAATTTAAGCGCTAGAATGGGAAAAATATAGTTTATGATGTTAAGTTATCCATTGAAACAATTCGAGAGAGTACGATAGACATTTCCGTTCTTCTTATATCATCTTCATCTTCATTTTTACGTATAGCCCTTGCATTCACCTTTCCTAGTGACAATTAGTAACCATCCTATATAACAAGAATAAGATAATCGAGGGAATCGTTGATACCAAGACTTTTAAAAAACTATGGTAAACCTAGAAAGGAGATGACTTTTTATAATGGTTCAGGCCCCTGAGATGGGTAATAGCCCCATGCCCTTTGACCGGAGGCCTCTTTCCTTGATTAATAGATAAGGTTTGTCACGGAGTACAATGAGCCGGGATGGAAGCCTATCAACTAGGTAATGTGGCTACTACGGTGGATGCGATTAATCCTATGAACCTAATCGATGATGGATTGTTGGGTTGCTTTTGTAGGGCTTGGTATTGGTTTGGCGGATTTGTGTATTCAGACTTGTTGATTGTCTAGAACCCTGCAAAGGACCTTTGTATTTACACCTTTAAGGTATAATGTGTCATAGTTGGACTCCAGGGTTTTGAGAAGAAATAGACCAGACAAAAAAAAGTAATTATTTCTATACCGTCCGGATAGCACCTTCCGTATACAACATGCCTTAATTGTCTAAATCTGTATCATACCATAAGTGTAAGGATCCCCTTCCATATATGTATAGGTATGAGGAATACATGTTTACGATATACACCTCTTCATTGGTATCCCAAACCGATTACTCCAACAATTTACTAGTGGCATGGTATATAAAAAGATAAAGTGAAAATTGCATAAACCGCCCCAATAGTCTATCTTGTTTTGAGATTTCACTCCATAACTTATTTTGTTGCAAAAGCCCACCCACCAACCCCTTTATTGCGAAAGTCCACTCACTCAACATGTCGAAGACAAAGTTATCCTTATTACGCATGAGTAGTTGATTCAATATATTTTTTATGTGCATATATAATAGACCATATAGCTAGGTCAGACTTGTTAAGTGTGGCTATGTGGTGTGTTCGTCTTAAGCTCAATGATAATTTTAGACTCATCATCATGACTTGAGCCTCCACCTTTAATTAGTTCTTTTGCCCTTAGTAGAGAGCCAACGTGAGCGAGTAGTTTGGAAGTAGTGAGTGACAACTTATGGTGGTGCGTCGTGGATCACAATGAAAGAAATAGGTGAATCATGATTGAATGGGTGTGTTTTTTTCTACAAAATCTATTGGGTGGGTAGGCTTTTACAACAAAATGGGTTATGGGGTGGAATATCAAAACACTAATGATAATTAGGATGGTTTATGCAATTTTCCCAAAGATGTCCCAGGCATATCCCTCTCAGTAACGAACTATCTAGGACAGAAACAATTTTCACATGACTTCTTCCCTTAACTATATAAGCATGGGAAAGAGGCACAGTTTGAGATAAGTTTGCCAAGGCTGGGAGGCCAAAAGAGCCACCGTGAGGAACATATTTACCTAGCAGCTGGAACTTATGTCCGTCACCTGTATAAATACTTATATTTAGACTGATGGAGCTCTTACCGCACCTACATTGTAGGTGTTTTGTATGTGGCAAACTTTAGTTTGCATGTAAATGGAAATATTTACACGCCTCCATTTACACAGGCATGGGATCTGTTGTTTTCAATTTGCTTGCGTGGGTGATCACGCGAGCTCCTCAAAAGTGCAACTAGCGAACTCTGGTTGTATCCTCGACTACCACGCTATGCCCTCCTCATGTCCTTACTTAGGGGTAAGCGGGTGGTCTCGCCACAGATACTCTCTATTTCTTTCTCTTCTCTATTTCCACCATCAGCGATTCCCCAAGGTAACCATAGTACATGACCACCAACTTGAAAGAGAAAAGGGTGTTGTTCATCACATGCGATATTCATCTCTCCCAATGTTGCCACCAACATAGGTCGAAGCATAGGGAAGCAATGACAAAGTGCTTCTTCAACGCTGCACCGCCGAAGGAGGACTCCAACAAGGATGATGATGATGATACGAGGAGTAGAAGAAAAAGGCGGATAATTTACTTTTGTTGTAGTCCATTGTTTTCTTTGTTGCTCACATATCATCCATATCGTTTTGTTAATTCTTCCTTGTTGCACAAAGGGCACATGCGGTCTTGCTGTTGCAACTCGTTTTTTATGTTGTATTTAGTTGAAACATTATTTTACCAAGAGACAGAATATTTTTTATTAAGCGATGAAACATCTAAAAACAACTTTTTTGTTATAATGTTTTACACAGAACGACGAAACATGTAAAACACTGTCTACATGTGAAACATCGCTTCCCATTGGAGGTCCATGCTGTAGTGGCGTCCTTCAGTTTTAACTTGTAATAACTCTTCTTGTTAATATATTTGATCTCTTTTTTAAGGAAAAATGTTGTTTAGTACTTAAACAATCTCATTCCATAGCCAAATCAAACCGAGTGTTCAACATACTATACTTGGTTCTACATAGCTTCGGTGATTGGCTGATCACCTCGTTTCTCCTATATCACCTGTCAATTTCATGGATCAGTTACTCTATACCACTGTATTTTGTTGGTTTGTCCACCACCTGCAACCTTCTTTAAATCACTGGAGGCAGCCTTCTTCAATCTCCGGAGGCACGCATGATGAGGACATCAATATATTCGATGCATTCATGCCGCCGCAAGTTCCACTTCAAGGCCCTATTACCCATGCCCATGCATATCAACTTAACTATTAGGTGAGTTAATTCTTGAGTTTATGCTCATTTTATTATTACCCTCGAGATACGTGTATTCTTTTTTTCTTAGAAATGACGGAGAGAACATGAGGGGGAGAGGATTCGTACGGGCTGGATTATAACTGCAGGACGACACCAACTTGTGACAACTGCCACGACTTCATGGGGACACCATTTTGGCCATGTAAGCACTTGATGAAAATTTTTATCAAGTATATTTTTAAATGGAACTAGACTGACGGCCATATCTTCTCTGGAGCAGCCGCAATTATCTTTTTAGTACATACATATTTTTCTTAGTTGTTGTTGTGTCATCTTATTTGGGCCTAACGGGTTGTGTATCAAGTTTGAGTCCATTGGAAATTAAGTTGCATGTTTACTTGGTCTTGGTGACCAGCGTCATGCACCACAAGATTCACGACAACCATTGGAGGTGATGTATCGGTTGCTAAGACGCAACATCCTTTGGATAGCTACAGTCGGGCCGTGAACGTCATCCCCATTTCAGGGCCTGTTTAGTTCCACCACCAAAACTTTTACCCATCACAGCGAATGTTTGGACATATGTATGGAGTATTAAATATAGACTTAAAAAAACTAATTGCACTGATTACGTGTATTCTGCGAGACAAATTTTTTAAGCCTAATTAGTTTGTGATTAGACAATGTCGTGCTAAAGTAAATATATATGCTAATGATGGATTAATTATAGTTTTAAAAAATTCATCTCATAGTTTACAGACAAGTTCTATAATTAGTTTTTTTAATTAGTATATGAAAAACCCTTCTGACATCTCATAAACATCTGATGTGACACGCAAAAATTTTACACCCCTGAATCTAAACACACCCTTAACGGAGTTATCTCTCGTCGGGCACCAAACGTCCAAACCCTCCCGTTGTCGTACGTCCTACCTAGATTTTCAGCTCTGAAGCTACACCTAGATGTTCCTTCCTGAGAAATTAAGCCGTTATACAGATTAGAGTTGGTGTCACTTAATAGAAAGCTCACACGTTTTTTAAGGAGTAGCTAGCTATAGGAGACGACCTAGCTAACACACGAACCATTTCCATGAAATCTTCAAAGCTTGGTCAACATCGATCTACAACTGCTAATAATGAAAAAACAAATTAATAATAAAAACCCAAAGTCCCTAGTTAGCTAGCTGCCTGCAACATATAATCCAACGAACTGGCTGATGCAGCGACGACATTCGAAAACGGACGACTCGACCCAGATGTGAAACCACGCACGCAATTAACCTGCACACAAAAGGAACGAACGAGGAATCTTATTGATTAAATAAATTTATATAAATTTATTCTCTCTTCGCCCTATTCCTCAATGCAATTCTTGATGCTCACATGTATATAATAGCATCTACAGTATATATAATAATGCAGAGCAACGGTGCATGTTAGGAAGCTAGCGGATAAATAGAATAATGAGTAGGCATGCAGGCGCGTGCAAGCACATGTGCGACCCCTATATTAACTGTTGTGCTTACTCTATATGCTAATATGCATGATTCGATGGCCCGCCGCAGTATCCCTCATGTAGTATGCGTCCGATTCAGTTCACACTGTTGTTTTTGTCTTAATTCTAGTCCTTTTTCCCTGGTTAGCTCGCCCCGATGATCGTGGAACATGTGGCGAATCGTACGCAAGTTGAAATAATCAGGGACGACGTATAAAAAATACAGGTGTGCAACACATGTATGACTATTGTACGTTTTATGGGTATAAATGATTTATTACCTGTTTCAGATTATAAGACGTCCTATCTCTCACGTAACGACTAACATCTTGTAACGGAGGGAGTATTTAATTATCTGGAGAGGTTGCTTAATATGGCAATAACTTTGTTTAATTAGTGCAGCGGATGAGGCGATCGAAGCGCGCGGCATCCAGCAATGTCCGATCGAATGGAGAGCATAGTTTGCAGGGAGAAGATGATGGGCAGTCCCGAATGGATGCATGGATCGATGTTCGATTAGCTAGGATTTGAGCATATTATATAGTTAAGTTTTCTTGATGGCTTCACACATTAACCCATATGCTTTAGAATGAAACTTTCCATCTTTTTCTTTGTAATTAGCAATCCCTTCGTTTTTTAGATGAAAAGTTTAATTCTAAAGTGAAGCCAGAATTTAAGATTGGGTTGTCGAGATTCATCATGTGGTGTGGTCAGAGCCTCGACAAGACACTTATGCCGTTCGGCGAGACTTTGGGTTTACAAGAGGTTTTTTTATCACAAAAATATTGTTTTAGTTCTAATATTCCACCAAATTGAAGATCCTGTAGAGGCTTATGGTTTGCGTGAGCTATTTTATTAGAAAAACCTTCTTACATGCGACAATTAATACACCATCAATTAATTGAATATATCATTAAACCAAAACACAATGGAGATACAAGAAAAACGGGGAATGGCAAAAATTACGCTGCTAACTTGCACTATACCCATCTCATCAAAGGAGTAGAACCATTCAACGTCTATAGCTAGAATTTCTAAACAAACATCAAAGAGTATAGGATGATCTCTATTATTTTTGCCCAATAGTAGGGGTTGGCGTTGGCTAATGGGGGATGCCAGGCCCACCCCGGCATCCTGGCTTCGCCACTGCGTTTAGGGTGTGTTTGGTTGCTAACCACATATTGTCACCATTAGCCAATAAAAATTACCACACTTGTCTAAGTTGAGGTGAACAAATTCTTCACCATACTTTGGCTAGTCTAAGAAAATCTTGCCATACTTTTCCATGTCACTGACACGTAGGACCTATCTAGTTTGAATGGAATCTTGCCACAAACTGTGGCAACAACCAAACAGTTATCAAGCTGGTCAAACTTGCCTAACATTAGATGTGGCAATTTGTGGCAAAGTATGGCTTGCAACCAAACGCACCCTTAAATTGTAGTGTTCATAGATATAGTCATGTGCATGGATGCAAAAGTTATATTTTCATCGCAAAAAAATCATCATAGGAACAATTAATTTTTCTTAAACATTCACTGTATAGTGCTAGCCGCTAGGTGTATCTTAAATCCGACTTACCCATTGACTATATATAATAATCTGGTATATATATTTCCCTCTCAACTATATGTGGTATAATATATAGCTTTTTTTTCATCTTTCATATTTAAAGTCGAAAGCCTTTTTCATGACTCAAATGCACCTTTTACCATATAACTTACGGTCTCTATACAAATCGATTAAATGAAGGGCTTTACTTTTTAATTAAAAAGCATAGAATAATTGTATTTCTGGACACGGTCTATAATCCAGATGAATAAACTCGTACAACCATGCATAACTCTCTACTATGATGCATTTTACAACACTACCTGCTGGATATATATAGAGAAAAGAGGAAAAAGAGGAACACATGTGGGCCCCACTACCACATACCCATTATATTGCTTCGATGGAGCAGCATGCAATAAAACACCCTTTTAATTTATTAATTAATTTGTCCTAAAAGAGCTTACGAGTAAAATGTTTATACTTCCTCTGTCCAATGAAATAACTATTTGGAAGGTGATGTGGCATATTTATTGTAGCGAATCCAGACAGCATCATATCCCACTCTAAAAACTTAGGGTGGGTTTAAATTCCAAAAATGTTTGGCCAAAAAATATCATATTAATATTTAGACACACATTTGAAGTATTAAACGTAGACTAATAATAAAACAAATTACATATTCCGGCTGTATACTACGAGACGAATCTTTTAAGCCTAATTACGTCATGATTAGCCATAAGTGCTACAGTAACCAACATGTGCTGATGGTGGATTAATTAGGCTTAAAAGATTCGTCTCGTAGTATACAGTCGGAATATATAATTTGTTTTGTTATTCATCTATATTTAATATTTTAAATATGTGTCTAAACATTGATGTGATATTTTTGACCAATTTTTTTAAACTAAACCCGGCCTTATATTCTTAGATAGGCAGTATAGTTTATTTTCGAAAAATGTTTCTTGTCATAAAGAATGGGGTAAAATTTACTAATGCAATACTAAAATCAAAATTTTATCTACCACCGGTAAAAATATGCTCATGTCGTCACAGGACAAGCCCGCACAATTGAAAATGGACTACAAGGTAATATGCCCTCATGTTGCGACAGTGGCCCATACGATTGGAATTGGTGCTGAGGAGAAGAGGTTGTTTACGATGGGATGGTTACATATATTGTGGAAAAAAAAACGGAAGGGGAACATGTGGTATGGACAGTGGGTGGGGGCAAAAGGAGAACAACTCCTCTTTTACAGTAGCGAAGGTAACTAAAAATATTACGTCTAGTTAATTTCTGATATTAATTTGGTTACTTTTGTAGAAATCGAAGTGAACAACTTTCTTCACCCCTTCCTTTTTCTTGGAAAAAGAAAAGAAAAAACTAAAATTAAAATTATTGCGGAATTGGTTTTTTCAAATGGCCCTAATGATCTTTGCAGGAAGGCGGACCTCCCGCCTACGAAAAATAGCAAAAATACACATTTTTGCATGCGAGTCATAGCCCATATGAGAAGAATGTCTTTTTTTTTCCGAATGGGTGACTAATTTGTCCATATGTGAAAATGGATTAAAAAAATCCCAAATCCCTCCTCCCGGGACGCAATCGTTCTGAGCAGCTCGCCGTTAAATCTGCTTGCCATTCTCATCGTCATCGCTGCATGCCGTCGGATGCAGCCACCGTTGGATTCACTTTTCACTGCCATTGTCGCCACAGTACGTCTCGTTTTTGCCGTAGTTGCCGTCACCGCATCCCCGTGCCGGGTGGGGGGATAAGGAGGAGGGGAGGGAAGGAAGTTTATATGTGGGGCCAGGTTTAGGGGCAGGGATGGATATGGATCATCGTTTTAATTCACTTTTGTAATTTTGGTGGGTCTTTGTCTATTTTCTTTATACATGCCACTATTATGCCACTTAATAGGCTTGTTTATGAAAATAAAATTATTTCCGGGCCTATTAAGTGCCTCGTTTCTAAAATAGATTTGTACATATGGACAAAGACATCTCTGCAGTTTTTTTGTTTTCATATACGGGTCATATTTAAACTTGTCTACAATCTCAGAGGGGGTGTACAACAAATA
>CM002486.1:7047100-7071944 GCA_000325765.3 Leersia perrieri
AAATACATAGTATTCCAAACAGATATGCATCAGTTTGGGCACAACAAAAGAATAAGGAAAAACAAAAAATGCTGTAACATGGCGAAATGGGTCAGGGACTACTAACCTGCATGATGGCTGACGAGTTTGGCCTCGATCCTGGACAAGAAAGTTGAGATCCTGATAGTCCAAACCTAGCTATAATTAAGACAAAACAACCAAGAATTGGGACATAGTAGTAGGTCACAGTAAACTGCTGATACAAACCAGTTTGTATGAGCCACAGTCCACATGAAAAACAAAATACCAAAAGTATATATATATATGAGCAGGATTTTTTTATCATACGTACATTTGCACCAACATAAATGTAGTGACACGTGTCCCTGGTAGATTAGAGAGAAAGCATCTTTACGTACCTAAAACGCGATAAAAAAGTTAATTTTCGGATTATAATTTCGAAATATAATTTTGAAATATAATTTCAAAAAATATAATTTCAAAAAATATAATGTTCAGATTATAAATTCAAAAAATATAATTTCGAAGAATACAATGTTCAAATATAATGTTCAGATTATATAATCTCAAAAATATAATCTCGAAAGCATTCATTTACTCATTATAAACTATACTTAACACCAACGGTCGAGATCTTGATTGATCCCACATCAATAGTGCAGATTGTTGGTGCACATGTACATATGATCATTTTTGCATTTTCATATATATTACTCCCTCCGTTCCATAATACAGACTAATTGTTGGTCAAATCCTTGAAGAGTTGAATCTTAAAAAGCGTGTGTGCCTTATATTATGGAACGGAGGTACTATAATAGAAAAATATAGTGTATGCAGTGTGCATCAGTGCATGCAGTGCTGCACACGCCACCCCACACTGCTTTCAATTAATTTGCACTGCTACATCATTGTCAACAGGATGACTGTCTTGTCACACCAGGTTGACTTGCATTGCATACTATCTCCGTTCACCAATATAAGGTATTTTAACTATTTGTTTACAACTTTGACCATTCGTCTTATTTAAATATTTATTGTAAATATTAAAAATAATAAGTTATGGTTAAAATATTTTTAATAATAAAGCAAACTATAAATAAAATAAATAATACTTCTAAATTTTTTTAATAAGACAAATGGTCAAAGTTGCAAGCAAATAGTCAAAATCCCATATATTTGGGGACAAAAGCAATATTCATTTGTTCGATGCATGATCTACAGACCGCACGGTGAGGTACATCAGGTATATTGACTATTGGCACACACTATTTGACCCCACCATCACATTGTCGTAGTTCATGTTGTCAGACCTTGCACACCTGCTATCTGTCTCCTATATAGGCAATTAGTTTCATGATGGCTAACGGCTCAGTTGCCAGGTGTCGGTGCGTGGATATTGGTTCACATGTACCTATGATTATAAAATCCTGCTTATATATATATACACTAAATGTATTTCATCCTTCATGGTGTATATATATATGTGTGACAAGACTATTCTACGGCCCCCCTTAGAATAACCTATTCTATACCTCTTCCTTCCAAGACCCATCCCACCTCCTACCAACTTCCTAAGGCCCAAAAACCACCCCCACCTCATCCAAAGGCCGGTCAAAGGCTTCCTCCCGTGGGTCAATGCCCTTATGGGCTTCCCCCATCTCTACCTAAGCCCACTTTTCGCCTAACAGGAATTCTGCAGTAACGCGAAGGCTAAACTGCAGTAACATGAAATCTAATATGCATAATATGCAGTAACAATGCTGAAACATAGGCATGAGGGATCTACTTTTTTAAAGCGCTTTTTTTCTAGCAAAGTGGTACAAACGTTTTTAAAAAATAATATCTGAGGTAAGAGATAAAATTGTTTAAAGTTTAAAATCTTAAGGATATCTATAGGATTTGCACTGTACTGTGCAGTAACGTTGTACCTTCTCTGCAGTAACATACTACGTTGCTACAAAATATGTGCAGTAACAACATGAAATAAGTGCAGTAACATGTGCATTGTTACTACACAATTACAGTAACATCGTGATAGAGTTACAGTAACATCATGATAGAAGTGTAGTAACACGAGAATTACAATCTTACAGTAACATCATAATAAAACTGCAGTAACAGACGGTGTGTGCTGCTATAGTACTAGTGCATGTGGAGAGCTAAAATATTATATTCCCAATCTTTAGAGAGCAATATCTCTCATGTCTTATATTATTTTTTAAAATCGTTTTCACCACAATGCTTCAAAAAAATGTGCTTTAAAAAACTAGATCCATCATGACTATATTTTGATGTTGTTACTGCAGATTATACGGCGTGTTACTTCACTTTTCAGAGAGACGGGAGTGGGAAAAAGAGGGGTGTGGGGAGAAATCAAAGGGCGGGTTTGACCGGCGGGAGAGAGGTGTGACCAGGGCGGGCCTTAGGAGGGGAGGGGTATAGAATAACTTATTCTAAGGGGGGTCTAGAATAGTTTTCCTATAATTAATTAATTAATTAATTAATTAACACGAGCAATATGCAATCCCGACACGAAATTTCCACTTAATTGACAGCAATCTGAGTCCCCAAGTTATGGTCAAATCAACGGTACAACAAAAACCAGCGTAGAATATATATCGGAGTAGCAATTCTGAAGTCCGCGTCTTATTCTCTCAAAAATAATATGAAACTGCAGCAGCCGTGTTACTCCCCAAGAGAGGTCATAGCATGGCTCGCACGTGGCCTCCAAGGCTCCAACTACATCCCGTTTCATCACCTATCCCCCAGCACTATTTAAACCCCCTCACCAACTTTGCTCACTTAAGCACCCTAAACTTGTAGCAATTGCTATACTCGTAGCTTGCAGCTAGCTAGCTCTCCCACTCCCAGCTTCTTCTTCTTCCTCCTTGCAAACACTACCATCAAGCAAGCTAGCTATATATATAATCCGTACCATGGGCGTTGAGAAGGTGACGGCAAACGGCAATGGCGCCGCCGCGGGCACTGGAAAAGGGCGCAACGTCTGCGTCACCGGCGCCGGCGGGTTCATCGCGTCGTGGCTTGTTAAGCTCCTCCTCGAGAAGGGCTACACCGTCCGCGGCACCGTCCGAAACCCAGGTCAGTATATATACTTGAAGTCTTAAACGGTCGAATGCACGCGTGCATTTTCTGTATATGTGTTGCTACTCACTTAATGGTATGTGGTTACTCAGCGCTAATCAGATTCAATTCCTGTTGCCCTGCAGATGACGATGCCAAGAACGCGCACCTGAGGGCGCTCCCCGGCGCGGCGGAGCAGCTGACCCTCGTCCGCGCGGAGCTCCTCGACAAGGAGAGCCTCGCGGCGGCGTTCGCCGGCTGCGAGGGCGTCTTCCACACGGCGTCCCCCATCACCGACGACCCGGCGCAGATGGTCGAGCCGGCGGTGAGCGGCGCGAGGAACGTGATCAACGCGGCGGCGGACGCTGGCAGCATCCGGCGCGTGGTGATGACGTCGTCGTTCGGCGCCGTGTACATGGACCCGCGGCGCCGCGACGCCGACGAGGAGGAGGAGGTGGACGAGACGTCATGGAGCGACGTGGACCACTGCCGCGAAACCGGGAACTGGTACTGCTACGCCAAGACGGTGGCGGGGCTCTTCCCGGGATACCCGGTGCCCACCAGGTGCAAGGGCGGCGCCGGCGAGACGGCACAGGGGTGCCGATTCAGCACGCGGAAGCTGGTGGAGGAGCTCGGCGTCGACGTCACGCCGGCGAGCCAGTGCCTCTACGACACGGTCCTTAGCCTCCAGGACAAGGGATTTTTGCCCTTCGTGCCTGCCGCCGGCATGCCGTGAGCTAGGTAGCCAGTAACCTGCCACTGTTGTTTGACAAATTAACCGCACCGGCTGGCACCGGACCACGACGACGTCTCGCCGCCGGCCTGCGTGCGTGTCTGCTTTCATGTCTGTCTCTGAAGATTACAGAATTTACATGTTGTAGCATTGTATTTTCTAGCTAGTCTTTTCTGATTTGTATCAAAAATCTCGTTAAACTGTACTATGGGCTATGGCTGTCCGAAGTTTATTATATCAAAGAAAAAATTGCTGATTTGCAAAGCCTGTGTTTCTTTATATATATATAAGCAAAGAAATTAGCAAGTACTCCATTTTATATGTTTGTACCTTAGAAAAGAAAAACAGTCTTCTAAGTGATTTTGTCCAGCTATGGACTGAAATTGATGAGGCAAATGTCATGCTGACAGATGGAAATCAGGATGTCATCAAATGGAAGTATACAGCCAATGGGCAATACACGGCAAGTTCTGCATACAGATTACAATTCTACGGATAGACAGCATCAAAAGTGCTAACGATTTAATCTGGAGTCATTGGGCGCCAAATTCCTGCAGGATTTTTGCGTGGTTGCTACATCACAACAGGTTGTGGACGGCGGACAGACTCATCAACAGGGGATGGCAAGCTGCACCTCAATGTGCTATGTGCAATCAAGGTCTGGAATGAAGGAACCACTTGTTCAGGGACTGCCAAACAACTAAATTGCTGCTCACCGAATTGGTTACTTGGTTGCGCCTACAACTCCCTTCGCCGCCAATGACTGACAAAACGCTGCAGGTAACCTGGGAAAACTATCTTCTTTCAATGCCTAAGACGACAAGGGCTGGACTTGCTACAGTGCTCATGGCTTTCTTTTCGCAAATATGGAAAGAACGAAATAACAGAGTTTTTCGCCAGGAATGCAGCACTACGGATTCCATTTTCGCACGGTTGCAGGACGTGTTACGGCATTGGGTGATCGTCAAACCAAAAAAGTTAAGCCCCTTGCTACATATGTTCCAACCAACTTCGGTAGACCTGTCTTTGCTTGTTAGTTAGTCCTTTTACTGTTGTTAGCAGTTGGTCACTTCATAGTCTGGACTGGAGTGACAAGGTTTCTTGGGAAGCTTCCGCAGCCCAAAACCTTCCCTGTAAAATGGCACATTTCGTGCTACTCTGTACCCATTTTTCTCCCCTTCTTATAATATAAGGCTGCAAAGCGACCAAAATTTCAAAAAAGAAATAAAAAGAAAAACAGTCTTACTGCATCCAACTATTTTATCAGTGCTTTGGATCCTCTCAACCCTTTTTCTTCAAATCCTAAACCTGAGCTGTTTAAAATGACTTAATTTACTGTCTTGTGCCATTTCCCTCTTTCATATAAGGCAATTATGGGATGAAATTTTGTACAGCCGTGAGCCGTTAATAATAATTTTAAGATATATATACGACAGCTAATAGCTTGCATGCAATTTTATATCTCAATGTTCAAATCAGTCTTAGATCTGATGTTTGAAACTTTTCCAAACAGTGTGCCACTGTGCCAGAGATACATATGGCCTGTTGGTTCCAACATGTGTCAAACGTTTGCTTAAGAAACCATGTTAGTCCTAATTTCATTAAACGAACCAACGGTGGTGTATTTTTCGTGCTACATGGCAATGAATTTTATCCAAAAATTCTTCTTGCCCATAAAATATGCGAGTACACAAAACTTTCAGTCAATTTTGTCATCGTGATGATTCAAATTTTGGTCCATAAAGGAGAAATGTATTAAGTTACCACTACTTTTTTTAAAAAAAAACATCAAGCCTTGTAACCCTCCAGGCCTTCTCTTTTTTCTGGGCCAAGCCCACCTCTTACAGTCGCGCTAAAGCCCAGAAAGCCCATTCCGTCTACTTGCTATATATAGGCGCTACACCACCGTTTTACCCGTTTCCAGCGTCTCCTAGGGTTTCCGCCTCCGCGCCGCCGCCTCCTACCCGCCGTCGCGAAGATGGTAAGTTCTCCGGCCTCCCATAGCCCCGCCCCTTCCGTTCGGGAGGGGACAACGGAACCTCTGATGGAGGTTCTTCGTCCTTCGTTTCCCCATCTATGTCTCTAACTTCGTGCTGTTTGGTCGCAATTTCAGCCGTCGCACAAGACGTTCCGGGTGAAGAAGAAGCTGGCCAAGAAGATGCGCCAGAACCGCCCCATCCCCTACTGGATCCGCATGCGCACCGACAACACTATCCGGTAGGTTCATGTTGCCCGCTCGCCTGATGACTTTGTTATCGATGAAATGCGTCAGAGATCTCTCTCTGTTCATGTGTTAGCTGATGTCCGTGTAGCTGTTTATTACGCCATTTTTGCCTTCCTGGACTGTTCGAGCGAGTATGCGGCATGTGGTTATGTTTTTGCTACCATTTCACTCAGATTGTTAGGTTTAAAACGGGAGCAGAATTTAGATTAAATTTCACAAAATCACACGTTTTATGGTTCAAGTCGTAGAAAACTACATATACTTTGACACTTGTGACTTAACTACACATATCATCATAAAACTACACTAATTTTCAGAAAACTACACTATTTAAGAATTTTTTAATTGTGTAGCTTTGTGGAACTTTGTGTAGTTTTGTGAAACATTAGTACCATGATATGTGTAGTTAAGTGACAAGTGTCAAAGTATATGCGGTTTTCTGTAACTTAGACCACAAAACATGTAGTTTAGTGAAATTTACTCTAGAATTTATATTCAAATTTTGGGTAGCATGTAACACAGTACTAACTAATCTAGCTATGTGAACATAGACTCTGAAATTTCGATTATGGAGCAGTTCTTTCTTCGGTAGAATGTGACTTTCTTTTTCGTTTCTGATCCTGTGCTGCTTTTACGTCCTATACCGCTCAAATCATGTTGTTTGTGCGATTTTCAGGTACAATGCCAAGCGCAGGCACTGGCGCCGCACCAAGCTCGGATTCTGATTTAATTTCCTCTCTCGGGATCTGTTCTGTTTTAAGACATTCAAATGTTTCATGGGTCGACTTTGTTTCATCAGTATCAAAGTGTAGTAAGATTTGCCATACTAGAATTGCTGATGTAATCATTTCTGTGCTTTCATTACTAATTATATCTGCCTTTTAAAGGCTTTGCAACCAGTATGACCCATTCCACATTATAAGAGGATTTACCCTCTCTTTATCTCTCGTCTAGATCCACTAACATCCATATAAATCTACGCACATATGAATCATATACATTATCCATGTATAAATCTATTTAGAAGTCAAAACATCTTGCAATATATGGAACAGAGGAAGTAGTAATTTTGTTAGTACCACCATTTATTCATTGCTTTTGCTGGCAGGCTTGACCTAATAATATGCTTAAGGGTTTTGAGCAAAATTTGTTTCTTAAAATAATGCTGCGTACTACAATACAATTGTTAGGTAGATTTATAAACTCTGCAGGACATGTGTCAGGATTGATGATCATATGATGCGATTGTGTTTCATGCATGTGTTTTTCATCTACTGGATTCTTTCCAAAAGTTCTTACCTTTAGCAGTATAGCTGTTTATGCATGCTTCTCTGTATGCATATTATGTGCTCTTATGGTACCAATTCTTATGGCCCACAAGAAATGTTGTTAGACTTCAATGCCGCATAACTTTCTGTATGTATTTGTACATTCTTTTGTCCTTGACTTCAAAGAAAAGAGTACATTGCTCGAGATGTGCATTTGGACCTTCTTTTGCTTGGTTATTTGGGTCTATGATGACACATTTTTCAGCTTTACATGCCAGTTCTGCTTCAGACAAGCCATGATTGTGAAAGCTGTTTTATTCTGAGGGTGAGAGTTTAGTTCCTTCTCCGAAACTGTACTCCCTATCACGTCGGATGTTTGGACACAAGCACTAGGACGTATTGTTGTTGTCAACTGACATATAACGGAAGTTACTGTCAATAAATTTTGTCAGTTTCAGTTTCATGTTCTACGTTTTTGTTTACAGCTTATACTGAACTAGTGTAATCTTGCATTCTTGTCCCACCAAGAAGAATCCTTGTTTTGTTTGGCTGGCATTGTAGATCGTATTCTGAATTTACGTTGCTATTTTTTGGTTGCATTTCATTAGAAGATACCATGAGTTGTTTCCATTTGCCATTTCTTCTGCAGCATTGTCATTGATGAGCCTGAGCTGCTTTCTACCCCACACTCACTCTGTGTATAAAGCTTAAATTGAAACTCGAAGTATTACCCCGTGTGTCAGCATCGTTAAGTCTGAATTCTTTATCCTGTTACTAAAATTGTGAGCAACTACTCCCTCAATTTGGACAGAAGATCATTTGGGCTGGGATATGGTACATGCTAGTACAACGAATCAAGACTTCAACTATGTCATGACGGTGTCACATTCTACCCTAAATCCTTGTAAATTTGAACAGGGAGTATATCAAATATGAAAATTAACAATCTGAACTTTATTTATAAAAAACCAAATAAATCCAAACATATCCCTTGAATCTTGTCCTGAATGTATTGGAAGTTGGAAGTATTGAATGTGTAGAAGTTGAATCATTTGACAGCGCCCAGCAGAGAGCAGAGGAGCAGACCATCAAATCACCGCCCTGATCGATCGGCCAGACGGAAATCACCGCACTAATCGATTGGCCAGACGGATGGGGGAGGACCTCCCTCTGGGGTAGGAGGTTTTACTTGCATCGCCCTTCGTGCGAATGAATACACGTTAGGATGCTCTTTGAAGAAAACCATATAAATTGTGGAGGATTTATTGGCCCTTTGATTCTTATGAATTTCTTCAAAATTCCTATGGAAGCGCTATTCTAGAGGGGTTTTGGAGGAAAAAAATATGAGGTCTTACCTCATGTTTTGTCTTTTACGTGTTTTGAATTTTGTTTCTTGTATGGCAATTAAGCGTCTGTTTTGAAGTATTTTTGTGTTTTGAAATCCTGTAGGAATTCAATGAGTGTGATATTCTATTTCCGAGTTTTTCCTATTCATGTGTTTTTGCAATTATGTTATTTAAAGGGGGCCTTGGTGTTTCTTTAAATTTGCTAATAAATTCTTCCACATCTACTCTAATTTAGGAGTACTGAATGATTGCTTGAGTTCGACACTGCATTACATATATGACAGATGGAAATTTCTTCTATTTATCAAATGTTAAATAGGCAGTCTGAATGAGATTACATGATACCTAACATAAATCATAGTGCCCAAACAACACAGTATTATAAATAAAACTTTTAGAAAGCTTACCGAATTACTGTACCCTTCCCCCTCCACTGGCTAGCACCCAACGTATTTTAGTAAATGGAAAGTTAGTCGGAATGGGAATGAATTTGGGACCCCCCCCCCCCCATTACAACCGCCAATTAGAGAACAAATTTAGAAATTTCTTGGAATCATCGATAGATTTACTTTCAATATACAACCGCCGATCAACTAGTTTCGACCTTCTCTACTCTAAATGTTTGAATTTGTAATGGGTACTGAGTTAGTTGGATGGAGATAATTTTTTCTAGTGTAGTGCTTTAGATATGTTTTTCTTTTCATAATTTCTATTTTTTATATTAAGCCAGGCAATATACTACTTATTATAGATAAGTTGCATATGTTGTTGACCTTTCGTCTGTTTAGTTCTTTGCTTTTCTTTTGTTTTATTAAGCCATGCCGTATGAAGTGTATAAATAACTACACTACCAATTAATAAAATTTGGAAATATTAATATATTGTTTTAGAAAAACAACGAGCTCTCAGATGGATATCTTGGCTCCAAAAACTCGTAAACTCGTAGTTCTACGTCTTTCTGTCGATTTGAGAAGTACAGTTAGAGTTGTTTTTTAATTTCGACAAATATTCATTACCATATTTGCTAGATATTTGACCGTCTTCTCAAATCGACAATAGTAGAGGACGGAGAGAAAATAAGGTGTCTCCCTCCACCACTGACTACGAGTTTTTGGAGCAAATATAGATATGTAGCAAATATGGTAATGAATATTTGTCGAAATTAAAAAAAGGTGTGGCAGTGTTGGATGAATAACAGAGACAATAGAGAAAACAACCGTATCTTCCCATTGGGATGCGAATTTTCTTCAATCTGTGCCACTTCCGTCAGATTCAATGACGCCAGTCTGTCCTCCACCAGAGCGCCGCTCGTCCATTAACCAGCGCCGCCGACGTCCGTCCCATCACCGACGAGAGCCACCCATCTCGTCGCCATGTCCCATTCTCAACCCCACAGCCCCTACTCACCCACCCCATGGAGGGTGCCGCCGCCAACTATGACTCTGCCGTCTTGTCCCATCACCCACCCTCACCCCCCGGCAGCTCAACTACGCCGCCGCCGCTGCTGCCGCGGAGCACAAGGTGGGCAGCGAGGACCGGCTGAGCGGATGGCTACAACGATGACAACGTCTCCCCAAACTCGTTTCCTAGCCATCGTCAAGGGGGCTTGAAATGGCGGCAACCATGGGGGAGGACGATGAATTGACAATGGTGGCAACAGCTCCAGTGTTGGGGCAGCAATGTTAATAGTGGAACAATCATAGGTAGCCCCACCGAAGTCGATACATCTCCTGTAGCACCAGCACTCCCGCTCCATCCACATCAACGGCCACCACCACCACCATTGTCCCCAACCTCACTAGAGTCATCGCCATCGTCCTGGACATGCCCGGGGATCTGTCGTCGACTACCCAACGGTGGCCATGTGGGAACGACGGCAGCCACGGTGGCCAGGGGCAGGCTAGGAATGGCAGCGGCCGCGATGGCCAGGTGCAGGCACGAGAACGATGACGACGACTGGACTGAGCTGTGACTAGCATTGGGGAGGATGACGGTGCGGCTAGCGAGCGGGCCCGGTCAAGCAACGGAGTGGCATGAAATGAGAAAAAATTCACGCCTAGTGGTGAATTTTGAAAGGTGCTCGAATTAAATAGCAAAAGGTGTATATATTGGTTGATGAATAGTGAAATTTCTCCTCATTGAGAGGGTTGTGATGGCAGATTTACTACCATCACTGTTATCATATAAAACCTAATGTTTTCCCTACAAAATTTATCCTTTTACTGTTTTGTTTAATCAACGGTGCATGGTGGTTGTTGAGGCCGTCCAATCTGCAACGTGGTGAGATCCATACCATCCAACTCCCTCTACCGGTTCTGCCCTGGCGTGTGGTGTATTGGTAGGTCTCTTGTCTCTTTTTCACGGTTCCTTTCCCTCTCGACCCCTTTTCTGCGCTACTCCTCTCGGTCTCGCTAGCGCCGCCGCTGCCACCACCTACGTAGCCGGCGCCATATTAATTGAGTAAATTTCACAAAACTAGAGGTATTTTGCGCAATTTATCACAAAACTACAGATTTAAGAGCTTGTTTCACAAAATTAAATATTTAGTCCCTATTATCATAAAACTATAAGTTTAATGTCTCAACTATCACAAAACTACAAGTTTTTATTGCTTAAACATGTAGTTTGTGATAATGAAAACGTTAAACTTGTTGTTTTGTAATAATGAAGACACTAAATATGTAGTTTTGTGATAATAAAGACATTAAATCCGTAGTTTTGTGAAGCAAGTTATTAAATCTATGGTTTTGTGTTACACGAAGACACTGAAACTTAGTGTTGTGAGACAAGTTCTTTGCGTGGTACATGATACAAAATAGAAATTAGTCCTTTTAAACTGGCAAGTGGTAGAGATTCCTTGATCAGGAAGGAGAAAAACACAGGGGCCAATTAGAAAATAGTCTTTCTCCCGAGAATACTGCTCCGGTTACCTGGCTTGCGTGTCCCGGTCCCCACTTACGCCGCCGGCCCTCCACCACCAACGCGGTTGCCGCCGGCGCCATCGCCGTCGCCGCCGCCGGTCAGTCTCTCGCCGGCGCCACTGCCCCCAGCCCCGCACTACGTCGCCGCCGCCGCCGCCGCCGACTACGACGTCTTCCCTATCCCATCAGGTACGCACACGCAAGGGCGGCCCCGTTCTTTTAGTATTTTCTCCATTTCTTTTTTAACGAAACCCATCCTCACCCACAACTGCGTCAAAGACACGGAGAAAAGAACAATCGCGAAAGAGAGAAGGGGAAAAGCAAGGAGAGGAGGAGGAGCGGACGCGAGTTAGGCCCCGTTCCGATCGATCTCCAGTCCGCCCGCTCTGCGCCGCCCAGATCAGCTAGGTTTGTTCCCCAATTTGCCATCCCCTGAATCTTCCCGTCCAGTTTCGTCATGATTCGTACCCGTTTCGTGCTGTTCCGTGAGAGGATTAGGGTTCTTTCTAGGATCTTTGTGGGTGGCCTGAGTTGGTCTGGGGCTCAGGGGTGTTCCGGTCGTGTGGATGATGGATTGATGGGTGGGCATGATCCGCGTGGGAGGGAGAGAACAAACTCTTTTGTTGAATTGTTGTAATGAAACATATTATTTTCATTGGTATTGGTATTATGATAAATAGATAAGTTGGGATTGCAAATTTTGTAACATGTGGCTTTGCACTTAGTGATTTCCCCTTTTGCTATAGGTGATTCATTGCTGACAATTACACCGATAAGTTTTTAAGTTGGGCTGTGATTGCATCTGGCATACCTCTCAGTAAGAAGAAAAAGTTATCTTTTGGGACTAGCTGCAAGTTGCAGCAGAGGCAGAGGGAGAATTAAGGGATTCAATTATGAAGAGCAACTGTATACTTTAAAAATTTCTTACCAAAATGATCTTTAATAATAATGTTTCATATGGGATTTTAAATGGGAACTTATATGAGGTTAGCTGTTCATAAAAAGTTATGTAAGAAATATTAAGGAGTCTACCATTTCCCAATGACTCCTATATGCTAGTTGCTCCTAGGTGCATCGCTGCATTTTAGGCTGTTTATGCTTTTGTTCGTGGTTAAGATTGGAGTAGGTGAAACAGTCATACCTGCAGGCTGCAGATGCAAATCATATCCTGAAATACTGGTAGTTATCATTCTTATGCATTAGTCATTAGGGCGTAACAGTGTTATTTCTTTGCTCAATCTTTGTAAAAGCAAAATTGAGCATATATATATTTTTGTTGTACTCATCTGTGGTCCAAAATATTGTTAGTTTATTCCCCATACATAGTCTTCTATCAATACCTTCCACCATTAAAGTGCATTGCTCATATGTTATTTGCAATTCTTTTGCATATATGCCAATATATCGAAGAGACATAATACACTAATCATGATATTGTGTAATAATAGGTCATGATATGTCATGGTTCTTCCTTACCTATCCTACTAGAGAATTATTGTATCTTTTTTTGAGTGCATAAATGACATTCATGCTAATATTTAACCAGTGATGGCATCTTCTTCGGACCCATGGATGAAAGAGTGCAATGAGGCATCCAGGCTTGCTGATGATATCAATTCCATGATTGCCGATAGAGGGTCTCTTCCACAATCAGGCCCTGAAATTATGCGGCACATCTCAGCCATTCGGAGAAAAATAACTATTCTTGGGACTAGACTGGATAGCTTGGAAGCATTGTTGTCCAAGATTCCTCCAAAGTCACTGTATGTCTCTAGTTGTACCTTTTTCTTTATATAAAAATGAAGATAGGTCGAGTTCCTGCAATGCCAGTATATTTGCTTACACTTAAGTCTGACAGTCTGTTGTAAATGGTACAAAAAAGCATGACGGTGTAAAATATTGGTGAATTTTCTACCATCCATTAGCTAATTTATTTATAAGACAAATCATAGAGGTAATTTTATCAAGTGCGTTTTGAATGGAGTCTCAAGAGATGTTATCACTTGTTGTCCCGTTGTTAAGTGGACTTCTGATGCTTGTGCTTCACCGCCTATGGGATATTGGGGTCCCAGGGAAGATTTGTCATCTTGTATGACAAGATTTTGGATTGTTTTGTCAATAGTACTGTTGAATCAACGTTGGTTGGTGTAGAGTCATAACTCATAAGAGCTCGTATTAGGAAAATTTGGAGCATGAAATTTACTATGCTAGACATATTACTCCCTCCATTTCAAATTACTTGTAATTCAAGCTTTCAAATTTTGTTTCAAAATACTTGGCATTCTCACATTCCAAAGCAATTTTAGTTTGAGGTTACTTTCGCTCTCTACCCTTCATTAGTGCAGTCACAGCTCTTATTGGCTCATCTTAACTAATTAGGGTTAATGATGCTCTGGGGAAACTAATTGGAAGTATTTAATGAGGGTATCAATGTAATTTGCCATTGCTCCTTGGTTAGTGTGATAATTGCTAGAATGACGAGTAATTTGAAACAGAGGGAGTATATGATGTGATTGTTTGGCATAAGTTAGGATTTAAAGGGCTGCACAATTTTCCAGTTTGGAAGATATCCAATGCTTTATGGTAGAAGATTGCATCTTATCTCTCCTTATGTCAGTTTTAAGGACATGATTTGCCTGCTTATGATAAAGATCTAGTGAATGTCACTCTGTAAGCTAATCACTTTGATTGTTTATGGCAGAGGATAGATTCTGATATGCTGGTAGGCAATAATTTGTGCCATCAAACAAATTAAGATTTGTCTAATTGAAGTTATATTTATTATCGGAAGTATGCAACAACCTGTGCGTTTCAACACTGACAAGTAGTTTTATATTTATATGTCATGATAGTATGGTGTAATGATTATTGAAATCTATATCTGCCATTCTACAAAAAAATTCCAATGTTTCTTCTAAATTTATGCAGCACTGACAAGGAAATCCACAAGCGGCAAGACACGCTTAACAATTTGAAATCTAAAGCAAAGCAGATGGCAACAAGTTTCAACATGTCAAACTTTGCCAACAGGTCTGTTCTTCATATCAGTAATGAACTTACTATGCAATAATAATGTACCAATCCTTACCTTTTCATTTGCAGAAGTATCAGTGCTTTATTTCATCCAGATTTGTTCATATAGTTACATGCCAAATCTGCACTTATACAATGTAGGGAGGATTTGCTTGGTCAGAATAAGAAGGCAGCTGATGATATGAGCCGAGTTGCTGGTTTGGATAACCAAGGGATTGTTGGCCTTCAGAGGCAGATTATGAAAGGTACTGGCTATTTTACTCTAATATTATTCCTCCTGTATTTTTTGTTTTCACAGAGGGGCCTTGTGAGTAATGGATTTGAAATAAAACATAATGAAAAGTCGCTGCACGAGGGTACACACATTTTGTATTTGTAGGCGCATATTATTTTATTTCATGAACAAAAGCATTCTACGTGAGTGATTCCCATTTATATGGTGGCTAATTCTGTCATATGTAACAATATATGCAGAACAAGATGAGGGTCTCGAGAAGCTGGAAGAGACTGTCCTGAGCACAAAACATATTGCGTTGGCAGTCAATGAAGAACTTACCCTGCATACAAGATTGATTGTTAGTGCCCATATGAGAGCTGTATGCATGCCTTTGTAAAACTAAATGATAATTTCTTTATATCCATCTATGCAGGATGACTTGGAAGATCATGTTGATGTTACAAATTCCCGTCTTCAGGTTAGTCCTTTATCCCTTTTTGCTGTTGTTCATAACAGAAGCTCTATTTCTACTGCCTGTTGCAAGTTCTTTCAAACTCACATAAATTAAGCATTGAGTGAATTTGTTTCATTCAGCGTGTGCAAAAGAGGCTTGCAATTTTGAACAAGCGCACCAAAGGTGGCTGCTCATGCATGTGCCTACTGCTATCTGTCGTCGCAATAGTGATCCTCGCGGTTATCGTGTGGCTTCTCATCAAGTATCTGTAGAAGGAACCCCATGGCGTTTGTTCAATGTATGGCTTCTGTACTACTCATAAAAATGTGCAGCCTTTTAAAGATATAGCATGGCTTTCATTTCAACTTTCTTCTCCTGGGTGGAACGGTTTTATGAATGTATGTACATGATATGAGGCCCTGGCATATATGCCCAACAACAGTGTTTCTGAGACTACCACTCACGTCGAATCTGTTGGATTGCAATGAGAAGTAAATATATGTTCTATGTTTGGAGATATTACTGATGTAGCATTGTCAATTTGCTGAGTGCACCCAGAAAATATGCGTTCAGATAGAATTTCATTTACATGTGATCTGTAGAGGCACAGATTCCTGGAGTGTTTCATTTACTCGTACAGTCGTACTCACTGATTCGTGGAGCACAGAGCTTATTTTAATAATGATCTGTAAGTGATGGGAATCCGTACTTGATAGCTGGGGAAATGGGCATTTGGGAACACTGTAAGAAACTGGCTTCATTCAATGACATACTGGTAACGAGAAAGAACTATGATATCATGAAAACGGACTGATATAAGGGACCTCTATAATGTTACTGGAGATAAGTCCAATTTAAACAATGCGATGGGTAGCAAATTAACTAGAGTGCAATTAAAGTGCACGGTACAACTGGTCATCGTAGCAAACGTCATCGGTGTAGCAATGGCAGCGATTAAATTCAGTGCTATTAGCATGGGGTAATTTGCGCTATTTTAGAGAGCTTCTTGCGGATTGTTTTCAGGAAATGAAGTAGAAGCTGAAAACAAAGAAATCCTTTTTGAATATTCACTGGCTCCTCACAAAATTACCTTCTCTATTCATTAATCACCCACGCTTTACCAGAACAGTACCGTCGATTAGGATTGTTAATTAACCAGCAGCTATCCAACGGTCAGGAAAAACACCCCATTCCCCGATTCCCCACGCCCCCAAACCCCCAAACCACGAACACCCACGGGGCTCGTTTGGTAGCCCCGGATCGCCGCAGCAGGCCGGGAACTTTTTCCCTCGCATCGCCGCCGCCGCCGCCGCCGTCTCCTTCGCTTCAACCCACCTCGCGCGGCGGCGGCGATGTTTCCGGCGCTGAGGCCGCTCCGCCGCCTCCCCCTCCCGAGCCTCCGGCGCCTCCTCTCCTCCTCGTCCGCCTCCGGGGAGGGTGGAGGCGGCCATCCTTCCGCCGAAGCCGCGGTGAGGGCGGCGAAGCTGAGGCAGGAAGCGTACAAGCAGGTGGCTAGCTTGGACTGGTCCAGTAACGCCGACTGGAGGAAAGCCTTGGATATATTGAACAACGTGCCACCCAAGCGCAAGGAATTCGGGTGAGCAACCCGTCTCCTCCTAGGATTTTTCATTTTAGGGTTTTAGAGATGTGGGTATTGTTTGTGGGGGAAAGATGCAGAGTGATTGCGCGAGCTCATGCCAATAGCCCATTTTTGTTGCAAAGCTTTCACCTTGCTTTGCGATTCATGATGCAAATGTTGGAACATTTCTGAAAAAAAAAATCATGAATATACTGCAAAAGTTCAATTTCAAAATCGTGGCGGTTGTCTAAATTAGATAGAAGACAAATGGTACTGTTACTTCACGATGAATGCTATCGTACTCAAAATTTTCTGTTTTGCTGAACAGTCATGGCGAATTTCATATTGAAATTTGGTTTCTATAACCCTATGTAGTCCACAAATATTTTGGATTATCCTGGTCACCGAAGTTTTTTTTTTACAACACTCAGTCAATAGTGGATATTAATCGTACACTCATACTTTGTGCAAGGTTATTCCTATTTTGTTTATGTTCACCTGTATCCAGGAAACATGACAAATTTCAAAAAATTGTTCAATGCTCCCCTGTATCCATATATATGTCCTTCAGGAATTAGGGTTAACTTGTTATTGCTTGCTAACTCTGTAAAGAGATCCAAAAACATGGCAAACAGATTGAACTTAACATGAACATTAATTCAGAGGAAGCATAGTATCTACTGCATTTTCATGACACTCCTCGCAAACATGTCTATTAAACTTGGGATGCCTTTCCAGAACTGAAGATCATGGTACCTGTAATTTAATACACATGTTGCGGGTTTTGGAGAGGAATTTTGTTACAGACATATCCTATGGTAGGATTCATTGATCTTACATTTCCTTTTGTGTTTTAGGCTGGACTTCCACCTGGTGCAACTCTTCTTTGTGTGCCTGCCTTCACTAGGTTTGTATGCCCTTGTTATTTGAGGTGTATGCTGTGAAATTTTCATTGTGAAGGCAGGCATTTGATTTGTTTTCATGCACAGCTGTTTATTTGGTTGCTCAGTATGCACGAAGAGAGATCAAAAGGATGGAGGCGGTAATAAACTATTACTATGACTCCCTCATGCACCATTTTCTTTTGAGTAGAAGATCCCAATTAGAACCATATGACTTGCTAAACATCGAATGTGCAGAAGTCTTAGTTTCCAATATCTTGTTAAATACTAGTACTAAAACATTGTGTTTCAACTTATTTCCATAGATGACTATGCTATTCAACTGATGTATTTTATTCTTAAATTCTATAACTGTGTCTGGTGAAAACCATAATTTCTGTAACATTAACTCTTGCCAAAGTGATCTCAGGCAAGTCATTAAACCTGCTAACCTGGGTCATTGGGCTGGTTTCGGTTGCAATATCTGTTTCAGTGAAGCTCTGTTATAGAATTGTGACCAAAATGCATGAACCCTGGAACTTGTCAGGGCATCTTAAATGATTAGCCGATGCATTCTAGGTGTTAAAATATTTACATGATTACATTTAGCAATCAATTTATGGCAGCCATGAGGTACATGGTGTAGAGAGAATGATAAGTATGCGTCATCAGGTTATCACTAGCACTTTTTTTAGTTATATACTTATATATGATTATGAACATTTTAATCGGGAAGCTGCAACTTGATACTCTATTTTGGGCTATGCTTTCTTAAAGTACCGACACAGTAACATTTGTTTGTTTGGCATTCCAGTTGCCAATAATGCATTTTTCTCATGATTGTCAACATTTCTTATAATCATAATGCACTCATTAGTATGAGCACAGTGATTGTCAACTCTTGAGGTTGCATGTTTGCTTTTAGATTTGCATCGTGTTGAATTACTTGATATGATGGCAGCAAAATTATACTCCTCCGGTCTACACATGACTGTTTGGATTTTGACTGGTCTTGCAAAAAATAACTTTGACTACTAACTCCTTCTGTAGTGTCTTTAACTCTTTATGAAGCCTGATTATATGTTTTGACTGAATGTGTGTCCAAAATGGCATGTATTTATGATGCAGGGGGTGTAACCGAACACATTAGTTTGTTACTACTTAGCATCATGTTTTGTTCAAAAGAAATCTTAGTTTCGGATGGTCCAATTCACTGTGTGCTATTTTAGCACTTAGTTTATGATAAGGCATGTTCACTAAACTTGCGTTGATTGAATAATATGATGCTTTGCTTCAGGAAGCAGAGGAGAAAAAGAAAAAGGATGAGGAACTGGAGAAACAAAAGCAACTTGAAGTAGATTCTGCTAAGGATGACTCTGATTCAAAGCTGTCAGCGGTTTTAGTCAGATTAGATACACTGGAGGGGGTTGTTAATGAGATTGTGGATGACAAAAAGAAAGGTTCTGCTGCCCCTGGTTTTCTTGACAAGGAAGAAACTATTAAGAAAGGCAGGACATCTCCTGACAGTGTTTCTGATTTAGGAAATAATGCAAGTGATGGTCAGGTAAAGCCAGCCAAGAGCAAGGACATCAATGGTGTTACAAACGCGAACCCTACAAGGGATGGAGACAAGGCATCTACTGGGCCTAAGGGTTGATAAATACTGCTGTTTTTTGACGCTTGGAGTTGAACGCATTGTACACATCACTTGAACTGCTCTTTGTTGATCATACATGAGTATAGCAGATTAGCAGTAGTTGGCTCAGTTGTATTGCACCATTTCTCATCATTGTGAGAGTCTGCAGAAATGGTGTTATACGTGTGTATGCTTGTCTCCACACGGTATATTAGATGCAGTTCATAGAGCCTTGCACTCTTCAGGTCAGTTTTTGCTGGGGGCAAGCACGCCAATGGTGGACGAGCATCGTCGCTGATTTCTTCGCTTTGGGAATTCGCGAACCCTTTGTGTCTCGATATGTTTGTTGTTGACAACAGTTTTGCTCCACTTTACAAAAGTTAGCACATTGAGACTTACATCGGCGAGGTCTGTTTGTGCTGGATGTACTGATCTGAACCAATTTCCAGAAATGATAAGAGTTGGTTGTTCTAGGCTTCTAGCTAACTGTGAACAGTTAGATAAAAACTTTCTTGTCCTCGGTCTATTTCACAAGCTTTGTAAATAGATTGGGATCCTCTGACTTTGTCACTGTTAAAAAAAAAAATCTTGTCCTTGGTCTATTTCACAAGTTTACAGCTTTGTAAATGGATTGAGATCCTCTAACTATAAAAGTCATTGTGATTTTGTTACTGATATGTGGCTACATGTTAGTGACAAAGTTACATGACTTTGAAATCAGAGGATCCCCTCACAGTAACCCATTTGAAGTTTCCAATTTCAAGAATGCAGATGCCGTTTCCTTCTTTAATGCCAGTAGCTTTAACCTTTGTGAATCGCCTAACCTCATTTTTTAAAGTAGGTTTCTTAGCTATCTAATCTACACTCAGTTTTGTACAGCAGGTTTCGTACGAGACAAAGTTTACTGGTGAATTTTCTGCTAGCTGGGTGATTGTGAAATAGGATATAGGAAGTACTAACAATTGCATTTCAATTATTTGCAAAAGATATCATAGCGGGTGATTAGCCCCTCTATGGATTCCACAAACCAGCAGGCACCCTAACGAAGCTGACAAGTGGGGCCCTTGCAAATGTAATACCCATTCGTCCCAAAATATAGCAACCTAGGAGGGGATATAACCCTCATAGAATAATGTATCTAGCCAGGGGTCAAATCTCCTCCTAAATTGCTATATTATGGGGCGGCGGTAGTAGGAGATAAGAGAGTGAAAGGGGGGCACAACTACCATGCATCCAGTCGCACATGTGGGACACGTGGCTAGCGTGGAGTGGCCCGTATGAGAGGCTAGTCAAGGGGGAATAGAACGCGTACCCATGTGTGAGGCGGAGATGGGAGAGAAGCGGCTAGGCAGGCACATGCACGCTTTTTATATGGAATCAACGTAGACCGATTAGATCAAGAAAAAATCTTCTCAAATCTAGTTCATATTGTGTACACATACATTTAAATTTATACATTGCAAAGTTATAAAAGATATTTAAATGTATCATCTATACATAAAATTACTTTTGGATGTACAAACTTCCTGTATGCAATATGGTGTAAAAAAAACCTAAGTGAACCAAGATAAAAACCATCCAACCGAAAAAAAAATGCAACAGATAGGAAACCAATCTCTGGAGACGAAAATAAATTGTGAGATATCTGTCCCTATCGTTGTTCCGCCACCCACCCACACGTCGCCACGTGGGCTGTCCCCACGTGGAGTCTCCGCTCCCTCTCCCTCAAGTCGCCATGTGTCCAGTCGCGCGTGGATGTGAGGGCGCGCCTTGTCGCTCGGTAGCGATTTCGGAGGAAGGATCTATATAAAATTGCTACTCTGGTAAATTTTTTTTATTAAGCAGCATCCTAAAATGGATTACATATTTATTCTTACATGGAGGCATCCTTCGATTTTCTACAAGTTTTTTTAAATTAAAAAAATGCATTCCAAACAGACCCGTCAATCTTAATGGAATAAATCTTGTATAAAAGAGAATGCTGCAAATTCTCGATGGTATTGAAGTGAACACTTTTAATGGAATAAATCTAAACGTACAAACTTTCATGGCACCATTTTTTTCTTTCAAATATATGCGACCTTAACCTTTGAACTATGTCAAGATTTTATTTTTAGGAGAATGACCTATGTCAAGTGGTCAACAACTTTGAATTATTAATTTAGGAGTAAGTTGCATTGGAGGTACACAAACATGTTAAGTATGTGCAATTTAGTTTATGAACTTGTAAAATGCTTGTATTGTCACTTGTTAGGTATGTGTGAACCAAAACTAAAATGGCATTAGAGGCTAATTTTACGGTCAAATGCCAATTAGGATGTGATGTGTACTACGAGCATGCTATGTGACACGCTTTATCTGTAAATAATTTTGTACAAATTAAGGCATTTACTTTATAAGTACCGTTTTCTATCTCATGTACCATTTCTCAATTATTTATATTTTCTCTATGCAAATCTAACATTTTTTTTGGACAAAGTACACTCGCACACTCACCCATAGACACACATAAATCGTATCCCTATAGACACCTCTAAAAATTGGGTCGGTATATCTTGAAATTGATGAAGTCACAACTGACGTCTCGCTGAAAGAATATTAATCGTAAATACGAGTACCCATGTTAAATCTGGGATTTAAACCTGTGTGGGTAGGTTCCCACTGGGTACCTAATCTGTTGAGGTATGTTTGTTTACAATTCAAGTATGTGATTGGCATCCTACTCAATACTTAAATTAGCAAAATTAACTTTGTCATGTTTTTTTAGTCTTGGTTCGCATACACTAGACAAATTCATGCATCAAATGATCGAAGTAAGTGTTTCGCAAGTTTAAGCACTGGACCGCATCCACCCAATAAGTTTATTTACACATTAATTTATTATTGCTCGTCCTGCCCAATGAACTGCTGACTGGTTGCGGTGGAACCAGCGAGAGGTTATCGAGCCCGGGCAGCCAAGCAGGCAATTCCGGCAGTCTCCAATTTTTCATGGCTATATTTAAATTTTGACCGCCAGTCCGCTTGCACCCAACTCAGAACTCCTAGCCTTCGGATCTAATAGAAGTTGCCGGTAAATGAAACTTGTTGTTTATACTTGTTCTCATATACAGGATCACGCATGCCATCTTTTCTACTATGTCTTCCTGCCCTGTTTTTACTGTTCCTTCCTTCGACATGTCTATGAGTTTTCAGTTTGACCTGATTTATCAATTCTCATCTGTCAAGTATCATTTTTTGTCAGCATATCCTTCAATGAGCAATCAGAAACACGAGAAGGCTCTAATGAAAGGAAACATCAGACTTACCAACATGCCATCCAAAAAAATAAAAAACTTGGCCCGTTCATATGTGCCCAAAAAACTTGCCCAAAAAGTCAGCTACATGCGCAACAACGAGAGAACTGGACAGATCATCAACATAGGATTAGTTAAGTATGAACTATTATAAAGTGAAAAAATTAATTGATTTATTTTTTACAAGAAAAAATAAAATACCTCATAAAAACCACCATTTGGTAGTTTGTGGTTAGCATGCTTACGAAGGAATAGCTAAGCCAAAAACCTACTCTTCTTCTCAAAATATAACTACCTACAAAATTCAAATTTATGTCAAAATATAACTACTTCTATACCCACCTATCACGGATTTGTATCCTCTAACATTAGCTCGTTAATATTATTGTGACATTCTTTTCATCCGAGTCATCCGTTTCTAAATCAATGGCTATGTATTGGTGTTAGTTATAGGACTATTTAAGTAATAGTTTTGATTAATTATAATTTAGCTAATTCATAATGATTGATTTAGAAATGGATGAAAAGAATGTCACGGTGACATTACTTAGCAATGTCAGAGGATACGAATCCCCCTACCACGTCCCCACCAATCACAACCATCTACTATTTAAATTTTCCATATACCTTTTCCTCTCAATCAATCACAACTCTTTCTCAAATCTTAATCTACTAAAAAATTTGCATAAGTAGCTATATATCGAGACGGAGGGAGTAATTAAATGGCAACATGAGATCAGAGCTACAAGGAAGCTTTTACACGGTCATCTCATATCCGTGAAAGGAAAGCCAGCTGAAGATGAAAACACACAAGATATTATGATGATGATATCGATTAATTAATCACATTTACCCTTTTGGATCTCAAGCTTACTCCTAATTCACATGATTAACAGCCGAGATCTCGACGGGTTAAATGTTAATTTGTCCAGTTTGGCAACAGCTAGCCCAACGGCATGGTGAAGAGATCAGGATGTAAACCTGCATGGAAAGTTTAATTTACACATAATTAAGATGTGTTTTACTGTTTAGTTAATTAAGAATGGCGAGATTTCAGGGCTTACATATGGTGTGATATAATTGCGATAAAGATATATATCCATGTGACAGACAATGAGAAATGTTGGGAATATGTTTGGAGTACAGTTCATATGTGTCGCAATTCAAATGGAAGTATTTTAAGATCTTTAAATGGTTGATTTGAAACAGACCTAAATTCCAAATATAGCAGAAAATTATATTTTAGAATACGATTAAGATAAGTACAATACCAACACTCACAGACATGACGACCATGCTTTTGTTCCATTTAAAATTAATCTGTTTTTGATACCATTAACCAAATAATCTCTTGCGATTCATTTTAACTAACATAGTACCAATATTCTCACTGCCAGAAACACGGCATCACTATATCACTGCGAAGTTGCGATAGTGTTGCTACAATGCTACCGGTTTGCGAACTGGTAGTGTTGTTCAGTATCACTGCCAGTTTAAGTCTTCAACCGACAACGATATGTGTGTAGTAATACTACAGTCGGTTTATCACATCAACCAACAGATATGTAGAGCTGATGTCTTTTCTTAGTGACACCCAAATTGAAAATGAACATTACACAAAAGAAAATAAAAAGATGAAACTACAATACGAAACTATAGAGCAGGGGACAATTGCATTATGATACATCAACAAGATAAAATTTTGATCCAGTTCCACGAAGGAACAATGCAACAACTATATAATTAAGATAGATAAGAATCCCTAAACAATGGGAAATTAAGCCTTCCACTACATCACATCTACGAAACTAATTTCAAGGCTCCTAATAACCTGACAGACCAGACGCACGCTTCCATGCATGAATGAATGAGTACTCCTAACAACAATTAGACGATGAAATTAAGCATTTAGCCTTCTAAACAACACGATCATCATCACCATCATCATCAGCTTAAGGCTGCAAAATGCAAATAATGAAGAAATGGAACCCTAGCGAATAGAGAGAGACTAGACACTAGAGCTTCAGAGTCAGGTCTATGTTGCTGCTTGACATCTCCTGCTTCTTCCCTTCCGCCGCCACACCACGCTCGCCGGCGCTGCCGGCGCTGCCCTCTCCCCAACGTAGCCCACTCGCCGCCGCCGGAGTGGAGAAGGACACCGGCGCCCTCGACGACGAC